>CM063255.1:12986148-13066653 GCA_032158295.1 Pycnopodia helianthoides
AGTTCTAAAACAGTCTACATAGTTTGCCGGTAACAAAAGATTGCGAAAACAACCAAATCTTAGAGACCTTGTCATTTTTATGTTATAAAACTTTTCGACTGTATACAAGGATTAAATTACCAACAGTGATTACCAAGTATCAATTTAGAGTTGTACACGGCATTCTCAAATTAGGCCCTGTGAGTACTAATTAAATTAATGTTTGTATGCTTTATTTCAGTGTTAGGCCTAATACCCAAAACATAATAATTGTGTAAGCCATTAAAGAAAAAATCAAATCAAAATACAGGATTGAAATGGTGGGTGTAATTATAATAATCACATTTTAGTTATGAAACGGATTTTTAAAATAGCGCGGAATCCTCGGATGCAGAGTCCATGCAATACTCTGATGGTACCACATCAGAATCAGAATCTTCTGTGTTTTCCCGTATCTGCCTCTTAGGTGTTGGAGCACGAGGCAAAGACGGGCGCTTTGATATGGAGAAGAAATGGTATAAGCTACCTTTTTCGCTGGCCATTTTGCTGTTTAAAATCTCTCTGTTGTGCATGTGACTACTCTGCATTCAGACCACCACGTATTAAACTGAACTAACCGCAAAACCACAACATGAATACATTGACTGCCCCCGCCAGCGAAATTTTTTTTCCCAGCGCGGTAAAGGCCAAAATTTGCATACCTCGCTCCCATTGGCTGGGGTCCGTAACCATAAGCTTCATGACATTATATCAAATAGCAGCTGCACAGAATCGCTCATCACACACATCACTATTCACAGGCCAGTTTGCTACACAGTCTAGCACTAGCAGCAGAATGTACACTTCTCGAGTCGAAAAGTTGAAACACTTTGAATATGCCTTGTCCAACACGACTTGAAAGGGATATACCGGCTGTCGCATTATTGTTAGTAGTATTATATAACTATAAATAGGGTCTGTGTTATTATTGTTTTTATAACGGCAAATAATTAATTAGACACAAAAAAGAAACAAAACACACGATGTAAATGAGAAAATAACAATGTTTACAAAAGTCCCTTGGAACAATAAAAAAAAATGAGGAGAGTCAGGATAAGAATAATCTTGAAGGATAAAATTAGGATATGAATGGTTTCTTGAGGGGGGGGGGGTAAGTCTAGACTTAGAAATGATTTCACAGAGAAAATATAAGATCAGTGACATATCATTTCCTAGAAAGTCGGATGAGGTAATGGTCAACGGGATTAATGGTCAGTACTGGGGGACCTCGAGGTCATAGCCTAAGCATGGCCTAAGACTATGTGTGTGTGGTGTATTTGCTGAGAAATGAGAGTGAGCCTTGAAATGACGGAGTATGGGGCCACCTGTTGACATGATGTTATGATTATTGGGGGAATATTGAATTTTGTAGGGAAATCAGCCTTATTAAGATTCAATTTATTGGCTTCAGTTTTGGTTCGCAAACCAAGTAATCCGTATTCAAAGAAGGACGACAGTCATCTACAATGAGACGTTTACACCCACGTGCATTGTACATTGTACATATAGGCGAACATGGAAGGGCTTTTCAACTTGAATAATTCAGCATCATCCAGCCAATGGGAAGCGAAAATGCAAATGATGGCCTTTACCACGCTGGGAAAATTTTTTTCGCCCCCCGCCAATACGATCGCGCGTGCGTTTCCATGCATTTGTCATGACTGCGTTGTAGTCCATAATAGAAGTTTTACTTTTTACGGCAGCATTTTATGCAGCCTTAAACGATTTATATATTATAAGAATATACTTTTCTGTGATTTGATATGGCGGGTAGGGCAAGAGGGGGGGGGGGGCAAGGGTTCGTATGAGCGGGTGGGGGGGGGGGGGCGCAGGTTGTTTAATTAAACGTGAATTTGTGCTTGATGGGTATGAAGACCGGATCCTCATGCCTCGCCATTGTTATAATTGATACATAAACAGAGCACCAGTCTACTTACAACAATGTCACGTAAACTTGACAGTTGCAACGGCTGGAAAAGCGTATAGGCTGACCTTTGACCGCGTTTAGTTTTTTATCATTTTTCGTTAATTACGTGATCTTTTAATGATTTTGTTTTACAACAACCATCTAAAAATTATTGTTTGTGATTTCACATCACTCAATTAGGTTAACAGTAAGCCGGTGTTTCTTTTAAGTTGGTTTCGTTCGTTGCCTTTATGCTAAACCATGAAGTGGATGAGCTTTATTACCGCTAGTCCACAATTTTCCATTGAATTGATTTCCAGCTCGCTTTTTGTTACGCTAACTCCCCTTTCATCTCAGATAGTCCGATAAAGACTTCCAGTCATCTTTTGCTCTGAAGATGTCTTTCTTGACTCTCATCCCTTCAATCGTGTTAGGTCACCAATTCACTTTTCGTCTATCTTGTCACTAAATCCTTTCCCAAAATATGGTTATTCATGACGTGAATCCCCCATTAAAAAACTCTAACCCCTTTTTTGCCACTTGAGTGGAGTCAAATTAGGCTTCAACAAGATAAGCCAATTAGCCATTGTAATCTACACCCAAGTTGGCCTACTTACTGTTGCAACCTTATTTCAGTAAGGTAAATATATTCATAATCGTGGGTGACCAATGTCCATGCCCTAGGGTTCAGAATTGGAGTCCACATCATACAGTTAATTACACAACATAAACATTTCGGGGAGTTTTGTTGGTCTTGTGGTGAGATATTCCACATCAGTGCACATACAAAGGGGATCCGCATTAGGGGTCCAGTACCCGACTTAAGGGCCTTAAGTCAGGTAAAATGGGCTTGAGTTTTTAATGGAGGATTCACATTATGTAGGGTTTAAACTTATGTTTTCTCAGTGTTTTCTCAGTGTTTTCTCATGTTATCATTCGTTTTTTATTTATAAACCTTTTCGATTACACACCAATGCTTGTAAACAAATGCTTGTTTACAAATTCTCCTTCCTCTCAAGATCATTTGCAGAAATTAAACTACCACAAAATATTCGCCAAGCACCAACAGCATGTATTGGTTTATTTTAATAAAAAATAAGTAATGGACATGGATAGCATTATCAGGGGGCCCACTTTATGTAATTCTTGCTGCTCAGTCACCTGCACTGCATGTGTACATCCCAATTTTTGGAGGTTATGCAGTATTTCACCAGAAGAAGCTTTATCCTCTACCCCCCCCCCCAAAAAAAAAAAAAAACCAACAACAATTAAATCGTTGTGATTGAGGCAAAAGACGGCTATTTGTAAGCATTCGTGTTGCATTGTTGCCCCTTTTAGAATAAAATAACGTCTATTCCGGCATGGAATAAAACAAAGTATCAATACAGTATTTCACCTGAGCCAGAACCAAAACAAGTGTTTTGTAAAGGTTTAGCGTAGTTGGAGATTTCTTTTTATTATTCAACAAAGAAGCTTCAACCTCCCCCCCCCCAAAAAAAAAAAAAAAAAAAAAAAGAAAAGAAAACAGTACATTGAAATCATTACCCCAATTAACTTCCTGATTTTCCTTTGTGTTTTTCACCCCATTGTTCTATTCTTTTGGAAATGTCGGATAAAGACCCTACTAACTACTAGTGTCCGAATGGGATCCTGGACTTTTTTTTAATAGTATTTCAGAAGTACACTTCATCCTGCTTGTAACCATTGCGCCGAATTCTACTATTATGATTGTTTATACTCCGCCATGTTTCGGTCAGAAATTCTCAAAAAACCACAAGTTCCCGATAAAATGAAGCACAGCCAAATAGCTAGGTGAATGATTTTTTTTTTACCTGGGATTAACCGTTGACTACAGAGCCCCTAAGGGGACAGGTAAAAAAAAATTGAAAAGGTAAAACAAAAATATAATAATATTATTTTGTTCCCTCGAAATAGTATTTCGTTACATCGAAATACTATTTCGTTCCCTCGAAATATCATTTCGTTCCCTCGAAATCATTTCGTTCCCTCGAAATATCATTTCGTTCCCTCGAAATCATTTCGTTACCACGAAAGATTATTTCGTTACCTCGATATCCTTTAACCGCTACGGAGTCCATGAAATGCCGTTTCATTTATCTCATTGTCTCCACAGTGGCTCATTATTAATGCCTCATCTGAATATTATTTGCATACTGAGATAAATGAAATGACATTTCATGGACGTCGTAGCAGTTAAAGGGGTTCTAGGTAACGAAATGATTTCGAGGGAACGAAACGATTTCGAGGGAACGGAATGATTTCGAGGGAACGAAATGATTTCGAGGGAACAAAATAAATTAATTTGTTAGATCGAAATAATCTATTTCGTTCCCTCGAAATAATATTTCGGGGAAACGAAATAGTATTTCGGGGGAACGAACTATTTCGAGGGAACGAAATAATATTTCGAGGGAACGAATTTTCTTTTACATTTTTGTTTTTACCTATTTCGTAGTTGACCAGAAATCAACATAAAACAACAGCCCAGTTCAACTCCAATGGGGCTTTATGTTGGAACTTCCATTGATGTCAAGTAATGAACCAACTTCCATTGATCACACACTAAGAAACTTTTATGAATAATCTCTGAGCGTGTGGTTTCCTCATCAGTCTCCTAAGACGGCGAAGTATAAATAAACTTTCCGTTTTCTTAGACCCAGTCCTTCCGAATTCGCAGCGTAAACCAATGTCAGTAAGCTCTCCATTGCTGATGCAGAGGTTGCAACCGACCCTTTCGGGAATTTTTGGATCTGCCAGAAGAAAAGCACAGCAAACTCAAACCGCGGACCTGTTCGTCTTGGTCTTGGTCATGGGCTTGGTCTTGGTCTTGATCTTGCTCTTGCTTTTGGTCTCCCCTTCGGACCTATTGATCTTGGTCTTGATATTTGTCTCCGACCTGCTGGTCTTGGCCTTGGTCTCGGACCTGCTGATCTTGGTCTTGGTCTCGGACCTGCTGATCTTGTTTTGTTGTTGTTGTTTTTTTTGTCTCGTACGGGCCGGTCTCAACGACATCACTGTTTACAAATAGCTGCACTTCCAAAACTGTTTACTCTTTTTTAAAGATCATCGTTATAAAGGCAAAATGCTCTGTCAGTATCTAGGCCTACACGATCTATATATACCTGGCATTAGTTTAATATCAAGCAAATGCAACCGGTACGGAGCCCCTAAGGGGACAGGTAAAAAAAAAATTGAAAAGTAAAAAAATATATATATATTATTTCGTTCCCTCGAAATATTATTTCGTTCCCTCGAAATATTATTTCGTTCCCTCGAAATATTATTCCGTTCCCTAGAAATATTATTTCGTTCCCTCGAATTAGTATTTCGTTACATCGAAATACTATTTCGTTCCCACGAAATACTATTTCGTTCCCTCGAAATGTTATTCCGTTCCCTCGAAATGTTATTTCGTTCCCTCGAAATGTTATTTCGTTCCCTCGAGATGTTATTCCGTTACCTCGAAATATTATTTCGTTCCCTCGAATTATTATTTCGAGGGAACGAAATAGATTATTTCGAGGGAACGAAATAACATTTCGAGAGAACGAAATAACATTTTGAGGGAACGAATTAGTATTTCGAGGGAACGAAATATATTTATTTCGTTCGAACGAAATAATTTAGCTGGTACGGAGTCCTTGATATGCCAAGAGAATTTCTGGAATTTTAAAGCCATTATGTTAGTGTGTAATTTCCAAATTCTCTTACAACTACATTAGGTTTTACTTCAATGACTTTCTTAACTAAGAGAAGCAAATACTACAACGCCCGGCAGAATTTTTGACAGCCCTTTTGTTTCCAGGAATTCATGTTGTCTTTAACCCTATTAGATTGTTATACAGTATTTTTTTCTTTGTACGCTGAAAACTTAAGCCTTCAAATAATTTCATTATCAACCCTTTACTTCTCACTCTACCTGAGACTATAATAAAACTTAAATTCAATTATTAAGAAAACAACCTGAACCCCACGAATAAAAAACAAACAATCAACAACAACAAAACATAGAAACATAGAACAAATTAAAATGCTGTTAGTTTTACGGTGATCTCGTAATGATACTTGGAAATTAAATGGCTTATCAAGGCCTCTGTAGCCGCTTAATTATTTCGAGGGAACAAAATATTAATTCGAGGGAACGCAATAATATATTATTTCGTTCCCTCGAAATGTTATTTCGTTCCCTCAAAATAATACTTCGTTCCCACAAAATAACTTATTTCGTTCCCTCGAAATCATTTCGTTCCCACGAAATAACTGATTTCGTTCCCTCGAAATGCTATTTCGTTCCCTCGAATTAACATTTCGAGGGAACGAAATGATTTCAAGGGAACGAATTAATATTTCGTGGTAACGAAATGATTTCGAGGGAATGAAATACTATTTCGTGGGAACAAAATAATATTTCGAGGGAACGAAATACTAATTCGAGAGAACGAAATAATATTTTGAGGGAACGAAATAATATTGTTTTTTTTTTTAACCTTTTCAATTTTTTTTCTACCTGTCCCTTTAGGGGCTCCGTAAACCGGGGTAGCTCTCAAGACTCAAGAATCTATTTTAGTCCAGTTCATTTTACACAAAAGTTCACAAATGAGAAAATTAACAAAACCTCTTTAATAATTGAACATATTTACCCTAGACAGTCCACTATCAGTAATCATTTTCAGCCCCTCGTCAACTTTGTAGCAAATTTTAACATTAGTCTTAAATGAAAAGTAAAAGAGTATGACATTTTGGTTCTAAAAGACACTAAGGATATAATATAATTTTTGTTAAAAATTCCAGCAAATGTGTCAACAACAACTCGTTTATAGGGGATTATTTTTTTCTTCATGCAGCACTCAATTAAAAAAAATGCTATACATCTCCATCACTGCAACAACGGTAAAAACAAGTGAACATCACCCTTTCTATGTGTCTTTATTCTAGTCTGAATCCAAAAGTAGGGTTAGAAATGGGACCCATGAAAAATAAAACGGGTTGCCTATACATGGAGATGAAATGGAGCAAACTCTTGAAGTTTTCATTTTGGTGAACTGGGTAAATAATTGTTGAAATCGCAGTAAGACAGCAATATGTACAAAAGTGCCAGATAAAGGCTGACTAGCTAACATGACCTTTGCTGAATCGGACTTTTTGTGGCAAGAAAAACTGCAGTTTGCTCGTTTCGCATCACATGAAAAATACATGAGAAAGCCCGCTCAAAAAAATCGATTGAATGTACCAAACATTATGGTGTGGATGATTACTGTTTTTGGACGAGAAAGGCCTTACCCTTTTAAAGTCCTTTTACCATTTTCACACGTACAATATCCCCAGGTAACTATACAAGGGTTAACAAAAATACGAAAATATGTGCATTGTAAATTTCAAAAGTTCAATACTATGTAGGCCCTGTGGCAAAATTGGTTATTGAAATACGAATGCATTGTGCCTACTGTATACGAACCCCCACAACACCAATAATTTGATAATAATATTGCGGCTGTATTGCCACAACTTTACACTCTAAATTGTATAGGGGATTTAACAGTAGTTTTATCACAAGGCTATGACTATGAGTTCGACTTCTGGTGATCCAAATAATCCACGAAAAAACAAACAAAAATATAATGATTTTCTTAGTTTAATGATTTCCATGTCAACGTTTAGTTCTTGTGCACACACTGAGTTTTGTAGAGAACGCGTTGCCTTGACCAACCGCCCAACACACGTAGTTTTTTCAAAAGGTTTCCATTTTAAAAGTATTGATGACTGAGAATACAGAGTAATGGGCTTCCACATGTTTTACATGAACTAACACATCTTCACATAACATCTTTGCAAGTACGGATCATCAAGAGATTTCAACTTCATCCTGGATTGTCATGTCAGTCCATGCTTAGTTTTCCGTTTTTCAGATTTTCTCAGCAACGCTTGATACCATACCAAAATTAGAAATATGGTCAATATTAATACATCATTAGATAACGTTGAAATTGTCCAAAGTGGATGGTGAACTTTTTATAGTATTTCGGTACACTACATCCTGCTTATAACCATTGAAGTGTATTCTGCTTATAACGTTTGTGAACAAAAGTTGTTTACTCTGCCATGTTTCGTCAGAAATTCTCAACACAACTCAATGTCACAATACATTGAGGCTCAGCCAAACAGCTATGTGATTGATCTTTTTACCTGGGATGAACCATTGATCCAGAAATCGACAACAAACTACAAGCCAGTTCAATTCCAATGTGGTTTTATGGTGGAATTTCCATTGATCACACACTGAATTTCTATTTAGGATCGTGTGATCGTGTAATTTTCTCTACAGTCTCATAAGACGGCAAAGTTAAATTAGCTGTGATGTTTTCCTAGACCCAGTCCTTCCGAATTCCCACCGTAAACAAATGTCAGTAAGCTCGCCATTGCTGATGCAGAGGTTGCAACCGACCCTTTTAGGCGGTTGCACGTGTCTCTCTAAGTCACTCAGAAAACAACTTTCGTTGCGTACCTCTGAGAACTAAGAAAACTAAACAGTTTAATATAGTTTAGGGGGTGGAGAACACGAATTTTCATGTTGGCAGGCTCAAAACCCTGCAGTTTTGTTTTCAATACAGATTTTGGGTCATTTTTAGTAAAAAACAGTATTATGCTCATATTTCCTTATTAATTATCTATTGTAAACCAAATTTTGCGAAAAGATTAAAATTATTGCAGGTAATTCGAGGGAACGCAATAATATATTATTTCGTTCCCTCGAAATGTTATTTCGTTCCCTCAAAATAATACTTCGTTCCCACAAAATAACTTATTTCGTTCCCTCGAAATCATTCGTTCCCACGAAATAACTGATTTCGTTCCCTCGAAATGCTATTTCGTTCCCTCGAATTAACATTTCGAGGGAACGAAATGATTTCAAGGGAACGAATTAATATTTCGTGGTAACGAAATGATTTCGAGGGAATGAAATACTATTTCGTGGGAACAAAATAATATTTCGAGGGAACGAAATACTAATTCGAGAGAACGAAATAATATTTTGAGGGAACGAAATAATATTGTTTTTTTTTTTTAACCTTTTCAATTTTTTTTCTACCTGTCCCTTTAGGGGCTCCGTAAACCGGGGTAGCTCTCAAGACTCAAGAATCTATTTTAGTCCAGTTCATTTTACACAAAAGTTCACAAATGAGAAAATTAACAAAACCTCTTTAATAATTGAACATATTTACCCTAGACAGTCCACTATCAGTAATCATTTTCAGCCCCTCGTCAACTTTGTAGCAAATTTTAACATTAGTCTTAAATGAAAAGTAAAAGAGTATGACATTTTGGTTCTAAAAGACACTAAGGATATAATATAATTTTTGTTAAAAATTCCAGCAAATGTGTCAACAACAACTCGTTTACAGGGGATTATTTTTTTCTTCATGCAGCACTCAATTAAAAAAAATGCTATACATCTCCATCACTGCATAACGGTAAAAACAAGTGAACATCACCCTTTCTATGTGTCTTTATTCTAGTCTGAATCCAAAAGTAGGGTTAGAAATGGGACCCATGAAAAATAAAACGGGTTGCCTATACATGGAGATGAAATGGAGCAAACTCTTGAAGTTTTCATTTTGGTGAACTGGGTAAATAATTGTTGAAATCGCAGTAAGACAGCAATATGTACAAAAGTGCCAGATAAAGGCTGACTAGCTAACATGACCTTTGCTGAATCGGACTTTTTGTGGCAAGAAAAACTGCAGTTTGCTCGTTTCGCATCACATGAAAAATACATGAGAAAGCCCGCTCAAAAAAATCGATTGAATGTACCAAACATTATGGTGTGGATGATTACTGTTTTTGGACGAGAAAGGCCTTACCCTTTTAAAGTCCTTTTACCATTTTCACACGTACAATATCCCCAGGTAACTATACAAGGGTTAACAAAAATACGAAAATATGTGCATTGTAAATTTCAAAAGTTCAATACTATGTAGGCCCTGTGGCAAAATTGGTTATTGAAATACGAATGCATTGTGCCTACTGTATACGAACCCCCACAACACCAATAATTTGATAATAATATTGCGGCTGTATTGCCACAACTTTACACTCTAAATTGTATAGGGGATTTAACAGTAGTTTTATCACAAGGCTATGACTATGAGTTCGACTTCTGGTGATCCAAATAATCCACGAAAAAACAAACAAAAATATAATGATTTTCTTAGTTTAATGATTTCCATGTCAACGTTTAGTTCTTGTGCACACACTGAGTTTTGTAGAGAACGCGTTGCCTTGACCAACCGCCCAACACACGTAGTTTTTTCAAAAGGTTTCCATTTTAAAAGTATTGATGACTGAGAATACAGAGTAATGGGCTTCCACATGTTTTACATGAACTAACACATCTTCACATAACATCTTTGCAAGTACGGATCATCAAGAGATTTCAACTTCATCCTGGATTGTCATGTCAGTCCATGCTTAGTTTTCCGTTTTTCAGATTTTCTCAGCAACGCTTGATACCATACCAAAATTAGAAATATGGTCAATATTAATACATCATTAGATAACGTTGAAATTGTCCAAAGTGGATGGTGAACTTTTTATAGTATTTCGGTACACTACATCCTGCTTATAACCATTGAAGTGTATTCTGCTTATAACGTTTGTGAACAAAAGTTGTTTACTCTGCCATGTTTCGTCAGAAATTCTCAACACAACTCAATGTCACAATACATTGAGGCTCAGCCAAACAGCTATGTGATTGATCTTTTTACCTGGGATGAACCATTGATCCAGAAATCGACAACAAACTACAAGCCAGTTCAATTCCAATGTGGTTTTATGGTGGAATTTCCATTGATCACACACTGAATTTCTATTTAGGATCGTGTGATCGTGTAATTTTCTCTACAGTCTCATAAGACGGCAAAGTTAAATTAGCTGTGATGTTTTCCTAGACCCAGTCCTTCCGAATTCCCACGGTAAACAAATGTCAGTAAGCTCGCCATTGCTGATGCAGAGGTTGCAACCGACCCTTTTAGGCGGTTGCACGTGTCTCTCTAAGTCACTCAGAAAACAACTTTCGTTGCGTACCTCTGAGAACTAAGAAAACTAAACAGTTTAATATAGTTTAGGGGGTGGAGAACACGAATTTTCATGTTGGCAGGCTCAAAACCCTGCAGTTTTGTTTTCAATACAGATTTTGGGTCATTTTTAGTAAAAAACAGTATTATGCTCATATTTCCTTATTAATTATCTATTGTAAACCAAATTTTGCGAAAAGATTAAAATTATTGCAGGTAATTCGAGGGAACGCAATAATATATTATTTCGTTCCCTCGAAATGTTATTTCGTTCCCTCAAAATAATACTTCGTTCCCACAAAATAACTTATTTCGTTCCCTCGAAATCATTTCGTTCCCACGAAATAACTGATTTCGTTCCCTCGAAATGCTATTTCGTTCCCTCGAATTAACATTTCGAGGGAACGAAATGATTTCAAGGGAACGAATTAATATTTCGTGGTAACGAAATGATTTCGAGGGAATGAAATACTATTTCGTGGGAACAAAATAATATTTCGAGGGAACGAAATACTAATTCGAGAGAACGAAATAATATTTTGAGGGAACGAAATAATATTTTTTTTTTTTTTTTTTAACCTTTTCAATTTTTTTTCTACCTGTCCCTTTAGGGGCTCCGTAAACCGGGGTAGCTCTCAAGACTCAAGAATCTATTTTAGTCCAGTTCATTTTACACAAAAGTTCACAAATGAGAAAATTAACAAAACCTCTTTAATAATTGAACATATTTACCCTAGACAGTCCACTATCAGTAATCATTTTCAGCCCCTCGTCAACTTTGTAGCAAATTTTAACATTAGTCTTAAATGAAAAGTAAAAGAGTATGACATTTTGGTTCTAAAAGACACTAAGGATATAATATAATTTTTGTTAAAAATTCCAGCAAATGTGTCAACAACAACTCGTTTACAGGGGATTATTTTTTTCTTCATGCAGCACTCAATTAAAAAAAATGCTATACATCTCCATCACTGCAACAACGGTAAAAACAAGTGAACATCACCCTTTCTATGTGTCTTTATTCTAGTCTGAATCCAAAAGTAGGGTTAGAAATGGGACCCATGAAAAATAAACGGGTTGCCTATACATGGAGATGAAATGGAGCAAACTCTTGAAGTTTTCATTTTGGTGAACTGGGTAAATAATTGTTGAAATCGCAGTAAGACAGCAATATGTACAAAAGTGCCAGATAAAGGCTGACTAGCTAACATGACCTTTGCTGAATCGGACTTTTTGTGGCAAGAAAAACTGCAGTTTGCTCGTTTCGCATCACATGAAAAATACATGAGAAAGCCCGCTCAAAAAAATCGATTGAATGTACCAAACATTATGGTGTGGATGATTACTGTTTTTGGACGAGAAAGGCCTTACCCTTTTAAAGTCCTTTTACCATTTTCACACGTACAATATCCCCAGGTAACTATACAAGGGTTAACAAAAATACGAAAATATGTGCATTGTAAATTTCAAAAGTTCAATACTATGTAGGCCCTGTGGCAAAATTGGTTATTGAAATACGAATGCATTGTGCCTACTGTATACGAACCCCCACAACACCAATAATTTGATAATAATATTGCGGCTGTATTGCCACAACTTTACACTCTAAATTGTATAGGGGATTTAACAGTAGTTTTATCACAAGGCTATGACTATGAGTTCGACTTCTGGTGATCCAAATAATCCACGAAAAAACAAACAAAAATATAATGATTTTCTTAGTTTAATGATTTCCATGTCAACGTTTAGTTCTTGTGCACACACTGAGTTTTGTAGAGAACGCGTTGCCTTGACCAACCGCCCAACACACGTAGTTTTTTCAAAAGGTTTCCATTTTAAAAGTATTGATGACTGAGAATACAGAGTAATGGGCTTCCACATGTTTTACATGAACTAACACATCTTCACATAACATCTTTGCAAGTACGGATCATCAAGAGATTTCAACTTCATCCTGGATTGTCATGTCAGTCCATGCTTAGTTTTCCGTTTTTCAGATTTTCTCAGCAACGCTTGATACCATACCAAAATTAGAAATATGGTCAATATTAATACATCATTAGATAACGTTGAAATTGTCCAAAGTGGATGGTGAACTTTTTATAGTATTTCGGTACACTACATCCTGCTTATAACCATTGAAGTGTATTCTGCTTATAACGTTTGTGAACAAAAGTTGTTTACTCTGCCATGTTTCGTCAGAAATTCTCAACACAACTCAATGTCACAATACATTGAGGCTCAGCCAAACAGCTATGTGATTGATCTTTTTACCTGGGATGAACCATTGATCCAGAAATCGACAACAAACTACAAGCCAGTTCAATTCCAATGTGGTTTTATGGTGGAATTTCCATTGATCACACACTGAATTTCTATTTAGGATCGTGTGATCGTGTAATTTTCTCTACAGTCTCATAAGACGGCAAAGTTAAATTAGCTGTGATGTTTTCCTAGACCCAGTCCTTCCGAATTCCCACCGTAAACAAATGTCAGTAAGCTCGCCATTGCTGATGCAGAGGTTGCAACCGACCCTTTTAGGCGGTTGCACGTGTCTCTCTAAGTCACTCAGAAAACAACTTTCGTTGCGTACCTCTGAGAACTAAGAAAACTAAACAGTTTAATATAGTTTAGGGGGTGGAGAACACGAATTTTCATGTTGGCAGGCTCAAAACCCTGCAGTTTTGTTTTCAATACAGATTTTGGGTCATTTTTAGTAAAAAACAGTATTATGCTCATATTTCCTTATTAATTATCTATTGTAAACCAAATATTTGCGAAAGAAATTAAAATTATTGCGGTTTTCGATGGATACGCCTAATAATATTTCGTTCCCACGAAATAATTATTTCGTTCCCTCAAATACTTCGTTCCCACGAAATAACTTATTTCGTTCCCTCGAAATCATTTCGTTCCCACGAATAACTATTTCGGTTCCATCGAAATGCTATTTCGTCGACGAATTAACATTTCGATGGAACGAAATGATTTCAAGGGAACGAATTAATATTTCGTGTACGAAATGATTTCGAGGAAGAAATACTATTTCGTGGGAACAAATAATATTTCGAGGAACGAAATATAATTCGAGAACGAAATAATATTTGAGAGAATTTTTTTTTTTTTTAACCTTTTCAATTTTTTTTCTACCTGTCCCTTTAGGGGCTCCGTAAACCGGGGTAGCTCTCAAGACTCAAGAATCTATTTTAGTCCAGTTCATTTTACACAAAAGTTCACAAATGAGAAAATTAACAAAACCTCTTTAATAATTGAACATATTTACCCTAGACAGTCCACTATCAGTAATCATTTTCAGCCCCTCGTCAACTTTGTAGCAAATTTTAACATTAGTCTTAAATGAAAAGTAAAAGAGTATGACATTTTGGTTCTAAAAGACACTAAGGATATAATATAATTTTTGTTAAAAATTCCAGCAAATGTGTCAACAACAACTCGTTTACAGGGGATTATTTTTTTCTTCATGCAGCACTCAATTAAAAAAAATGCTATACATCTCCATCACTGCATAACGGTAAAAACAAGTGAACATCACCCTTTCTATGTGTCTTTATTCTAGTCTGAATCCAAAAGTAGGGTTAGAAATGGGACCCATGAAAAATAAAACGGGTTGCCTATACATGGAGATGAAATGGAGCAAACTCTTGAAGTTTTCATTTTGGTGAACTGGGTAAATAATTGTTGAAATCGCAGTAAGACAGCAATATGTACAAAAGTGCCAGATAAAGGCTGACTAGCTAACATGACCTTTGCTGAATCGGACTTTTTGTGGCAAGAAAAACTGCAGTTTGCTCGTTTCGCATCACATGAAAAATACATGAGAAAGCCCGCTCAAAAAAATCGATTGAATGTACCAAACATTATGGTGTGGATGATTACTGTTTTTGGACGAGAAAGGCCTTACCCTTTTAAAGTCCTTTTACCATTTTCACACGTACAATATCCCCAGGTAACTATACAAGGGTTAACAAAAATACGAAAATATGTGCATTGTAAATTTCAAAAGTTCAATACTATGTAGGCCCTGTGGCAAAATTGGTTATTGAAATACGAATGCATTGTGCCTACTGTATACGAACCCCCACAACACCAATAATTTGATAATAATATTGCGGCTGTATTGCCACAACTTTACACTCTAAATTGTATAGGGGATTTAACAGTAGTTTTATCACAAGGCTATGACTATGAGTTCGACTTCTGGTGATCCAAATAATCCACGAAAAAACAAACAAAAATATAATGATTTTCTTAGTTTAATGATTTCCATGTCAACGTTTAGTTCTTGTGCACACACTGAGTTTTGTAGAGAACGCGTTGCCTTGACCAACCGCCCAACACACGTAGTTTTTTCAAAAGGTTTCCATTTTAAAAGTATTGATGACTGAGAATACAGAGTAATGGGCTTCCACATGTTTTACATGAACTAACACATCTTCACATAACATCTTTGCAAGTACGGATCATCAAGAGATTTCAACTTCATCCTGGATTGTCATGTCAGTCCATGCTTAGTTTTCCGTTTTTCAGATTTTCTCAGCAACGCTTGATACCATACCAAAATTAGAAATATGGTCAATATTAATACATCATTAGATAACGTTGAAATTGTCCAAAGTGGATGGTGAACTTTTTATAGTATTTCGGTACACTACATCCTGCTTATAACCATTGAAGTGTATTCTGCTTATAACGTTTGTGAACAAAAGTTGTTTACTCTGCCATGTTTCGTCAGAAATTCTCAACACAACTCAATGTCACAATACATTGAGGCTCAGCCAAACAGCTATGTGATTGATCTTTTTACCTGGGATGAACCATTGATCCAGAAATCGACAACAAACTACAAGCCAGTTCAATTCCAATGTGGTTTTATGGTGGAATTTCCATTGATCACACACTGAATTTCTATTTAGGATCGTGTGATCGTGTAATTTTCTCTACAGTCTCATAAGACGGCAAAGTTAAATTAGCTGTGATGTTTTCCTAGACCCAGTCCTTCCGAATTCCCACGGTAAACAAATGTCAGTAAGCTCGCCATTGCTGATGCAGAGGTTGCAACCGACCCTTTTAGGCGGTTGCACGTGTCTCTCTAAGTCACTCAGAAAACAACTTTCGTTGCGTACCTCTGAGAACTAAGAAAACTAAACAGTTTAATATAGTTTAGGGGGTGGAGAACACGAATTTTCATGTTGGCAGGCTCAAAACCCTGCAGTTTTGTTTTCAATACAGATTTTGGGTCATTTTTAGTAAAAAACAGTATTATGCTCATATTTCCTTATTAATTATCTATTGTAAACCAAATTTTGCGAAAAGATTAAAATTATTGCAGGTAATTCGAGGGAACGCAATAATTATATTATTTCGTTCCCTCGAAATGTTATTTCGTTCCTCAAAATAATACTTCGTTCCCACAAAATAACTTATTTCGTTCCCTCGAAATCATTTCGTTCCCACGAAATAACTGATTTCGTTCCCTCGAAATGCTATTTCGTTCCCTCGAATTAACATTTCGAGGGAACGAAATGATTTCAAGGGAACGAATTAATATTTCGTGGTAACGAAATGATTTCGAGGGAATGAAATACTATTTCGTGGGAACAAAATAATATTTCGAGGGAACGAAATACTAATTCGAGAGAACGAAATAATATTTTGAGGGAACGAAATAATATTTTTTTTTTTTTTTTTAACCTTTTCAATTTTTTTTCTACCTGTCCCTTTAGGGGCTCCGTAAACCGGGGTAGCTCTCAAGACTCAAGAATCTATTTTAGTCCAGTTCATTTTACACAAAAGTTCACAAATGAGAAAATTAACAAAACCTCTTTAATAATTGAACATATTTACCCTAGACAGTCCACTATCAGTAATCATTTTCAGCCCCTCGTCAACTTTGTAGCAAATTTTAACATTAGTCTTAAATGAAAAGTAAAAGAGTATGACATTTTGGTTCTAAAAGACACTAAGGATATAATATAATTTTTGTTAAAAATTCCAGCAAATGTGTCAACAACAACTCGTTTACAGGGGATTATTTTTTTCTTCATGCAGCACTCAATTAAAAAAAATGCTATACATCTCCATCACTGCAACAACGGTAAAAACAAGTGAACATCACCCTTTCTATGTGTCTTTATTCTAGTCTGAATCCAAAAGTAGGGTTAGAAATGGGACCCATGAAAAATAAAACGGGTTGCCTATACATGGAGATGAAATGGAGCAAACTCTTGAAGTTTTCATTTTGGTGAACTGGGTAAATAATTGTTGAAATCGCAGTAAGACAGCAATATGTACAAAAGTGCCAGATAAAGGCTGACTAGCTAACATGACCTTTGCTGAATCGGACTTTTTGTGGCAAGAAAAACTGCAGTTTGCTCGTTTCGCATCACATGAAAAATACATGAGAAAGCCCGCTCAAAAAAATCGATTGAATGTACCAAACATTATGGTGTGGATGATTACTGTTTTTGGACGAGAAAGGCCTTACCCTTTTAAAGTCCTTTTACCATTTTCACACGTACAATATCCCCAGGTAACTATACAAGGGTTAACAAAAATACGAAAATATGTGCATTGTAAATTTCAAAAGTTCAATACTATGTAGGCCCTGTGGCAAAATTGGTTATTGAAATACGAATGCATTGTGCCTACTGTATACGAACCCCCACAACACCAATAATTTGATAATAATATTGCGGCTGTATTGCCACAACTTTACACTCTAAATTGTATAGGGGATTTAACAGTAGTTTTATCACAAGGCTATGACTATGAGTTCGACTTCTGGTGATCCAAATAATCCACGAAAAAACAAACAAAAATATAATGATTTTCTTAGTTTAATGATTTCCATGTCAACGTTTAGTTCTTGTGCACACACTGAGTTTTGTAGAGAACGCGTTGCCTTGACCAACCGCCCAACACACGTAGTTTTTTCAAAAGGTTTCCATTTTAAAAGTATTGATGACTGAGAATACAGAGTAATGGGCTTCCACATGTTTTACATGAACTAACACATCTTCACATAACATCTTTGCAAGTACGGATCATCAAGAGATTTCAACTTCATCCTGGATTGTCATGTCAGTCCATGCTTAGTTTTCCGTTTTTCAGATTTTCTCAGCAACGCTTGATACCATACCAAAATTAGAAATATGGTCAATATTAATACATCATTAGATAACGTTGAAATTGTCCAAAGTGGATGGTGAACTTTTTATAGTATTTCGGTACACTACATCCTGCTTATAACCATTGAAGTGTATTCTGCTTATAACGTTTGTGAACAAAAGTTGTTTACTCTGCCATGTTTCGTCAGAAATTCTCAACACAACTCAATGTCACAATACATTGAGGCTCAGCCAAACAGCTATGTGATTGATCTTTTTACCTGGGATGAACCATTGATCCAGAAATCGACAACAAACTACAAGCCAGTTCAATTCCAATGTGGTTTTATGGTGGAATTTCCATTGATCACACACTGAATTTCTATTTAGGATCGTGTGATCGTGTAATTTTCTCTACAGTCTCATAAGACGGCAAAGTTAAATTAGCTGTGATGTTTTCCTAGACCCAGTCCTTCCGAATTCCCACCGTAAACAAATGTCAGTAAGCTCGCCATTGCTGATGCAGAGGTTGCAACCGACCCTTTTAGGCGGTTGCACGTGTCTCTCTAAGTCACTCAGAAAACAACTTTCGTTGCGTACCTCTGAGAACTAAGAAAACTAAACAGTTTAATATAGTTTAGGGGTGGAGAACACGAATTTCATGTGGAGGCTCGGAAAACACGATTTTCATTTTATCTATAAACAATTCTGCATTTTAGTTAATACAGATTTGGGTCATTTATTAAACATTGAAACAGTATTGTTGCTCAAATTTTTTAATTTTCCAGTAAACTTCGAAATTTTCGCAAGATAAATATTATTTCGTTCCCTCGAAGTATTTCGTTCCAGAATAATTCGCAATAAATATTATCGTCTAAATTTATTTCGATAATACGTCCACAAAATATATCGGAATCATTTCGTAGAAATAACTGATTCGTTCCTGAAATGCTATTCGTTCCCGAATAACATTTCGAGGAACGAAATATTCAAGGAACGAATTAATATTCGTGTAACGAAATGATTTCGAGGGAATGAAAACATTTCGTGGAACAAATAATATTTCGAGGGAACGAAATACTAATTCGAGAGAACGAAAAAATATTTTGAGGGAACGAAATAATATTTTTTTTTTTTTTTTAACCTTTTCAATTTTTTTTCTACCTGTCCCTTTAGGGGCTCCGTAAACCGGGGTAGCTCTCAAGACTCAAGAATCTATTTTAGTCCAGTTCATTTTACACAAAAGTTCACAAATGAGAAAATTAACAAAACCTCTTTAATAATTGAACATATTTACCCTAGACAGTCCACTATCAGTAATCATTTTCAGCCCCTCGTCAACTTTGTAGCAAATTTTAACATTAGTCTTAAATGAAAAGTAAAAGAGTATGACATTTTGGTTCTAAAAGACACTAAGGATATAATATAATTTTTGTTAAAAATTCCAGCAAATGTGTCAACAACAACTCGTTTACAGGGGATTATTTTTTTCTTCATGCAGCACTCAATTAAAAAAAATGCTATACATCTCCATCACTGCAACAACGGTAAAAACAAGTGAACATCACCCTTTCTATGTGTCTTTATTCTAGTCTGAATCCAAAAGTAGGGTTAGAAATGGGACCCATGAAAAATAAAACGGGTTGCCTATACATGGAGATGAAATGGAGCAAACTCTTGAAGTTTTCATTTTGGTGAACTGGGTAAATAATTGTTGAAATCGCAGTAAGACAGCAATATGTACAAAAGTGCCAGATAAAGGCTGACTAGCTAACATGACCTTTGCTGAATCGGACTTTTTGTGGCAAGAAAAACTGCAGTTTGCTCGTTTCGCATCACATGAAAAATACATGAGAAAGCCCGCTCAAAAAAATCGATTGAATGTACCAAACATTATGGTGTGGATGATTACTGTTTTTGGACGAGAAAGGCCTTACCCTTTTAAAGTCCTTTTACCATTTTCACACGTACAATATCCCCAGGTAACTATACAAGGGTTAACAAAAATACGAAAATATGTGCATTGTAAATTTCAAAAGTTCAATACTATGTAGGCCCTGTGGCAAAATTGGTTATTGAAATACGAATGCATTGTGCCTACTGTATACGAACCCCCACAACACCAATAATTTGATAATAATATTGCGGCTGTATTGCCACAACTTTACACTCTAAATTGTATAGGGGATTTAACAGTAGTTTTATCACAAGGCTATGACTATGAGTTCGACTTCTGGTGATCCAAATAATCCACGAAAAAACAAACAAAAATATAATGATTTTCTTAGTTTAATGATTTCCATGTCAACGTTTAGTTCTTGTGCACACACTGAGTTTTGTAGAGAACGCGTTGCCTTGACCAACCGCCCAACACACGTAGTTTTTTCAAAAGGTTTCCATTTTAAAAGTATTGATGACTGAGAATACAGAGTAATGGGCTTCCACATGTTTTACATGAACTAACACATCTTCACATAACATCTTTGCAAGTACGGATCATCAAGAGATTTCAACTTCATCCTGGATTGTCATGTCAGTCCATGCTTAGTTTTCCGTTTTTCAGATTTTCTCAGCAACGCTTGATACCATACCAAAATTAGAAATATGGTCAATATTAATACATCATTAGATAACGTTGAAATTGTCCAAAGTGGATGGTGAACTTTTTATAGTATTTCGGTACACTACATCCTGCTTATAACCATTGAAGTGTATTCTGCTTATAACGTTTGTGAACAAAAGTTGTTTACTCTGCCATGTTTCGTCAGAAATTCTCAACACAACTCAATGTCACAATACATTGAGGCTCAGCCAAACAGCTATGTGATTGATCTTTTTACCTGGGATGAACCATTGATCCAGAAATCGACAACAAACTACAAGCCAGTTCAATTCCAATGTGGTTTTATGGTGGAATTTTCCATTGATCACACACTGAATTTCTATTTAGGATCGTGTGATCGTGTAATTTTCTCTACAGTCTCATAAGACGGCAAAGTTAAATTAGCTGTGATGTTTTCCTAGACCCAGTCCTTCCGAATTCCCACCGTAAACAAATGTCAGTAAGCTCGCCATTGCTGATGCAGAGGTTGCAACCGACCCTTTTAGGCGGTTGCACGTGTCTCTCTAAGTCACTCAGAAAACAACTTTCGTTGCGTACCTCTGAGAACTAAGAAAACTAAACAGTTTAATATAGTTTAGGGGGTGGAGAACACGAATTTTCATGTTGGCAGGCTCAAAACCCTGCAGTTTTGTTTTCAATACAGATTTTGGGTCATTTTTAGTAAAAAACAGTATTGTGCTCATATTTCCTTATTAATTATCTATTGTAAACCAAATTTTGCGAAAAGATTAAAATTATTGCAGGTAATTCGAGGGAACGCAATAATATATTATTTCGTTCCCTCGAAATGTTATTTCGTTCCCTCAAAATAATACTTCGTTCCCACAAAATAACTTATTTCGTTCCCTCGAAATCATTTCGTTCCCACGAAATAACTGATTTCGTTCCCTCGAAATGCTATTTCGTTCCCTCGAATTAACATTTCGAGGGAACGAAATGATTTCAAGGGAACGAATTAATATTTCGTGGTAACGAAATGATTTCGAGGGAATGAAATACTATTTCGTGGGAACAAAATAATATTTCGAGGGAACGAAATACTAATTCGAGAGAACGAAATAATATTTTGAGGGAACGAAATAATATTTTTTTTTTTTTTTAACCTTTTCAATTTTTTTTCTACCTGTCCCTTTAGGGGCTCCGTAAACCGGGGTAGCTCTCAAGACTCAAGAATCTATTTTAGTCCAGTTCATTTTACACAAAAGTTCACAAATGAGAAAATTAACAAAACCTCTTTAATAATTGAACATATTTACCCTAGACAGTCCACTATCAGTAATCATTTTCAGCCCCTCGTCAACTTTGTAGCAAATTTTAACATTAGTCTTAAATGAAAAGTAAAAGAGTATGACATTTTGGTTCTAAAAGACACTAAGGATATAATATAATTTTTGTTAAAAATTCCAGCAAATGTGTCAACAACAACTCGTTTACAGGGGATTATTTTTTTCTTCATGCAGCACTCAATTAAAAAAAATGCTATACATCTCCATCACTGCAACAACGGTAAAAACAAGTGAACATCACCCTTTCTATGTGTCTTTATTCTAGTCTGAATCCAAAAGTAGGGTTAGAAATGGGACCCATGAAAAATAAAACGGGTTGCCTATACATGGAGATGAAATGGAGCAAACTCTTGAAGTTTTCATTTTGGTGAACTGGGTAAATAATTGTTGAAATCGCAGTAAGACAGCAATATGTACAAAAGTGCCAGATAAAGGCTGACTAGCTAACATGACCTTTGCTGAATCGGACTTTTTGTGGCAAGAAAAACTGCAGTTTGCTCGTTTCGCATCACATGAAAAATACATGAGAAAGCCCGCTCAAAAAAATCGATTGAATGTACCAAACATTATGGTGTGGATGATTACTGTTTTTGGACGAGAAAGGCCTTACCCTTTTAAAGTCCTTTTACCATTTTCACACGTACAATATCCCCAGGTAACTATACAAGGGTTAACAAAAATACGAAAATATGTGCATTGTAAATTTCAAAAGTTCAATACTATGTAGGCCCTGTGGCAAAATTGGTTATTGAAATACGAATGCATTGTGCCTACTGTATACGAACCCCCACAACACCAATAATTTGATAATAATATTGCGGCTGTATTGCCACAACTTTACACTCTAAATTGTATAGGGGATTTAACAGTAGTTTTATCACAAGGCTATGACTATGAGTTCGACTTCTGGTGATCCAAATAATCCACGAAAAAACAAACAAAAATATAATGATTTTCTTAGTTTAATGATTTCCATGTCAACGTTTAGTTCTTGTGCACACACTGAGTTTTGTAGAGAACGCGTTGCCTTGACCAACCGCCCAACACACGTAGTTTTTTCAAAAGGTTTCCATTTTAAAAGTATTGATGACTGAGAATACAGAGTAATGGGCTTCCACATGTTTTACATGAACTAACACATCTTCACATAACATCTTTGCAAGTACGGATCATCAAGAGATTTCAACTTCATCCTGGATTGTCATGTCAGTCCATGCTTAGTTTTCCGTTTTTCAGATTTTCTCAGCAACGCTTGATACCATACCAAAATTAGAAATATGGTCAATATTAATACATCATTAGATAACGTTGAAATTGTCCAAAGTGGATGGTGAACTTTTTATAGTATTTCGGTACACTACATCCTGCTTATAACCATTGAAGTGTATTCTGCTTATAACGTTTGTGAACAAAAGTTGTTTACTCTGCCATGTTTCGTCAGAAATTCTCAACACAACTCAATGTCACAATACATTGAGGCTCAGCCAAACAGCTATGTGATTGATCTTTTTACCTGGGATGAACCATTGATCCAGAAATCGACAACAAACTACAAGCCAGTTCAATTCCAATGTGGTTTTATGGTGGAATTTCCATTGATCACACACTGAATTTCTATTTAGGATCGTGTGATGGTGTAATTTTCTCTACAGTCTCATAAGACGGCAAAGTTAAATTAGCTGTGATGTTTTCCTAGACCCAGTCCTTCCGAATTCCCACCGTAAACAAATGTCAGTAAGCTCGCCATTGCTGATGCAGAGGTTGCAACCGACCCTTTTAGGCGGTTGCACGTGTCTCTCTAAGTCACTCAGAAAACAACTTTCGTTGCGTACCTCTGAGAACTAAGAAAACTAAACAGTTTAATATAGTTTAGGGGGTGGAGAACACGAATTTTCATGTTGGCAGGCTCAAAACCCTGCAGTTTTTGTTTTCAATACAGATTTTGGGTCATTTTTAGTAAAAAACAGTATTATGCTCATATTTCCTTATTAATTATCTATTGTAAACCAAATTTTGCGAAAAGATTAAAATTATTGCAGGTAACATTGCGACATCGTGGTTGAGTAATAAAATTACCAGTAGGGGTGGCGAGAGCAAAATTTTGGGTCAATTTTAGTCAAAAACATTATTTTGCTAATATGTCCCTTATTATTAATTTGCTGGCAACCAAATTTTTCAAGTAGGTTTGGAATATTATAGCAGATAACAATGTGACATCATGGTTGAGTAATAAAATTACCAGTGGGAGTGGCGAGCGCTTCATTTTGGGATCATTTTAGTCAAAAACAGTTTTTTGTTAATATGTCCCTTATTATTCATTTTCTGGCAGCCAAACTTTGCAAATAGGTTTAAAATAATATAGCAGATAACAGTGTGACATCATGGCGGACCAATGCCATTACCAGTGGCAGTGCTGCAAGTAGCATTTGGGGTCATTTTGATACAAAACATGAATATTCTTATATTGTCTTTATTATTTGTCCTTTGGCTACAGAAATTTGAAAACGTCAAAATGGATCGTGTTTATGTTATGTCCAAAACTGTATTTTCCTCATTTATTCATGGACCATAAATTTTACTCACATTCTAAAAACAACAGGTAACTATATAAAACGTGAGGGAGTATCACACTTTGGTCTAAAAGCATTTTCTTTTATACAAAAACATTACTACTACATGTACACGTTTTGTGATGAAATTGTGGTTTCTTTGGTTATTTTGTAGAATATTCTGTACTTAGGTTTGTCGAAGTGATTTCTTTCTATTACATTGTCTGAAAAAAAGATTAATAGATAAGGATGGGACGTTATCGGTCTTTGAAACACAATCACTTAGTTTTGTTGGTCTTTTCCCTCCTCAAACATCCTCGTCATCAGATAGGTCACTATCACTCGCTTCATCTAGAAGTGACTGTTTTGAAACCCAGGGAGTACAATTGTCACAGTCACTACACCCACACAAATCAGTGCAAGAAACCTTGTTTGAAACACAGGAACACACTTTGGTCTTGCATTTCGACTTTTTACATGAACAATGAATGTGATCTAACATCTGGGGTGGAACCGCTGGCTTTGTCATCCATTTGATGTCTATGGTACCATCTTGAATTTTCCAACCATGATCAGATGGAGATGGTGGCTTGATGAACTGTTGAAGTGATCTTCGGTGGATAGCAGCTTGGTAGTTTGCACGCATAGAATGACATGACAAGGCATCAGCAGTTGGTGGTAGGGACTGTTCGCATGGTGTCTTTGAACAGAACAGGCGATAGCGAGCTTCGTCAACATTATTTAGCTGCTGACCATAAAGTCTGCATACAAATACCTCGAGATTGTTTTAGGGAAGTGGGTAGTTGAAAGTGCTTTCCTAACTTCATGAAGGCTTCAAGATGTTCGTCACTGTTTTTAATTAAGTTGAATGTTTTGTAAAGCAGTATTGGTACAATTGCTTCAGTGACTTTTCTATCCAAATCTGAGGGACTGGGAGGCAACAGGATGTCAAGTCCACCCTTTGCCCTCAAAGCTTCACGAAGGGTCATAGCCAATGAGTATAGTTGATGGAGGTTAGAGGCTTGTGTCTGCTTTACAGGTGAAACCACCATACTGTCAGATGAAGTATCTTCAGACTCTGATCCTGAACTTGACTCCCACAAACTTTCAATGTAAGGCCCAGCAGTAGACTTTTCTATGAAAACAAATTCACTAGAAGTCTGCTTGGATGGACGGTGGAATGACAGCTGTGGGTACTTTTGCTGCAGTCTTTGTTTCAGATAGAATGCCCTGTAAATATTAAACAAATGAGATAGTTTTTTTTTAAAAAGCGACACATATAAAAAGTGCAAATTATCTAAAATAAAAACCAATGATAAACAAAAAAGTACAAACATGTACCCAAAAGGAATTGATCCATTTACCTATTTGCTGTTTTTGGTGATTGGGGGCCAGAAAATATATGTTTTTATCGCTAGACATAAGCAATGAAATTCACATATTAACAAATTTACCAAAAGGGACATTTGCCATTTGAAGACATCACTTTTTTCAAAGGCCATCATTTATTCAGGCATGTTACAGCATGTTATTCTTGAAAGGGCATGGGAAATCAGTTTTCCATGAAAAAAGGGCACTTCAATTAGAAAATCAGAATGTTTATTAAAACACTTTCAGCTTTTAAAATAATCTTACCTGTAGCTAGAAGCATCTTTGTTCTCTGATGATTTTACTACCTCTGTGAAGCGCTGAGCAGATCTCTCATTCTCTTGATTCCATTTCCAACAATGATCTCCGGGCCAATTACAGTTTCGCAAAAAACATCAAAAGCCTTTCCGTACACACTCTCTTCAGGATTACTGTGGGAAGACCCAAAAAGTATTCCATTCATTTAAAATCTGTCACAAAAAATTATGCATTTTGCATCACAAGAGGACTGTACACCGTAAACTTTAAACTTGGAATAATTATCAAAAAAGACAAATTATATGTTTAAGAGCTATTTGAAACGTTTCAGAAATCTTAAAAAATAAACATGAAACCCAATTCAAATGTTATTCTTTTTATTGGATGCTCAACATATTCAACATTTATCAGTCCATTTAACGAAACATTGCGGATAGGATAGTCTGGGAAAGCTGCGATACATGCCTAGTGAAAGTACTGCTAGCAATAGCCTTACGGTTGATGCAATTGGTAAAGAACAAAAACTATTTCACTTACTCTGTATCCTTTCTTTCTTTGTTATACACAAACTTGGTGTATCGTTGGTAGCAATCTTTGTGGTACCTGACTTCAATTGCATTGCATTTTTACCTCTGATATGGATAAGAATGGATTCGTCCTCCTTCAGCAGCAGAACGAAGCATACCTACAATTACAATTACAAATATGCATATACAATTATTGCATGGTGACAATTTGAAAGGCAGCCAGTACTTGGGGTGATACATGTAACTTATATTAAACAAATTGATACAAAAAAAAATAAAACATTTATTGATTACTCATTCAATTTTCTGATTTTATTACTTGGCCAAATTAAATAATGAACCAAAGCCACAGGATACATTCTATCATAACTGTTCCTTCACCATGCATCTAACATATATTTAGATAAATTACTGGAAAACTGTTTTAAAAACAAGAATAAAAAAAACCATCAACAACAACCCCTCTCACTCTAAGGAAACATTGGCTGAGCTTGTAACATTATTCCCCAATAATGTTATGAGTATAAAACAAGCATGAGTGACATAACAAACTTTTACATACCTCCATCAACAGTTTCCGCAAGGCAGAGTTTGTCCAGAGTCGTTTTCTTCCACGGGTGATGTAATGTGTTGCCTTCTTGCAAATTATGCAGGACACCGGCAGTGTTGTCCTAGTACTAGTATAGTACTCGTACTAGTACTAGCTCCACTACTCTGTGCTAGCTGATGTAACAAGCTTGTGCGTTTTGGATTAGTTAAAGTTCTTGGTGCTTGTGATGACGGTTGAATGAAATGACTAGGGTCGTCTGTTTCTGCTCTCGTCACAACGTTTCTTCGCCCTCTGGATGTTTGTTTTGTTTGTGAAACGAGCGTAACAGCTTCGATGATAGCCATAGTTGGCAAAGAATGCTGTGGGTTGTTCAACAATATGCACAAACGACGTAGGATCGTCGGTGTATCTTCTCGCCAGTGCCGAATCTTCTCCCTCAAGTTTTTCCCATTCCACCGTGCATTCCCTTACCTTCCGCAAGCGTTTCTCCGAAAAATATATTATTTCTTCATCAATGGATCCACCAATGTGCACTAAACACTTCATTTTGAGTGCTTTAAAACAATACAACTGCATAAAAAACGCCGTTTCCGCAGCGATGTTGACACACGAGTGGTGCCATGGGCGCAGCCATCTTGGAGTCACGTGACTCCAAAACTAGATTCTGGTTGATCAACGTCCTTTGTAGGTCATTGCTATGACGTCATTTTCGCGGGGGAAATGCGGGGAAAATGCGAAAATTTTGATGCTTTGTTAAAAAAAAAATGCAGCAAATTGGAAGTGCCAACATGAAAATTATAATTTACTGTATCAACATCTACAGAAATTTGTTACGTTTTTTGGTTCTCAGAGACACGCAACGACGCAACACGATAGAAGGGGACGTGCAACCGCCTATTTCGGGAACTTCTGGATCTGCCAGAAGAAAAGCACAGCAAACTCAAACCGCGGACCTGTTCGTTTTTGTCTTGGTCTTGGTCATGGGCTTGGTCTTGGTCTTGCTCTTGCTCTTGCTCTTGCTTTTGCTCTTGGTAATCCCTTCGGACCTGCTGATCTTGGCCTTGGTCTAAGCTTGCTCTTGGTCTCCTCTCGGACTTGCTGCCCTTGGTCTTGAAATTTGTCTCCGACGTGCTGATCTTGGTCTTGGTCTTAGTCTCGGACAGCTGATATTGGTATTGGTCTTGGTCTTGGACCTGCTGATCTTGGTCTTGGTCTTGGACTCAGACCTGCTAATCTTGGTCATAGTCTTGTCTCGGACCTGCTGGTCTTGGTAATTGTGTTGGTCTCAGACCTGCTGATCTTGTTCTTGATCTTGGTCTTGGTCTTTACTCGGACCTACTGATTTTTGGTCTTGGTCTTGGTCTCGAACCTACTGATCTTGGTCTTGGTCTTGGTTTCGGACCTCCTGATCTTGGTCATGGTCTTGTCTTTGGCCTGCTGGTCTTGGTATTCGTGTTGGTCTCAGACCTGCTGATCTTGTTCTTGATCTTGGTCTTGTTAGTATCGTATACGGGCTGCATGTTCTTTACGACATTACTGTTTACTAATTGTTGCTTCTTCCAAAACATACTATGTTCTTCAAGATCATTGTTGTGCAGGCAAAGTGCCCCTTCGGTAGCTATCAGAGCCATACCTGCCTTTAGTTTAAGTATTAAGCAAAATGCATCAGGGGTTTCCGTCAAGACTCAAGAATCTTCTACAGTCCAGATCTTTTTACAGAAAAAAAAATCACAAATAAGAAAATTAAAACAAAACCACTTTAAAAATGGAACCCATTTACCGTAGAGAGTCCACCGTCAGTAATCACTTTCAGCCCGGTCATCTTTGTAGCCAACATTAACATTAATTGAATGCATTATCCAAGAAGTGAAAGTAAAAGAATGTGATATTTTGGTTCTGAAAGACAATAAAGATATATCATTTTGTTTAATAATTCCAGCAAATGTGTCAACAACAACACGTTTACCAGGGATTTTTTTCGTGCAGCACTCAATTACAGCACCATCAGTGCTACAACGGTAAAACAAGTGAACATCACCCTTTATATGTGTCTATATTCTAGTCTGAATCCAAAAGTAGGGTTAGAAATTGGGAACCATAAACAATAAATTGGGTTGCCCTACATGGATATGAAATGGAGCAAAATTCACTCTTGAAGTATTCATTTTCGTCAACTGGGTAAAACAATAATTGTTGAAATCGCAGTGAGACAACATTATGTAGAAAAGTACCAGACAAAGGCTGATTAGCGAACGGGACCTTTACTGTATCGGGCTTCTTGTGGCAAGAAATACTGCGGTTAGGCTAACGCTAGCCCGGCGTACATTGGCTAGTAAAAACTGCTGCGGGCAAGTAAAAACCACTTCTCAACTTGCCCGGCGGGCTACTTAAAAATATGTGCACGTTCCTTGTTTGTCAGATGTGATAAAAGAAAATAAAAATAAATCTTCAAAGCTTAATTACCTTTTATGTGTAATGAATGTAACTTTATTTTGTTGCAAATGCAACCACGCTACACGTTTACGGTTCGGATAACCGTAAAAAAATCACTTGAAAGTGCCGCGGAACGCATGACCACATCGTGATCTCGATGTACACAACGTGCTACCCGTGCGACACACAAGCAGTCACATCGTTTCCACTTTACAGGTCTGTAGTCTTTGTTATCACGTGACTTTGCGTGCTACAATAAAGCTAAGAAACATTGAACGCTAGAGGGCGTGTCAAAACAATACGATAGAATGAGAAACAACCAGCGCGGTACGCGATAGCATACAAAATCCGGTTACAAACGCCTTGACGAAAGACTCTACGTTTCTGTGCAGAAGGTTCTTCCCCCCGAACGTGCAATAATCATTATCACTGGTGTCGTGATAAAAGCGTATACAGCAATGGCGTCGCTGGTCCGCACGCAAAATCCGTTGACAGCGTGGTCTGCGGAGCACACTTATTAAAATCCGAAATGTCGGCTGGTTTTACGAAAAACTACGCAACATTTAGGCTTCATTTTACAAAAATGACAGAGTTTAGGATCCCCTGGATGAATGGAAAGATTAGTTAATTGTATAATGTAAGATTTGTTTATCTTTATTTTATTTTTGTTCGTTGTTTTATAGGTTTATTTTGCGGCGTGGTTGTGCCAAGTCAAAATGTTGTAGTGTTAGTGTTATGAAGACGCAATGTTTACGATCGCATGCACGGTTGCGTAAATGATTTTTTTTAAACCCTTAATTTTGTGTCTGAAACGGACGGTTAACCGACCGTTTCAGAAATGGTAACAAGTTTACAAAAATAACCGTAACCACACAGGCTTATGCGGAGTACAAGCATCTAAAACGTGTTCACAGAGAATTTTTACTACCGGGCTGCAACATGTGGCGGTAAATGTCCACCGTTAAAAATCTAAAATCCGTCACCAAACAAGCGAAAAAACGCAGCAACAATGATTTCTAGCCATGAACAAAAGTCACTCAACCTTCTCAGTAGTCAACAAGAACATTAAACCTGATTTAATGGTTATGTTTTTTCCAAACATATTTTCTCGGGCTAGTAAAAATTTCTGAGGGCTAGTATAAAACACAATTTACTTGCCCGGTGGGCTACTCTCAGAAAAAATTAAGGGCAAGCCCTGCGGTTAGCACATTTTGCATCACATCACAAATTCAAGAGAAAGCCCACTCAAAATTCAATTGAATGTTTTAACTGAAAACAATGTTGTGGATGATTTATGTTCTTGAATGAGAAAAGTCTCACTTTTTAAAAGTCCTTCCTGGTAGCTTTTACCATTTTTACACGTACAACTTTCCCAGGTACCTTTTCAAGGATTTAACAAAATTCGAAAGTATGTGCATTGAAAAATTCGAAAGTACAATACTATGTATGGCGATATTGGTTGTTCACATAATTGTATTGTGCCTATACACGAACCTCCACAACACCAACAATGAATCATCATACTGCAGACAGGCATTGCCACGACAGCACCTACTGGTAGGTAATGGGGATTTAATTGTAATGGGGATTTAACAGTAGTTTCTTTGAGTTTGACTTCTGGTGTTCCGAATAATCCACGAAAAAAGAACAACTAACAAGGTATTCTTTGTTTAAAAACCGCTTTACTACCATTGCTTAAATTTGGGTCAAACGTCAAGTATACTCTGCTTGTATACAATAAACCACTGGAAATGTTATCAAGCGATTTCTGATGTTTATTTCAGTTACTAATTATGGTGTGGGATCTACCATAGAGTAAGCCCCGGGCTTGTTTACAAAGTAATTAGCGCTGGTCGTAAAACAGCTGTTTTACGACCGCGGTAACACAGATAGAACCTTTTGAAGTCCCTGCAGTTGTAACTCCTTCTCTGTCCTTACTCTATGGATCTACAGACTTAACTACTGCTGTGCACGATGGATATTTTCTACACTTGTGTGACATTCCTGATGGCTACCAGTTTAGCCTTTTCACAGTTGAGTATTCTTTTATACATGAAGTATCGTTACATAGGTTTGCAAGTATTGTAACCCCCGCGAGACCGGTCTCCCCATTACTTGTTTCTGGTCTCGGTCGTGTTCTTGATCTTCCCAAAGGGAGGTCTTGGTCTCCGTATCAGTCGCTGAAGCAATAAGGTCTCGAACATTATGCCTTTCTCGAACGATACCAGGCATTTAGCATACTAATTAAACTCCCTCATCAGGTGTTCCTTGATAATTTATTTGTGATGGTAATCAATTGATAATACAATTGATAATTGGTGACAAGAACCATGAATATGAAATATATGTTATTTTAAGGAGTCCGGACACCTATCGTTTATAAAGTCACAAACAAACACTGCATGATAATGCAGCGGCATTTATTGGATGTATTAAGGTCTCTTGACTCTATAGGAATATTCAAACTGATTTTCCGTCTTAAAGGAGATAGTTTCAAACACCAACCTTAATGGCTAATTAATTAACACTAATTATAACAATAATAATGATAACGAAACTAGTTGAGGTAAACGAAGGTATAATAGATTGACACATACTGAGATCTTATTTGTTATCCGTGTGTATAGGGGACAATCTTGTGATTACTACGTTCGACAAAGATACACGACAAAGTGTGGATTTTTTGATTGGGACACTTGTACTAGATACAGGTATGTATGATTTAATAAATCTTTGCATTATTGCCGATCATTGGCTATACTGATCCAGTTTATTAATTAATACACAGGTTTTTTATATTTTTGTATTTGTAAAGTTATAGAGACAATGACATAGACATTATTATTTTTGTTTGCATGATATGACAGCGAGCAAAAAAAAAAAACCCCACATTTTCCTTTGTGCCAGTAACACCTCGAGTCTGGTTCCGTCAGTTAGCCTTAGATCTGAAGTATATTTCGTAGGTTTCTCGCTGTTCCCAAGAGGGCTGCCGATTTCTTTAAAGAAAAGTGATAGAACGTGGATACAACAAGGAGGAATTAACCCACTTCATGAAATTGTACGATCACAGAAATTCAATGTTGAGTGCCCCAACTAACATAAGTAAAGAAACGAACCCGCCTCTTGTTTTTACTTTGCCTGTCTTCCCACAAATACATCACTCTAATCTCAAAAGTGCACCGTTGAAACACTGGCACTTAATAAATGAGAATGAGTTCCTAAACAACCTGTTCCACCACTGTTGACATATAAACGACAAAAGAAGATAAAGGAAAACATTCGGGCTAAAGAATGCAAAATTCAAGGCAAGAAAACTCACTCAAAGAAATGGCGGATGAACAGAACTTGCAAATCCTGTTTCACTCACAGTCGGGTACACACTTTCAAAAAGAAAGAACATGGCTTGAATCAAGATGAGATTATGTAAGTTATGAACAAACGAAGACAAATAATCTCTTGGTCTCCTCGCCACAAAAAATTAAACTGTGACCACACTTTGTTCCAAAAAATTCATTAAAAAGATAAAACGTCTATAAAACTAACAAGCCCTCCATTAAAGGATAAATGCAAGTGACTCAACATAATCACCGGGTGTATTTGCTTTAAAGGAACATTACAGAATTGGCTTTGCAAAACAGTTGCTGGCAGTGTAAGCACTTTATGTAATCCACCATATACATAAACTGACACACCTGTAGAAGTTTGAGATCGATCGGCCATCTGGGTCACGAGAAAATAGTGAAAAACCGATTACACATCTGCATGAAATCATATAGGTTCAACAAATGAATAAAACGCTCACTGAGCGATAAACTCCAATCGGAAAATTAGTTTATTCATTTCTCATCAAACATGGCATTTCAGACAGAAATATTTCAAGGGATGTTTTCTACTATCATCCTCATTAGACCGTGTAAGTTTTATGTAATTCTTTGATCAAAAGTATATTTTACAATTACCCATTCTGTAATGTTCCTTTAAGTATGTTTTACTACCTTCCCACCCCACCTCTTTTTAACCCCGACGTATTATTATTTTTTATTATTTTAAGAATAAATGAATAGTTAAAAGAAAATGTCTGGTATAACCATCGCCTATTGATTTGTCCAACTTAGACCCTCACACCCTTCCTCCTTTCCGTCCTCCCCCACCCCACACATACATACCTGTTGTTGGTGGTATTGCATTGTTCATTGGTTGTGTGTGCCACAATGCAGCCACGCTTCGCCGGTTGTACATTGCATTGAACTCTGCCTCTCGCTCTCCCTAGTTCCCTTTTATATATCACCCATTGATGTGCATGTTTGAACTGGAAGCAACGATCCCAATGGCGTCATCGCAGTGTACAAAATTTCAAATTTCGGATCTAGAAATAAATGCAAATATGTTTTTTTTTTTATAACTCCTATGTGACTTTTCGGAACCAAAATGTGGTTCCGAAAAGTCACGTGATCTTCAGAATTAGTTTTCCTTAGGCCTGCGCTAAACGTCGCACGTTTGTCGTGTCGAACTCAAACAGTTGTAAAATTAGGAATTAAATTCGACAAAAGAGCGACGTTTAGCGCAAACCTTTTATTTAAGTTCGGCACTGCCGTGTAGCACGGCAAGCGGCACGACACGGTGACAAACGTCGCGCTCTTGCCGTGTCGAATCGAACTGAAAACATTTGAGTTCGGCTCGGCAAAAGTGCGACGTTTAGCGCAGGCCTTACAGCCGTATAAAAGTAAATTACTGAACCAAATTCAAGTATTTTTTTAGAAACAATTATTCATGAGTATTTGGCGAAAAAGACTATGTAGTCAGTTTATGGATGCAAGTTGTAAATAATGATGAAAAACCGAACGTAAGATTCGCATTCAGAGAGTCCGTGCACGGAAGCGTGTTTTACGGCGCATTAGCGTGGGGAGCTAGCGGGTAAACCTTGGGGGCATGTCCCGCACAGCCGGTGCAGTGTTTCGGCGGGCCAGAGAGACAAACCACTGAGGCATGAACTCGGAGCCTGTGGAGGGGTAGGGAGCCAGACCATTGATAGCCTTGATATCAAGGCTGTGTAGACAAGTACTCTAGCTAAAACCATAGAGCAAGGATACTAAAACCTCAGCCGCCCGAATGCCATACAACCCCAGTCCCCCTACTGACTCTAAAAAAAATAGGACACCGCACTCTCACCATGCACACACAGTGCCTGTACACAGCCCCCCCCCCCACACACACACACCGCTATTGTCCACACACCGCTATCGCCCACAATCCTAGCCCGTGAGCCGTCAGGCTCACAGCCTTGACGATCTTGTACACTTCCGGGTCTTATGTGTTTCATTGTTTTTCTTCGCAAATCCGTGGAAAATGGGGGGGGGGGGGTGAGTGGATATGCAAAGAGCGCACTTATTACCATAACCGCAAGACCCGGAAGTGTACAAGATTGTCAAGGCTGTGGGCCTAACGGCTCACGCGCTAGGATTGTGGGTGATAGCGGTGTGTGGACAATAACGGTGTGTGTGGGGGACTGTGGAAACGAGCGTTTGTGTGCTTCCTTGGGTGAGAGCGTGGTGTGCTGTTTAAAGACAGTCGGGGGGACCTGAACATGAGTTTTATTGCATTCGGGCATCGCATTCGTGCGGCTGTGGTTATGCACATTTTTAGCTTTATAGTAAGCAAACACAGCCTTGCAATCAAGGCTAGACCATTGATTACGTTTTGTTTTACGAGGGTTTTAGTCTGTAGCCCTAGCTATTATCCCCTAACTATTGCCACGTTACGTGATGCCTGCGCTACACACGCGGCGGGACGACGACGAATAGCTGCACGGTGTGGATCGGACTGTGTTTATGTCGGGTTTTTTAATTAGGTGTTCGTGCAATTCAAGCACGAACACCTCTTGTTTTTGTTCTGGTTTTTTTTTTTTAGGTGTTCGTGCAATCCGAGCACGAACACCTTTTGTTTTTAGGTGTACGGGCATTCCGCCCGAAAACCTATTGTTAGGTGTTCGTGCAATACAAGCACGAACACCTCTTGTTTTTGTTCTGTTTTTTTTTTTTTTAGGTGTTCGGGCATTCCGCCCGAAAACCTATTGTTACTGTTCTGTTTTTTTTCCACTTTATCTGAGATCCTTCTCTCGCAATTTTCGCAAAAAGTATAACTCCTAGAGACTTGAAACTTATCATGCACTTAGACCTTAGTGTATAGACGAAACCGCAACTTTTTCGGGGCGATGACGTCATCGATGACGTCATAACATCCAAAATAACAAATAATGAGAACAAGAAATTCAGTTTTTGTCAATTACAAAAACAAGGTGTTCGTGAGTAATTTCATCAAAGTTGTGATTAATTGAATTGGTGACAAAATGTTACCTTATCAATCCAATTTCTGGTTCAGGAGTTATATTCATTCAATATAAAACTTCAACTGCCGGTTTGAACCAGAAGTCAATGTCATATGAGATCATACTCTTTGTATCGTTTCTTAAGTTGTTACATATCATCCCAACGATGTTTAGATTGTAAAAATCCAATACGTGGTTCAGAAGTTATGAATTTTTATAACATGACATTTCAACTTCCGGTTTTTACCGGAAGTCAAGGTCAAACCGGTCACATTTTGAATAGAGCGTGTCAATTTATTTATGACCTTTCAGATGATATATGGATTGAAAAAATCCAATGCCTGTTTCAGGAGTTATGAATTTTTCAAAATTTAAACATCAATTTCCGGTTTAGACCGGAAGCCAAGGTTAAAAAGGGTCACATTTTGTGTAGCGCGTGATTAGTTTATGAAGACCTTTTAGATGATGGATGGATTGTAAACATCTAATATGTGGTTCAGAACTTTTGATTTTTTCAAATATAAAGTTTCAACTTCCGTTTTGAACTGGAAGGCAATGTCAAATGAGGTCACACTTGGTAGCGTTGATGGAGTCTTCTGAGTCCTTTCTTATGACTTATAGATGATAAAAATAAAACATGTGGTTCAGGATTTGTAATTAATGAAACATTAAATATCAATTTTCGACTTTAACCGGAAGTCAAGGTCAAACAGGGTCGCATATTGTGTAGCACGTGATAAGTCTAACAAGACCTTTCAGATGATGTTTGAATTGTTAAAATCCAACGTGTGGTTCAGGAGTTAAGAATTTTTCAAATAATTAGATGGATGATCCGCTGGGGTGCAATATGAGCTCTAACACTGACGGATGCGAAATGTATTCCAGCATGGTCCGCACAGCACAATACATTTACGTGCAAAATAATCACACATGCATTTAACATAGAACGTCAATGAAACTGCACGTGTCTGTGCACGTGTAGAGGAGGTTGACCCTAATTGACCGTCTTATTGACGGCCAACTGTTACGTGAGATATGTGTGGCTGTACAGGTACAGCCTATGTTTACGTGTGTTCTTTCACCATCGCGCGTCGTCAATGCGGGTTAACTTAAACGTGCGCGTTTTTCGACCAGATGTAAAAATCAAAATGTTGTTATTTCTGTGCAACAGTTTGAGCAGGCTTAACGTTCTACAACCTAATACAAAAAAATCCGTAATGAAAACTGTGCCGTCTTCATATTGTGGTTCAATTGTCTGATGAGTTTCAAGGTTCAATTCAGTTTCAATCTTGAGTTATGTTGCCGAGAAGAGTTCCACGGAAGAAGAAGATGAAGAAGAAGAAGAAAAAAAAAACTTGATTGATAGAAGCAACTATCAATAAATAAATAGCAATAGCTACAAAAAGATGTTTACAGTATGAGCTGTCTTCTAGAACAATCAGGATTTCATTTTAATAACAATTTGTTGAGGTTTGATTGGAAGTTATTTGGTCTTTCTGAAAGGTTGAAACTCCCTTACGAAGTGGCTGCTACATGAACTACATGAATAGACTACCATTACCGTGGTTGTTCCAATTCCATGCTTGGGGGCGCTATTCACACTTAGCGGAGGTCGTATTGTGTTACTAGCTCTCATTTGTTCTAATCAAGTTGGTTAATTCAAGCCATAATAGGGCGCGACAATCGATCGTTGGCGTCTTGGGCCAAGATTAATACCTACAGTACATGTACAGTGTATACAAATGTGGAGTCTCACGTGCATTGTAGATTTAGCGTGTATGGATTATCCGATGAGGTGCAATATATGTTGTAACACCGATGGATGCGAAAGCTCTTACACGTTATGTGTACAATGCGTGTTCAATGAAAGTGGTGGGGGGGGTACGAGTAGGACGGTGCGCTTCATTTTTTAGTTTTGACTAGATGCATCAGATTATAATGTTGTTATCTCTGTGCAAAAGTTTAAGAGGGGTTGCTGTTCTCCAATCTGATACAAAAATTATGCTGAAGTGATCAAGAGTTTTAAAGATTTGAATAAAATAAGATAATCTAAAATTTTCAACTCGCGTTATAATCAGAAGTAAGTTAAAATATTGTACGGGTTCTGTGAAGCATTTGTCCAACTTTTAACGATCTATCCGATGATGTGTAGATTGTCAAAATCCGAATCATAGTTTTTGAGTTATGATTTTTACAAATATTAAACTTTGATCTAACGTAATTCAATGCCCGATGACGTCATCATGACATAATTAAGTATGTGTTGTCTTGATATTGAGGTTCAACTATCTGTTGAGTTTCAACATTCAATTCAATCTCAATCTTGAGTTATTCCGTAGATAAGCTCGAAAGTTGTTTTTTGACGAAAAAAAAACGAAGGTGAACTTCGACCCAGGGTAACGACCCGGAAGCTTAGGTCGTACGATTTTGGCGTTAACTTTTCAAATGTTGCCCCAACCTTGGTCTATCAGATGCAAAAACTTTGAACATCATAGCTTTTATATTCGCTGAGATACAGCAAAAAGCAAAAGGTCATTTTCAATTTTAAAAACCCTGTAATTCAACACCTGATGACGTCATCATGACGTAATGACAACTGTGCCGTCCTCTTATTGAGGTTCAATTGTCTGATGAGTTTCAAGGTTCAATTCAGTTTCAATATTGAGTTATTATCCAGAGAAGAGTTGCGTGGAAGAAGGAGAAGAAAAAGAAACTAGAAATTCAGTTTTTGTCAATTACAAAAACAAGGTGTTCGTGAGTAATTTCATTAAAGTTGTGATTGATTGAATTGGTGACAAAATGTTACCTTATCAATCCAATTTCTGGTTCAGGAGTTATATTCATTCAATATAAAACTTCAACTGCCGGTTTGAACCAGAAGTCAAAGTCATATGAGATTATACTTTGTGTATCGTTTCTTAAGTTGTTACATATCATCCCAACGATGTTTCGATTGTAAAAATCCAATACGTGGTTCAGAAGTTATGAATTTTTATAACATGACATTTCAACTTGCGGTTTTTACCGGAAGTCAAGGTCAAACCGGTCACATTTTGAATAGTGCGTGTCAATTTCTTTATGACCTTTCAGATGATATATGGATTGAAAAAATCCAATGCCTGTTTCAGGAGTTATGAATTTTTCAAAATTTAAACATCAATTTCCGATTTAGACCGGAAGTCGAGGTTAAAAAGGGTCACATTTTGTGTAGCGCGTGATTAGTTTATGAAGACCTTTTAGATGATGGATGGATTGTAAACATCTAATATGTGGTTCAGAACTTTTGATTTTTTCAAATATAAAGTTTCAACTTCCGTTTTGAACCGGAAGGCAATGTCAAATGAGGTCACACTTGGTAGCGTTGATGGAGTCTTCTGAGTCCTTTCTTATGACTTATAGATGATAAAAATAAAACATGTGGTTCAGGATTTGTAATTAATGAAACATTAAATATCAATTTCCGACTTTAACTGGAAGTCAAGGTCAAACAGGGTCGCATATTGTGTAGCACGTGATAAGTCTAACAAGACCTTTCAGATGATGTTTGAATTGTTAAAATCCAACGTGTGGTTCAGGAGTTAAGAATTTTTCAAATAATTAGATGGATGATCCGCTGGGGTGCAATATGAGCTCTAACACCGACGGATGCGGAATGTATTCCAGCATGGTCCCCACAGCACAATACATTTATGTGCAAAATAATCACACATGCATTTAACATAGAACGTCAATGAAACTGCACGTGTCAGTGCACGTGTAGAGGAGGTTGACCCTAATTGACTGTCTTATTGACGGTCAACTGTTACGTGAGATGTATGTGTGGCTGTACAGGTACAGCCTATGTTTACGTGTGTTCTTTCACCATCACGCGTCGTCAATGCGGGTTAGCTTAAACGTGCGCGTTTTTCGACCAGATGTAAAAATCAAAATGTTGTTATCTCTGTGCAAAAGTTTAAGAGGGGTTGCTGTTCTCCAATCTGATACAAAAATTATGCTGAAGTGATCAAGAGTTTTAAAGATTTGAATAAAATAAGATAATCTAAAATTTTCAACTCGCGTTATAATCAGAAGTAAGTTAAAATATTGTACGGGTTCTGTGAAGCATTTGTCCAACTTTTAACGATCTATCCGATGATGTGTAGATTGTCAAAATCCGAATCATAGTTTTTGAGTTATGATTTTTACAAATATTAAACTTTGATCTAACGTAATTCAATGCCCGATGACGTCATCATGACATAATTAAGTATGTGTTGTCTTGATATTGAGGTTCAACTATCTGTTGAGTTTCAACATTCAATTCAATCTCAATCTTGAGTTATTCCGTAGATAAGCTCGAAAGTTGTTTTTTGACGAAAAAAAACGAAGGTGAACTTCGACCCAGGGTAACGACCCGGAAGCTTAGGTCGTACGATTTTGGCGTTAACTTTTCAAATGTTGCCCCAACCTTGGTCTATCAGATGCAAAAACTTTGAACATCATAGCTTTTATATTCGCTGAGATACAGCAAAAAGCAAAAGGTCATTTTCAATTTTAAAAACCCTGTAATTCAACACCTGATGACGTCATCATGACGTAATGACAACTGTGCCGTCCTCTTATTGAGGTTCAATTGTCTGATGAGTTTCAAGGTTCAATTCAGTTTCAATATTGAGTTATTATCCAGAGAAGAGTTGCGTGGAAGAAGGAGAAGAAAAAGAAACTAGAAATTCAGTTTTTGTCAATTACAAAAACAAGGTGTTCGTGAGTAATTTCATTAAAGTTGTGATTGATTGAATTGGTGACAAAATGTTACCTTATCAATCCAATTTCTGGTTCAGGAGTTATATTCATTCAATATAAAACTTCAACTGCCGGTTTGAACCAGAAGTCAATGTCATATGAGATCATACTTTGTGTATCGTTTCTTAAGTTGTTACATATCATCCCAACGATGTTTAGATTGTAAAAATCCAGTACGTGGTTCAGAAGTTATAAATTTTTATAACATGACATTTCAACTTGCGGTTTTTACCGGAAGACAAGGTAAAACCGGTCACATTTTGAATAGTGCGTGTCATTTTATTTATGACCTTTCAGATGATATATGGATTGAAAAAATCCAATGCCTGTTTCAGGAGTTATGAATTTTTCAAAATTTAAACATCAATTTCCGGTTTAGACCGGAAGTCAAGGTTAAAAAGGGTCACATTTTGTGTAGCGCGTGATTAGTTTAAGAAGACCTTTTAGACGATGGATGGATTGTAAACATCTAATATGTGGTTCAGAACTTTTGATTTTTTCAAATATAAAGTTTCAACTTCCGTTTTGAACCGGAAGGCAATGTCAAATGAGGTCACACTTGGTAGCGTTGATGGAGTCTTCTGAGTCCTTTCTTATGACTTATAGATGATAAAAATAAAACATGTGGTTCAGGATTTGTAATTAATGAAACATTAAATATCAATTTTCGACTTTAACCGGAAGTCAAGGTCAAACAGGATCGCATATTGTGTAGCACGTGATAAGTCTAACAAGACCTTTCAGATGATGTTTGAATTGTTAAAATCCAACGTGTGGTTCAGGAGTTAAGAATTTGTCAAATAATTAGATGGATGATCCGCTGGGGTGCAATATGAGCTCTAACACCGACGGATGCGGAATGTATTCCAGCATGGTCCCACAGCACAATACATTTATGTGCAAAATAATCACACATGCATTTAACATAGAACGTCAATGAAACTGCACGTGTCAGTGCACGTGTAGAGGAGGTTGACCCTAATTGACCGTCTTATTGACGGTCAACTGTTACGTGAGATATGTGTGGCTGTACAGGTACAGCCTGTTTACGTGTGTTCTTTCACCATCGCGCGTCGTCAATGCGGGTTAACTTAAACGTGCACCTTTTTCGACCAGATGTAAAAATCAAAATGTTGTTATCTCTGTGCAATAGTTTGAGCAGGCTTAACGTTCTACAACCTAATACAAAAAAATCTGTAAAATGATCAGTAGTTTTTGAGATATGAATTTTTGAAATTTTCAACTGCCGTTTTGAACCAGAGGTCAAGGTCAAATGGGGTCAAATTGTATGTAGCGTTTTTTGAACTTTCAACGACCTGTCCGATGTTTTATAGATTGTAAAAATCCTACATGTGGTTCAGGAGTTATGATTTTTTTACAAATATTAAACTTTGAATTAGTGTAACTTGATACCTGATGACGTCATCATGACATCATCAAGTCTGTGTCGTCTTGATACCGAGGTTCAATTGTCTGACAAGTTTCAATGTTCAATTCACTTTCAATCTTGAGTTATGCTGTAAAAAAGGCAAAAAAAACGATTTTTGAAGGAAAAAAAACCCGAAGGTAAACTTCGACCCAGGGTAACGACCCGGAAGTAAAGGTCAAACGATTTTGTGGTTAACTTTTGAAATGTTGCCCCATTCTTCAACTAAAAGATGCCCAATTATGAACATCGTAGTATAAAGATTGCCGAAACTACAGCAATAAGCAAATGGTCAATTTTCAATTTTAAAAATCTTGTAATTCAACACCCGATGACGTCATCGTAACGTCATGACAAATGTGTTGTCTTCATATCGAGGTACAATTGCCTGATGATCTTTAAGGTTCACTTCAGTTTCAATCTTGAGTTATGCCCGAAAAATGAAAACAAAAACAAAGGCAGACTTTGACCTTCCGGTACGACCGGAACTAAAGGTCATAAGATTTTGACGTTAACTTTTGAAATGTTGCCCCAGTCTTGAACTATCAGATGCCCAATTATGAACATCATAGCTTTTAAATTCATTGAAATACAGCACATAGCAAATGGTCACCTTTCAACTTCAACTGTAATTTGACACCTGATGACGTCATCGTGACGTAATGAAAACTGTGCCGTCTTCATATTGTGGTTCAATTGTCTGATGAGTTTCAAGGTTCAATTCAGTTTCAATCTTGAGTTATGTTGCCGAGAAGAGTTCCACGGAAGAAGAAGATGAAGAAGAAAATTACATGCATACTATTCTTTGTTTTAGAAATCTAACATCAATATTACGAATCTAATATGGGCTATTCTCATTTGTTTGTCCTCGTAAAATAAGCAAAACCCTTAGAAAGTCTATTTAATATTCAGAAATGTCTTTGAAAACTTTATAAATTACATGTACATAGGTCAGACCTTGTAGTTAACATTTCCCTTTTATCTTTACTACTGGGCTTAATATCACGCCTGAATCTTGTCAACTATAATAGTGCTGGTTATCTAGCTATGAATTGATAGCTTTGTTATGTTACTACATAACAGGTTGATAGTTTACATATAGCAATAAACCAAACATTTTCAGTGATGTATAGTATATGCAACAAACGGCTGACTGTAAATGTAACTTTATTAGTGTAGATGTATAGGCCGACTATTTAAAACAAAATATATATATGGATTATGAGTTTTATGAGTGTTTTCTTGACTTTGTTGGACTTCGAATTTATAAGATTTATATAATAAGTATTGGACACAGCTGAATAATAATGGAATCAATTTTTACTTGCCTGTAATAGTCAAATCGTGTCTCAAACTACAGTCATAATGCCTAGCAGTTTAAACTGAACATTATGAGCCAACTTCCTTATTTGTGGTTTTCAAAGTATCAAACAAACACAATTTAAAATGTCATACAATTAACATGTGAACTTTTACTTCCCTAGAATTGGCACAAAAAAATAGCAGAGTATAAGTTACCAAATTTGAAAAATAAAAAAAGGTTAGGTTTAATGGGTAACGTGTATCATACTAACTTGCACCATTGTTTTTACTTTAGTAGAAAAGATTGTGTTATAAGATTCAAAGAATCAACCGTTCACACATTAACAAAATAAAAAAGAGCAATTTGTTTTACAGATAATAATGTCTTCTGAATTATTAAGCTTGGTATACTTTACTAAATTGCTTGTATCATGTAATGACATAAACGATTGTATTAAAGGTCCAAGAATCAACCAATCTAAAACTATTGTCATTTGTATGTGTTTTTTCTTTTGATGCATTTTAATTAAATAAACTTGATTGATAGAAGCAACTATCAATAAATAAATAGCAATAGCTACAAAAAGATGTTTACAGTATGAGCTGTCTTCTAGAACAATCAGGATTTCATTTTAATAACAATTTGTTGAGGTTTGATTGGAAGTTATTTGGTCTTTCTGAAAGGTTGAAACTCCCTTACGAAGTGGCTGCTACATGAACTACATGAATAGACTACCATTAAAGTGTTCTCTTCAATGTACGCTACACGTGGTTGTTCCAATTCCATGCTTGGGGGCGCTATTCACACTTAGCGGAGGTCGTATTGTGTTACTAGCTCTCATTTGTTCTAATCAAGTTGGTTAATTCAAGCCATAATAGGGCGCGACAATCGATCGTTGGCGTCTTGGGCCAAGATTAATACCTACAGTACATGTACAGTGTATACAAATGTGGAGTCTCACGTGCATTGTAGATTTAGCGTGTATGGATTATCCGATGAGGTGCAATATATGTTGTAACACCGATGGATGCGAAAGCTCTTACACGTTATGTGTACAATGCGTGTTCAATGAAAGTGGTGGGGGGGGGGTACGAGTAGGACGGTGCGCTTCATTTTTTAGTTTTGACTAGATGCATCAGATTATAATGTTGTTATCTCTGTGCAAAAGTTTAAGAGGGGTTGCTGTTCTCCAATCTGATACAAAAATTATGCTGAAGTGATCAAGAGTTTTAAAGATTTGAATAAAATAAGATAATCTAAAATTTTCAACTCGCGTTATAATCAGAAGTAAGTTAAAATATTGTACGGGTTCTGTGAAGCATTTGTCCAACTTTTAACGATCTATCCGATGATGTGTAGATTGTCAAAATCCGAATCATAGTTTTTGAGTTATGATTTTTACAAATATTAAACTTTGATCTAACGTAATTCAATGCCCGATGACGTCATCATGACATAATTAAGTATGTGTTGTCTTGATATTGAGGTTCAACTATCTGTTGAGTTTCAACATTCAATTCAATCTCAATCTTGAGTTATTCCGTAGATAAGCTCGAAAGTTGTTTTTTGACGAAAAAAACGAAGGTGAACTTCGACCCAGGGTAACGACCCGGAAGCTTAGGTCGTACGATTTTGGCGTTAACTTTTCAAATGTTGCCCCAACCTTGGTCTATCAGATGCAAAAACTTTGAACATCATAGCTTTTATATTCGCTGAGATACAGCAAAAAGCAAAAGGTCATTTTCAATTTTAAAAACCCTGTAATTCAACACCTGATGACGTCATCATGACGTAATGACAACTGTGCCGTCCTCTTATTGAGGTTCAATTGTCTGATGAGTTTCAAGGTTCAATTCAGTTTCAATATTGAGTTATTATCCAGAGAAGAGTTGCGTGGAAGAAGGAGAAGAAAAAGAAACTAGAAATTCAGTTTTTGTCAATTACAAAAACAAGGTGTTCGTGAGTAATTTCATTAAAGTTGTGATTGATTGAATTGGTGACAAAATTTTACCTTATCAATCCAATTTCTGGTTCAGGAGTTATATTCATTCAATATAAAACTTCAACTGCCGGTTTGAACCAGAAGTCAAAGTCATATGAGATCATACTTTGTGTATCGTTTCTTAAGTTGTTACATATCATCCCAACGATGTTTCGATTGTAAAAATCCAATACGTGGTTCACAAGTTATGAATTTTTATAACATGACATTTCAACTTGCGGTTTTTACCGGAAGTCAAGGTCAAACCGGTCACATTTTGAATAGTGCGTGTCAATTTCTTTATGACCTTTCAGATGATATATGGATTGAAAAAATCCAATGCCTGTTTCAGGAGTTATGAATTTTTCAAAATTTAAACATCAATTTCCGGTTTAGACCGGAAGTCGAGGTTAAAAAGGGTCACATTTTGTGTAGCGCGTGATTAGTTTATGAAGACCTTTTAGATGATGGATGGATTGTAAACATCTAATATGTGGTTCAGAACTTTTGATTTTTTCAAATATAAAGTTTCAACTTCCGTTTTGAACCGGAAGGCAATGTCAAATGAGGTCACACTTGGTAGCGTTGATGGAGTCTTCTGAGTCCTTTCTTATGACTTATAGATGATAAAAATAAAACATGTGGTTCAGGATTTGTAATTAATGAAACATTAAATATCAATTTCCGACTTTAACTGGAAGTCAAGGTCAAACAGGGTCGCATATTGTGTAGCACGTGATAAGTCTAACAAGACCTTTCAGATGATGTTTGAATTGTTAAAATCCAACGTGTGGTTCAGGAGTTAAGAATTTTTCAAATAATTAGATGGATGATCCGCTGGGGTGCAATATGAGCTCTAACACCGACGGATGCGGAATGTATTCCAGCATGGTCCCCACAGCACAATACATTTATGTGCAAAATAATCACACATGCATTTAACATAGAACGTCAATGAAACTGCACGTGTCAGTGCACGTGTAGAGGAGGTTGACCCTAATTGACTGTCTTATTGACGGTCAACTGTTACGTGAGATGTATGTGTGGCTGTACAGGTACAGCCTATGTTTACGTGTGTTCTTTCACCATCACGCGTCGTCAATGCGGGTTAGCTTAAACGTGCGCGTTTTTCGACCAGATGTAAAAATCAAAATGTTGTTATCTCTGTGCAAAAGTTTAAGAGGGGTTGCTGTTCTCCAATCTGATACAAAAATTATGCTGAAGTGATCAAGAGTTTTAAAGATTTGAATAAAATAAGATAATCTAAAATTTTCAACTCGCGTTATAATCAGAAGTAAGTTAAAATATTGTACGGGTTCTGTGAAGCATTTGTCCAACTTTTAACGATCTATCCGATGATGTGTAGATTGTCAAAATCCGAATCATAGTTTTTGAGTTATGATTTTTACAAATATTAAACTTTGATCTAACGTAATTCAATGCCCGATGACGTCATCATGACATAATTAAGTATGTGTTGTCTTGATATTGAGGTTCAACTATCTGTTGAGTTTCAACATTCAATTCAATCTCAATCTTGAGTTATTCCGTAGATAAGCTCGAAAGTTGTTTTTTGACGAAAAAAAACGAAGGTGAACTTCGACCCAGGGTAACGACCCGGAAGCTTAGGTCGTACGATTTTGGCGTTAACTTTTCAAATGTTGCCCCAACCTTGGTCTATCAGATGCAAAAACTTTGAACATCATAGCTTTTATATTCGCTGAGATACAGCAAAAAGCAAAAGGTCATTTTCAATTTTAAAAACCCTGTAATTCAACACCTGATGACGTCATCATGACGTAATGACAACTGTGCCGTCCTCTTATTGAGGTTCAATTGTCTGATGAGTTTCAAGGTTCAATTCAGTTTCAATATTGAGTTATTATCCAGAGAAGAGTTGCGTGGAAGAAGGAGAAGAAAAAGAAAAAACAGAACAATAACAAGAGGTGTTCGTGCTCATATTGCACAACACCTAAAAACAGAACAATAACAAGAGGTGTTCGTGCTCATATTGCACGAACACCTAAAAACAGAACAATAACTAGAAATTCAGTTTTTGTCAATTACAAAAACAAGGTGTTCGTGAGTAATTTCATTAAAGTTGTGATTGATTGAATTGGTGACAAAATTTTACCTTATCAATCCAATTTCTGGTTCAGGAGTTATATTCATTCAATATAAAACTTCAACTGCCGGTTTGAACCAGAAGTCAATGTCATATGAGATCATACTTTGTGTATCGTTTCTTAAGTTGTTACATATCATCCCAACGATGTTTAGATTGTAAAAATCCAGTACGTGGTTCAGAAGTTATAAATTTTTATAACATGACATTTCAACTTCCGGTTTTTACCGGAAGACAAGGTAAAACCGGTCACATTTTGAATAGTGCGTGTCATTTTATTTATGACCTTTCAGATGATATATGGATTGAAAAAATCCAATGCCTGTTTCAGGAGTTATGAATTTTTCAAAATTTAAACATCAATTTCCGGTTTAGACCGGAAGTCAAGGTTAAAAAGGGTCACATTTTGTGTAGCGCGTGATTAGTTTAAGAAGACCTTTTAGACGATGGATGGATTGTAAACATCTAATATGTGGTTCAGAACTTTTGATTTTTTCAAATATAAAGTTTCAACTTCCGTTTTGAACCGGAAGGCAATGTCAAATGAGGTCACACTTGGTAGCGTTGATGGAGTCTTCTGAGTCCTTTCTTATGACTTATAGATGATAAAAATAAAACATGTGGTTCAGGATTTGTAATTAATGAAACATTAAATATCAATTTTCGACTTTAACCGGAAGTCAAGGTCAAACAGGATCGCATATTGTGTAGCACGTGATAAGTCTAACAAGACCTTTCAGATGATGTTTGAATTGTTAAAATCCAACGTGTGGTTCAGGAGTTAAGAATTTGTCAAATAATTAGATGGATGATCCGCTGGGGTGCAATATGAGCTCTAACACCGACGGATGCGGAATGTATTCCAGCATGGTCCCACAGCACAATACATTTACGTGCAAAATAATCACACATGCATTTAACATAGAACGTCAATGAAACTGCACGTGTCAGTGCACGTGTAGAGGAGGTTGACCCTAATTGACCGTCTTATTGACGGTCAACTGTTACGTGAGATATGTGTCGGTTGTACAGGTACAGCCTGTTTACGTGTGTTCTTTCACCATCGCGCGTCGTCAATGCGGGTTAACTTAAACGTGCACCTTTTTCGACCAGATGTAAAAATCAAAATGTTGTTATCTCTGTGCAATAGTTTGAGCAGGCTTAACGTTCTACAACCTAATACAAAAAAATCTGTAAAATGATCAGTAGTTTTTGAGATATGAATTTTTGAAATTTTCAACTGCCGTTTTGAACCAGAGGTCAAGGTCAAATGGGTCAAATTGTATGTAGCGTTTTTTGAACTTTCAACGACCTGTCCGATGTTTTATAGATTGTAAAAATCCTACATGTGGTTCAGGAGTTATGATTTTTTTACAAATATTAAACTTTGAATTAGTGTAACTTGATACCTGATGACGTCATCATGACATCATCAAGTCTGTGTCGTCTTGATACCGAGGTTCAATTGTCTGACAAGTTTCAATGTTCAATTCACTTTCAATCTTGAGTTATGCTGTAAAAAAGGCAAAAAACCGATTTTTGAAGGAAAAAAACCCGAAGGTAAACTTCGACCCAGGGTAACGACCCGGAAGTAAAGGTCAAACGATTTTGTGGTTAACTTTTGAAATGTTGCCCCATTCTTCAACTAAAAGATGCCCAATTATGAACATCGTAGTATAAAGATTGCCGAAACTACAGCAATAAGCAAATGGTCAATTTTCAATTTTAAAAATCTTGTAATTCAACACCCGATGACGTCATCGTAACGTCATGACAAATGTGTTGTCTTCATATCGAGGTACAATTGCCTGATGATCTTTAAGGTTCACTTCAGTTTCAATCTTGAGTTATGCCCGAAAAATGAAAACAAAAACAAAGGCAGACTTTGACCTTCCGGTACGACCGGAACTAAAGGTCATAAGATTTTGACGTTAACTTTTGAAATGTTGCCCCAGTCTTGAACTATCAGATGCCCAATTATGAACATCATAGCTTTTAAATTCATTGAAATACAGCACATAGCAAATGGTCACCTTTCAACTTCAACTGTAATTTGACACCTGATGACGTCATCGTGACGTAATGAAAACTGTGCCGTCTTCATATTGTGGTTCAATTGTCTGATGAGTTTCAAGGTTCAATTCAGTTTCAATCTTGAGTTATGTTGCCGAGAAGAGTTCCACGGAAGAAGAAGATGAAGAAGAAAATTACATGCATACTATTCTTTGTTTTAGAAATCTAACATCAATATTACGAATCTAATATGGGCTATTCTCATTTGTTTGTCCTCGTAAAATAAGCAAAACCCTTAGAAAGTCTATTTAATATTCAGAAATGTCTTTGAAAACTTTATAAATTACATGTACATAGGTCAGACCTTGTAGTTAACATTTCCCTTTTATCTTTACTACTGGGCTTAATATCACGCCTGAATCTTGTCAACTATAATAGTGCTGGTTATCTAGCTATGAATTGATAGCTTTGTTATGTTACTACATAACAGGTTGATAGTTTACATATAGCAATAAACCAAACATTTTCAGTGATGTATAGTATATGCAACAAACGGCTGACTGTAAATGTAACTTTATTAGTGTAGATGTATAGGCCGACTATTTAAAACAAAATATAAATATGGATTATGAGTTTTATGAGTGTTTTCTTGACTTTGTTGGACTTCGAATTTATAAGATTTATATAATAAGTATTGGACACAGCTGAATAATAATGGAATCAATTTTTACTTGCCTGTAATAGTCAAATCGTGTCTCAAACTACAGTCATAATGCCTAGCAGTTTAAACTGAACATTATGAGCCAACTTCCTTATTTGTGGTTTTCAAAGTATCAAACAAACACAATTTAAAATGTCATACAATTAACATGTGAACTTTTACTTCCCTAGAATTGGCACAAAAAAATAGCAGAGTATAAGTTACCAAATTTGAAAAATAAAAAAAGGTTAGGTTTAATGGGTAACGTGTATCATACTAACTTGCACCATTGTTTTTACTTTAGTAGAAAAGATTGTGTTATAAGATTCAAAGAATCAACCGTTCACACATTAACAAAATAAAAAAGAGCAATTTGTTTTACAGATAATAATGTCTTCTGAATTATTAAGCTTGGTATACTTTACTAAATTGCTTGTATCATGTAATGACATAAACGATTGTATTAAAGGTCCAAGAATCAACCAATCTAAAACTATTGTCATTTGTATGTGTTTTTCTTTTGATGCATTTTAATTAAATAAACTTGATTGATAGAAGCAACTATCAATAAATAAATAGCAATAGCTACAAAAAGATGTTTACAGTATGAGCTGTCTTCTAGAACAATCAGGATTTCATTTTAATAACAATTTGTTGAGGTTTGATTGGAAGTTATTTGGTCTTTCTGAAAGGTTGAAACTCCCTTACGAAGTGGCTGCTACATGAACTACATGAATAGACTACCATTAAAGTGTTCTCTTCAATGTACGCTACACGTGGTTGTTCCAATTCCATGCTTGGGGGCGCTATTCACACTTAGCGGAGGTCGTATTGTGTTACTAGCTCTCATTTGTTCTAATCAAGTTGGTTAATTCAAGCCATAATAGGGCGCGACAATCGATCGTTGGCGTCTTGGGCCAAGATTAATACCTACAGTACATGTACAGTGTATACAAATGTGGAGTCTCACGTGCATTGTAGATTTAGCGTGTATGGATTATCCGATGAGGTGCAATATATGTTGTAACACCGATGGATGCGAAAGCTCTTACACGTTATGTGTACAATGCGTGTTCAATGAAAGTGGTGGGGGGGGGGGGTACGAGTAGGACGGTGCGCTTCATTTTTTAGTTTTGACTAGATGCATCAGATTATAATGTTGTTATCTCTGTGCAAAAGTTTAAGAGGGGTTGCTGTTCTCCAATCTGATACAAAAATTATGCTGAAGTGATCAAGAGTTTTAAAGATTTGAATAAAATAAGATAATCTAAAATTTTCAACTCGCGTTATAATCAGAAGTAAGTTAAAATATTGTACGGGTTCTGTGAAGCATTTGTCCAACTTTTAACGATCTATCCGATGATGTGTAGATTGTCAAAATCCGAATCATAGTTTTTGAGTTATGATTTTTACAAATATTAAACTTTGATCTAACGTAATTCAATGCCCGATGACGTCATCATGACATAATTAAGTATGTGTTGTCTTGATATTGAGGTTCAACTATCTGTTGAGTTTCAACATTCAATTCAATCTCAATCTTGAGTTATTCCGTAGATAAGCTCGAAAGTTGTTTTTTGACGAAAAAAAACGAAGGTGAACTTCGACCCAGGGTAACGACCCGGAAGCTTAGGTCGTACGATTTTGGCGTTAACTTTTCAAATGTTGCCCCAACCTTGGTCTATCAGATGCAAAAACTTTGAACATCATAGCTTTTATATTCGCTGAGATACAGCAAAAAGCAAAAGGTCATTTTCAATTTTAAAAACCCTGTAATTCAACACCTGATGACGTCATCATGACGTAATGACAACTGTGCCGTCCTCTTATTGAGGTTCAATTGTCTGATGAGTTTCAAGGTTCAATTCAGTTTCAATATTGAGTTATTATCCAGAGAAGAGTTGCGTGGAAGAAGGAGAAGAAAAAGAACTAGAAATTCAGTTTTTGTCAATTACAAAAACAAGGTTTCGTGAGTAATTTCATTAAAGTTGTGATTGATTGAATTGGTGACAAAATTTTACCTTATCAATCCAATTTCTGGTTCAGGAGTTACATTCATTCAATATAAAACTTCAACTGCCGGTTTGAACCAGAAGTCAAAGTCATATGAGATCATACTTTGTGTATCGTTTCTTAAGTTGTTACATATCATCCCAACGATGTTTCGATTGTAAAAATCCAATACGTGGTTCAGAAGTTATGAATTTTTATAACATGACATTTCAACTTGCGGTTTTTACCGGAAGTCAAGGTCAAACCGGTCACATTTTGAATAGTGCGTGTCAATTTCTTTATGACCTTTCAGATGATATATGGATTGAAAAAATCCAATGCCTGTTTCAGGAGTTATGAATTTTTCAAAATTTAAACATCAATTTCCGATTTAGACCGGAAGTCGAGGTTAAAAAGGGTCACATTTTGTGTAGCGCGTGATTAGTTTATGAAGACCTTTTAGATGATGGATGGATTGTAAACATCTAATATGTGGTTCAGAACTTTTGATTTTTTCAAATATAAAGTTTCAACTTCCGTTTTGAACCGGAAGGCAATGTCAAATGAGGTCACACTTGGTAGCGTTGATGGAGTCTTCTGAGTCCTTTCTTATGACTTATAGATGATAAAAATAAAACATGTGGTTCAGGATTTGTAATTAATGAAACATTAAATATCAATTTCCGACTTTAACTGGAAGTCAAGGTCAAACAGGGTCGCATATTGTGTAGCACGTGATAAGTCTAACAAGACCTTTCAGATGATGTTTGAATTGTTAAAATCCAACGTGTGGTTCAGGAGTTAAGAATTTTTCAAATAATTAGATGGATGATCCGCTGGGGTGCAATATGAGCTCTAACACCGACGGATGCGGAATGTATTCCAGCATGGTCCCCACAGCACAATACATTTATGTGCAAAATAATCACACATGCATTTAACATAGAACGTCAATGAAACTGCACGTGTCAGTGCACGTGTAGAGGAGGTTGACCCTAATTGACTGTCTTATTGACGGTCAACTGTTACGTGAGATGTATGTGTGGCTGTACAGGTACAGCCTATGTTTACGTGTGTTCTTTCACCATCACGCGTCGTCAATGCGGGTTAGCTTAAACGTGCGCGTTTTTCGACCAGATGTAAAAATCAAAATGTTGTTATCTCTGTGCAAAAGTTTAAGAGGGGTTGCTGTTCTCCAATCTGATACAAAAATTATGCTGAAGTGATCAAGAGTTTTAAAGATTTGAATAAAATAAGATAATCTAAAATTTTCAACTCGCGTTATAATCAGAAGTAAGTTAAAATATTGTACGGGTTCTGTGAAGCATTTGTCCAACTTTTAACGATCTATCCGATGATGTGTAGATTGTCAAAATCCGAATCATAGTTTTTGAGTTATGATTTTTACAAATATTAAACTTTGATCTAACGTAATTCAATGCCCGATGACGTCATCATGACATAATTAAGTATGTGTTGTCTTGATATTGAGGTTCAACTATCTGTTGAGTTTCAACATTCAATTCAATCTCAATCTTGAGTTATTCCGTAGATAAGCTCGAAAGTTGTTTTTTGACGAAAAAAAACGAAGGTGAACTTCGACCCAGGGTAACGACCCGGAAGCTTAGGTCGTACGATTTTGGCGTTAACTTTTCAAATGTTGCCCCAACCTTGGTCTATCAGATGCAAAAACTTTGAACATCATAGCTTTTATATTCGCTGAGATACAGCAAAAAGCAAAAGGTCATTTTCAATTTTAAAAACCCTGTAATTCAACACCTGATGACGTCATCATGACGTAATGACAACTGTGCCGTCCTCTTATTGAGGTTCAATTGTCTGATGAGTTTCAAGGTTCAATTCAGTTTCAATATTGAGTTATTATCCAGAGAAGAGTTGCGTGGAAGAAGGAGAAGAAAAAGAAAAAACAGAACAATAACAAGAGGTGTTCGTGCTCATATTGCACGAACACCGGGGGGGGGGGGGGGGGGGGGGTGAACCAAAAAAAAGGGCCCAATTTTTTTCAAATAAATTTCCCAAAAAACCCTTGGTCCCTTTTGAGGAAATTTCCTGGTCCTTTTTTGTTTAAAAAAAAAAAAAAAATGTTTGAATTTTATAAGAAACATTATTTTTCAATTTTCGATTTAAAGGGGGGGGGTTTTAGTTTTTTCCCAATTTTTTTTGTGTTTTGACGTTGATAGCACGCCCCAAAAAAATTGGGTTTGTTTTAAAATCCCAAATGGTTTTGTTCAGAGTTAAGTTTTCAAAAATTGGGGGGAAAGGGTCCGTGGGAAAAAAAACGAAAAGAAATGTTTTCGGGGGGGATGCCCACACCAAAAAATTTAAAAAAAAAAAAAAAAACAAGCAAAAACAAAGGGTTTGTGCTTGTAGGGACGTAAAGGTTTTTGGAAAACCCCAAAAAAATTTAACGTTTTTCTCACTTTCGGGGAAATTTGGTTAACCAGGAAAAGGTTTTCCCGGGGGTTTTTTTTACAAGCGGTTCCCCAATGGGGGTTTCCTTAAAATTTCCCTTTTCGACAAAGATTTGTAAAAAAACAAAATTTGTTTTCCGCTAGTTTTTTACGGTAACCCAACTTTTAAAAAAAAAATTCCCCGGGGGAAAAGAACAAGGTAAATTTTTAAATGAAAAGAAATAAAATCAACTCCGGTTTGAACCAAAAAAGGTCAAAACCAAAAATGGCCCAAATAAGTTTTGCGTTTTTGCTTTTACGACTGCAATTTTTTTAAGAATTGTTAAAAATTTTTCCTTCAAAGTTCAAGGGTTTTGTTTTTTACCCAAAAAAAACCTTATTTGTAACTTTGGGGAAACCCCAAAACGTTCCACATTTCTATCAGGGGGGGGGGGGTTAAACCAAAGGGGGCCAGTCTGACCGGGTTTTTTTAAATCCCCAATTCCTTTTTCAATTTTGGGAAAGGTTAAAAGCTGAAAAAAGCAAAAACCGATTTTTTTTAGGAAAAAACCCAGGTTTATTGAAACCCCCCGGTTTTTTGGAAGAAAGGTCAAAACCCGATTTTTTTTTGGTTTAACTTTTTTGAAAGGGGGGGGGGCCATTTTTTAAATAAAAGATTTTCAAATTATGCCTGTTTTTGTTTTTTAAAAAAAGGGGGGAAACACGCAAATTAAAAATGTAATTTTAATTTTTTTAATTTTTTGGGAAATTCAAACAACGAAACGTTTTTTCGAAAATTTTTTCTCCAAAAAACAAATTTTCTCATAAAGGTCATTTTGAGACTTTGTCCCCCCTTTTTTAGGGGGTTTAATTTGTTTAAAGTCCCGAAAAATTAAACAAAAACAAAGGGTAATTTACCCTTCCGGAACTCCGGAACCAAAGCCCCCTAAGGATTTTACGGAAATTTTTTAATTTTCCCATTTTTTGAAATATAATGCTCTTTCAATTATTTTTACAATTCCCCAGCTTTTTTTTTTGAATACCACATTTGCATTTATTTCATTAATGTTTTTTTAAAATTTAAACTTTTTAAAGAACGTCATCGGACGTAAAAAAAAAACTTTGGGGGCCTCTTCTATAAAATGTTTCCAAAAATTTTTTTGGATGAGTTTTTCAATTTTTTTTCCTTTTAACCGGGAAAAGGGTTATGGTGCCGGGGTGGATTTCAAACGGAAGAAAAGTGAAGAAAATTTTCATGTACATTTTTGTTTAGAAATTTTTAAAAAATTTAAAAAGGATTTATTTTTTGGCTATTCTCATAAAGTTTCCCTAAATTTTAAAAAAAAAATTAAATTTTTTTTAAATTCAAAGTTTTTGGTCTGAAAACTTAAAAAAAATTAAACCCAAATAAAAAAACCCTTTCCTTTAAATTAAACCCCCTTTTGATCGGTTAAAATCCCCCAAAACTTTCCCCAAAAAAAGTCCCCTTTTCAGGGTATGGTAAGGGCCCTTTTTAAAGTTTTAAAAAAGTTTGAATTTCATTAAGCAAAACCCAAACATTTTGGTTTTGTTGCCGGTTTTCCCAAAATTTTTAAATTTTTTTAGAAGATGTAATAGCCCCCAAAATTGGGTTTAAAACCCCTTTAAGGATATTTTTAAAGAGTTTTCTTTTGGAAAATTGGGGAAATCCGAAAAAAAAAAAGAAATAAATTTGGTTTTTGGGACCCACACCCAAAAAAAAAATAAAAAAAAGGAAAAAAAAAAATTTCTGCTGATTGCAAACCCTAAAGGTTTTTGGGCAATCCCAAAATTTAAAAAAATTAAATTTGGCCCCCCCTTTTTGTGGGCAAAGTTCACCAAAAAAAAATTTTAATGTTTTTTTATACAATTTTAACAATGTGAAAATTTTACTCAAGGATTTTGCCCCCCAAAAAAATTTTTGATTGTTACAAATTTGGTAAATTAGGTTTTAAAAGGAAAAGTGTATTCCCAATACAACGCAACATGGGTTTTTAAAAATAAAAGAAAACAAAATGGGTTATAAGGTTAGAACAAAAGTTCACCAAACAAAAAAATTAACCCCAAAAAAAAAAACCATTTGTTTTTTACAAAATTCTCTTGAACATTTTAAGCTTTTTTTTTAACTTCTAATTTGGGCCCTTTTTTTCTTTTCCCAAAACAAAACCATTATTAAAGGAAAGGAAACAAACCCCCCAATCAAAATACCAAGGGGCCCTTGATGGGTTTTTTTTGAAAAAAAAAAAAAATTGTTTTATTTTGGGGAAGGGGGGGAAACAATAAAAATTACTAGCTCAAATTTTTCATTGGGCGGGGTTTAAACCCCCCCGTTTTTTTTTTAAAACAATTTGTAGGAAAAGAGTTTTTTTCCTCTTGGTTTTAATTTTTTTACGAAATGGGGGGCCCATTTTAACTAACATGAATTAAAAATTTTTCCGTTTTTTTAATTTTTCTCCTCTTTCAAAAGTAAAAACGTGTTTTAATTTTTTCAGGGGTTGGGGTTAGTTTACAATAAAAGGAGGCGTTTTTTTTGTGTTTTTTCTCCTCCAAATTTTTTGGGGTTTCTAATAAGGTTTTTAAAAACCCAAAAAAAAAAAGGGCGGATGATTCGTTGGTTTGGGGGCAATTTAATACCTTTAAATGTCAGGAACAATTTTTGGAGTCCCTCCTGCATGGTAGTCCGGGGTATGATAAACCCGAAGGGTTTACAATTTTTTATTTTTTAACCCAATTATTGAAAAATTTTTATCGTTTGGGGGACCCTTTTTGGGGTTTGAAATTTGGGGGGGGGTTTTTTTGGTGGAAGTCCTTCATTTTTAAAATTTTGAATTTTTTGAATATAAATTATTTAATTTTTTGTTATCTCTTGCCCCCAAAAAATTTGGGGTCTTTTTAACTCAATCTTAAAACAAAAATTTCAAGACAAATTTTGGTTTGAAAATAAGTTTAAAACTAAAAATTTTAACTCCCGGTTTAACCGAAGAAATATATTGTACTTTGTTGGATTTGCATAACGGCAAGAATTTTTTAAATTTTCAAAAATCAATTCATTGGTTTTTAATTTTTGATTTTTCAAATATTAAACTTTATTTTAACGTATCATGCATACCCAATTTTAACATAAAATTTAAAAAAAGTTTTTTTGATTTTAAGTTCAAAATTTTTGGTTCAAAATTCATTTTTCTTATTTAAAAAACAAATTTGGTTTTGGGGCGGGAAAAAAAACCGAAAGGTAAAATTTTTGGGGGCCAAGTACAAGAATTGGTGTACCATTTTGGGGTTAAATCAAAGTGGAAAAAAAAAACAAAAAACTAGAAATTCAGTTTTTGTCAATTACAAAAACAAGGTGTTCGTGAGTAATTTCATCAAAGTTGTGATTGATTGAATTGGTGACAAAATGTTACCTTATCAATCCAATTTCTGGTTCAGGAGTTATATTCATTCAATATAAAACTTCAACTGCCGGTTTGAACCAGAAGTCAATGTCATATGAGATCATACTCTTTGTATCGTTTCTTAAGTTGTTACATATCATCCCAACGATGTTTAGATTGTAAAAATCCAATACGTGGTTCAGAAGTTATGAATTTTTATAACATGACATTTCAACTTCCGGTTTTTACCGGAAGTCAAGGTCAAACCGGTCACATTTTGAATAGAGCGTGTCAATTTATTTATGACCTTTCAGATGATATATGGATTGAAAAAATCCAATGCCTGTTTCAGGAGTTATGAATTTTTCAAAATTTAAAAATCAATTTCCGGTTTAGACCGGAAGCCAAGGTTAAAAAGGGTCACATTTTGTGTAGCGCGTGATTAGTTTATGAAGACCTTTTAGATGATGGATGGATTGTAAACATCTAATATGTGGTTCAGAACTTTTGATTTTTTCAAATATAAAGTTTCAACTTCCGTTTTGAACTGGAAGGCAATGTCAAATGAGGTCACACTTGGTAGCGTTGATGGAGTCTTCTGAGTCCTTTCTTATGACTTATAGATGATAAAAATAAAACATGTGGTTCAGGATTTGTAATTAATGAAACATTAAATATCAATTTTCGACTTTAACCGGAAGTCAAGGTCAAACAGGGTCGCATATTGTGTAGCACGTGATAAGTCTAACAAGACCTTTCAGATGATGTTTGAATTGTTAAAATCCAACGTGTGGTTCAGGAGTTAAGAATTTTTCAAATAATTAGATGGATGATCCGCTGGGGTGCAATATGAGCTCTAACACTGACGGATGCGAAATGTATTCCAGCATGGTCCGCACAGCACAATACATTTACGTGCAAAATAATCACACATGCATTTAACATAGAACGTCAATGAAACTGCACGTGTCTGTGCACGTGTAGAGGAGGTTGACCCTAATTGACCGTCTTATTGACGGCCAACTGTTACGTGAGATATGTGTGGCTGTACAGGTACAGCCTATGTTTACGTGTGTTCTTTCACCATCGCGCGTCGTCAATGCGGGTTAACTTAAACGTGCGCGTTTTTCGACCAGATGTAAAAATCAAAATGTTGTTATTTCTGTGCAACAGTTTGAGCAGGCTTAACGTTCTACAACCTAATACAAAAAAATCCGTAATGAAAACTGTGCCGTCTTCATATTGTGGTTCAATTGTCTGATGAGTTTCAAGGTTCAATTCAGTTTCAATCTTGAGTTATGTTGCCGAGAAGAGTTCCACGGAAGAAGAAGATGAAGAAGAAGAAGAAAAAAAAAACTTGATTGATAGAAGCAACTATCAATAAATAAATAGCAATAGCTACAAAAAGATGTTTACAGTATGAGCTGTCTTCTAGAACAATCAGGATTTCATTTTAATAACAATTTACGAAGTGGCTGCTACATGAACTACATGAATAGACTACCATTAAAGTGTTCTCTTCAATGTACGCTACACGTGGTTGTTCCAATTCCATGCTTGGGGGCGCTATTCACACTTAGCGGAGGTCGTATTGTGTTACTAGCTCTCATTTGTTCTAATCAAGTTGGTTAATTCAAGCCATAATAGGGCGCGACAATCGATCGTTGGCGTCTTGGGCCAAGATTAATACCTACAGTACATGTACAGTGTATACAAATGTGGAGTCTCACGTGCATTGTAGATTTAGCGTGTATGGATTATCCGATGAGGTGCAATATATGTTGTAACACCGATGGATGCGAAAGCTCTTACACGTTATGTGTACAATGCGTGTTCAATGAAAGTGGTGGGGGGGGGGGGTACGAGTAGGACGGTGCGCTTCATTTTTTAGTTTTGACTAGATGCATCAGATTATAATGTTGTTATCTCTGTGCAAAAGTTTAAGAGGGGTTGCTGTTCTCCAATCTGATACAAAAATTATGCTGAAGTGATCAAGAGTTTTAAAGATTTGAATAAAATAAGATAATCTAAAATTTTCAACTCGCGTTATAATCAGAAGTAAGTTAAAATATTGTACGGGTTCTGTGAAGCATTTGTCCAACTTTTAACGATCTATCCGATGATGTGTAGATTGTCAAAATCCGAATCATAGTTTTTGAGTTATGATTTTTACAAATATTAAACTTTGATCTAACGTAATTCAATGCCCGATGACGTCATCATGACATAATTAAGTATGTGTTGTCTTGATATTGAGGTTCAACTATCTGTTGAGTTTCAACATTCAATTCAATCTCAATCTTGAGTTATTCCGTAGATAAGCTCGAAAGTTGTTTTTTGACGAAAAAAAACGAAGGTGAACTTCGACCCAGGGTAACGACCCGGAAGCTTAGGTCGTACGATTTTGGCGTTAACTTTTCAAATGTTGCCCCAACCTTGGTCTATCAGATGCAAAAACTTTGAACATCATAGCTTTTATATTCGCTGAGATACAGCAAAAAGCAAAAGGTCATTTTCAATTTTAAAAACCCTGTAATTCAACACCTGATGACGTCATCATGACGTAATGACAACTGTGCCGTCCTCTTATTGAGGTTCAATTGTCTGATGAGTTTCAAGGTTCAATTCAGTTTCAATATTGAGTTATTATCCAGAGAAGAGTTGCGTGGAAGAAGGAGAAGAAAAAGAAAAAAACAGAACAATAACAAGAGGTGTTCGTGCTCATATTGCACGAACACCTAAAAACAGAACAATAACAAGAGGTGTTCGTGCTCATATTGCACGAACACCTAAAAACAGAACAATAACAAGAGGTGTTCGTGCTCATATTGCACGAACACCTAAAAAGTGTAAATCGTCATATCTAGAGAACCATAAATGATAAATACATGATCTTTGCTTCATATGAAAGTTCAACATTTTGTTTACAACTCTTACACAAAATGTGACCCCATGTGACCTTTACTTCCGGTCGAAAACGGACGTTTAAGGCTTTTTTGGTGGAAACGTTGTATCCTATGAACCAAATATGGTACACCTTTAATCATTGTATCATCTGAAGGCCCTTGAACAGTTCTACAGATCTTTCATTAGGTACGACCCCATATGACCTTTACTTCCGCTCAAAACCGGAAGTTGAATTTTCTTACATAAAGAAAACTCGTCATATCTCATGAACCATAAACGTTTTAGACTTAAAACTTCACAAATACTTAGACCATTGTGTTTAAATATATATGTGTGAAATTTGGTTTGATGATGTCATCGATGACGTCATAACAATAAATCACTGTTTAATATTTAGAAAAATCATAATTGGAGAATCACAAATGCTACATGTAAGATACTTGCACAATAAAAAATCTCTTGCCAGATTATGCAAATCACATACACAATGTGACACCATATGACCTTTGCTTCCGGTTGAAACCGGAAGTTCAAAAGTCAGATTTCAAACGTTCATTTCTCATAAACCAAGAAGGGTATTGTCTTGAAACTTACTATGTATATAGATTGTAGTATGTACATGACACCCAAATTGTTTTGGTGCGTTGACGTCATCGATGACGTCATAACAATTAATCAACGTTTAATATATATTAAAAACAATCATAATCGGAGAACCATAAATGCTACATGTAAGGTACTTGCACCATAAAAAAGCTCCGGCCGAATTGTACAAATCACATTCAAAGGGTGACCCCATACGACCTGAGATATATTTCTAAGTGAAATTGGCCATTAAAATATCAAAATCTCGATCCAATACCTTACGTGGCATATGGCATACTACTCGCGACTGATTCCAGCGCAACGGAGTGGAAGCTAGCCTTATGTCAAGACGCTTGTTGCCTGACATTTAATTGCTATGTTAAATGTCGTCCCCATTTCATTCAAACACAATCTGACATCACTCACGAACACCTGTGTGTTTGTTGTTTACAAACACTGTACGTCTAGTTTTTTTTCTTCTTCATCTTCTTCTTCCGTGGAACTCTTCTCGGCAACATAACTCAAGATTGAAACTGAATTGAACCTTGAAACTCATCAGACAATTGAACCACAATATGAAGACGGCACAGTTTTCATTACGTCACGATGACGTCATCAGGTGTCAAATTACAAGGTTTTTAAAGTTGAAAAGTGACCATTTGCTATGTGCTGTATTTCAATGAATTTAAAAGCTATGATGTTCATAATTGGGCATCTGATAGTTCAAGACTCGGGCAACATTTCAAAAGTTAACGTCAAAATCTTATGACCTTTAGTTCCGGTCGTACCGGAAGGTCAAAGTCTGCCTTTGTTTTTGTTTTCATTTTTCGGGCATAACTCAAGATTGAAAATAATTGAACCTTAAAACTCATCAGGCAATTGTACCTCGATATGAAGACAATACATTTGTCATGACGTCACGATGACGTCATCGTGTGTTGAATTACAAGATTTTTAAAATTGAAAATTGACCATTTGCTTATTGCTGTAGTTTCGGCAATCTTTATACTACGATGTTCATAATTGGGCATCTTTTAGTTGAAGAATGGGGCAACTTTTCAAAAGTTAACCACAAAATCGTATGACCTTTACTTCCGGGTCGTTACCCTGGGTCGAAGTTTACCTTCGGTTTTTTGTCCTTCAAAAATCTGTTGTTTGCCTTTTTTACAGCATAACTCAAGATTGAAAGTGAATTGAACATTGAAACTTGTCAGACAATTGAACCTCGGTATCAAGACGACACAGACTTGATGATGTTATGATGACGTCATCAGGTATCAAATTACACTAATTCAAAGTTTAATATTTGTAAAAAATCATAACTCCTGAACCACATGTAGGATTTTTACAATCTATAAAACATCGGACAGGTCGTTGAAAGTTCAAAAAACGCTACATACAGTTTGACCTCATTTGACCTTGACCTCTGGTTCAAAACGGAAGTTGAAAATTTCAAAAATTCATATCTCCAAAACTACTGATCATTTTAGAGGATTTTTTGTATTAGGTTGTAGAACGTTAAGTCTGCTCAAACTGTTGCACAGAGATTTCGATTTTTACATCTGGTCGAAAAAGGCGCACGTTTAAGTTAACCCGCATTGACGACGCGCGATGGTGAAAGAACACACGTAAACATAGGCTGTACCTGTTCAGCCACACATATCTCACGTAACAGTTGACCGTCAATAAGACGGTCAATTAGGGTCAACCTCCTCTACACGTGCACTGACACGTGCAGTTTCATTGACGTTCTATGTTAAATGCATGTGTGATTATTTTGCACGTAAATGTATTGTGCTGTGGGGACCATGCTGGAATACATTCCGCATCCGTCGGTGTTAGAGCTCATATTGCACCCCAGCGGATCATCCATCTAATTATTTGAAAAAATTCTTAACTCCTGAACCTCACGTTGGATTTTAACAATTCAAACATCATCTGAAAGGTCTTGTTAGACTTATCACGTGCTACACAATATGCGACCCTGTTTGACCTTGACTTCCGGTTAAAGTCGAAAATTGATATTTAATGTTTCATTAATTATAAATCCTGAACCACATGTTTTATTTTTATCATCTATAAGTCATAAGAAAGGACTCAGAAGACTCCATCAACGCTACCAAGTGTGACCTCATTTGACATTGCCTTCCGGTTCAAAACGGAAGTTGAAACTTTATATTTGAAAAAATCAAAAGTTCTGAACCACATATTAGATGTTTACAATCCATCCATAATCTAAAAGGTCTTCATAAACTAATCACGCGCTACACAAAATGTGACCCTTTTTAACCTTGACTTCCGGTCTAAACCGGAAATTGATGTTTAAATTTGGAAAAATTCATAACTCCTGAAACATGCATTGGATTTTTTCAATCCATGTATCATCTGAAAGGTCATAAATAAATTGACACGCACTATTCAAAATGTGACCGGTTTGACCTTGACTTCCGGTAAAAACCGGAAGTTGAAATGTCATTTTATGAAAATTCATAACTTCTGAACCACGTATTGGATTTTTACAATCTAAACATCGTTGGGATGATATGTAACAACTTAAGAAACGATACAAAGAGTATGATCTCATATGACATTGACTTCTGGTTCAAACCGGCAGTTGAAGTTTTATATTGAATGAATCAGAAATTGGATTGATAAGGTAAAATTTTGTCACCAATTCAATCAATCACAACTTTAATGAAATTACTCACGAACACCTTGTTTTTGTAATTGACAAAAACTGAATTTCTAGTTTTCTTCTCCATCTTCTTCCGCTCAACTCTTCTCTACAGCATAACTCAAGATTGAAACTGAATTTAATATTGAAACTCATCAGTCAGTTTTTAAAATTGAAAATGACCATTTGCTTTTTGCTGTATCTCTGGCAATTTGAAAGATATGGTGTTCATAATTGGGCATCTGATAGTTCAAGACTGGGGCAACATTTCAAAAGTTAACCACAAAATCGTATGATCTTCACTTCCGGGTCGTTACCCTGGGTCGAAGTTTGCCTTCGGGTTTTTTCCTTAATCTATTATTTTAAAAGTATATTATTTAAAACTTGTTAACGTGTGAACCATATTATGATGAGAGTTATAACTTGTTTGTGCCATCTTGTAACTTAGGGCACATTTAACATGTTATAAAAAAGATTTCACCCTCTTTGACTTCCGGTTCAAACAGAAAATTGAAATACATACTTTCCTTAACCACGTTTCATAAAGTCACAATCTTTTTGCCGTCTTGTAGCTTTTTACAAGGTTAGTGCGAAAAACACATTTTCGTCATCGTGATGTCAGGTGTGAAATTAATTATTACATTAATTCAAAGGTTTATTATTGAAAATACAACCGAAACCCCAGTGTTTGTTTGTTGCAAACTCATGTCTAGTTATATATATATATATTTTAAGTGCACAGATCAAAGGAGTGTCCTCAAAGTGTATGAAACAAAGAGCCGCGTGTGTTTATGCATGTACGTTTAAAAATTCGGTCCGATGATAACACACTTGGGTCCTTCTGCACGGAGCAAGGTTATAAAAAAGTATTGAAAAAGTCAACAAGAAAATAATAATTTTTCGTTTCCTTGAAATCATTTCGTTCTCTCGAAATGTTTAGAACGAAGCAATATTTCGAGGGGACGACATATTGTTGATATTTTCTGTTACCGTACTTCTGGGAACGGGTTTCAAAGGAAGGGGGTTGACTTCGGTTTTGAAAAAATGTCACACATCATGAGTTTATGTCGTGTGGTTGATCAGATATGATTTTATTTTAGTAGAAGAAAAAGCATTAATTTATAATTTGACACCGCTTATGATGACGTCATGATGACAATATGTGCTTCGCTAAGTTTTGCTAGGGGTTCCGTAGTTTTAAAATGTTTTACCTGTTAAACTATTTTCTGTATACCCGTCCCCATGTTCAGTCCACCATTAATAGTTTTCTGTCCATACGACCATGTTCCAGAGAAAGTTCTGGAAACAGATCACGTCAAGACACTCTGGAACTTCAACTTCTACACTCTAAAAATTGAAGTGCTAATTCTAACACTTAAAGATTCAATATTTAGCACTTTTAAGAGCTTGTATAGTGACTGCACTTGGAGTGCTGGTTTAGCACGAGCATGCGTGCTACAATAGTAGCACTCAGAAAGAGCTAAACTAGAGCACTTTAGGTGCTACTGTCATTGAGGTGCTGCACCCATAAGAGCTAAACTAGAGCACTTTAGGTGCTACTGTCATTGAGGTGCTGCACCCATAAGAGCTAAACTAGAGTACTTTAGGTGCTACTGCCATTGAGGTGCTGCACCTATAAGAGCTAAACTAGAGCACTTTAGGTGCTACTGTCATTGAGGTGCTGCACCCATAAGAGCTAAACTAGAGCACTTTAGGTGCTACTGTCATTGAGGTGCTGCACCCATAAGAGCTAAACTAGAGCACTTTAGGTGCTACTGCCATTGAGGTGCTGCACCTATAAGAGCTAAACTAGAGCACTTTAGGTGCTACTGTCATTGAGGTGCTGCACCCATAAGAGCTAAACTAGAGCACTTTAGGTGCTACTGCCATTGAGGTGCTGCACCTATAAGAGCTAAACTAGAGCACTTTAGGTGCTACTGTCATTGAGGTGCTGCACCCATAAGAGCTAAACTAGAGCACTTTAGGTGCTACTGCCATTGAGGTGCTGCACCCATAAGAGCTAAACTAGAGCACTTTAGGTGCTACTGACATTGAGGTGCTGCACCTATAAGAGCTAAGCTAGAGCACTTTAGGTGCTATTTTCAGCAACTCTAGGACACAAAATAAAGTACTCAACTGAGTTACATGTTACATGTTTATGTAAAATTTTATTATCAGAAACATGAGAACATATTAAATTTGAGAAGTTCAGTCGCAACACATGAACGTACATATATAAACTTCTCTATATATTATAAGATCCATTAATTTTTACAGAGGGGGGGGGGTGTTCAGGCTTTACAGATTTGTTTCAAATTTTGTTTCTTATCACTAACTAGTTTCTGCAGTGACCCTGGTCTGATTATTTCAGTGCAAAAGCCAAAAGACCACCCCAGCATAATAAACAAGACCAAAAAAACTCCCCAAAACAGACACATGAAATCAGCTTGTAAATAAGACTGTTAGCATAAACTAAAACATAATGGCCTAGATTAAGGGAGGTGTTTGACCCCCAATATCTCGCCTCTGGATCTGCCCCTGAGATTTTCTAACTGAAGGTTGACAAAATCCCTACCAAAATTATACAGCATAAGTTTTCATCACATCAAATCAACTTGACTCTTTACACACTCCAACAATATATCAATGACTATCAAGTAGGCCCAAACAGTTTGGAAATCCAGCATTAAAAAACACATTTGTTGTAAGGCCAAACAAAACAACAGCTGTGTTTCCTATTACGTTTGAAAGAACGTGGGTACTATTTCTGGGTTTTTTATAACAAAGATTTACATGATTTTTTTGTGAAAGGGTGTGTGGCAATAGCAAACACAACTACTTTTTTGTCTAGCCTAATTGAAAATTGTATTTATAATATTAAGAGACTGTTTCTTTCCAAAAAAAACAGCATATCATTATTTTTTTTTTCATGAATACAATGCCCCAAAGTTCAGGGTCCAATTTCATAGAGCTGCTTAAGCACAAAATATTGCTTAACAATTGCCTGCTAAGCAGAAATAAGCAGGGCACCAGTCACAAATTGCACATGTGGTATGGTAGTTTGGCTGGTAACCTTATTCTGGTAAGCATTATTTTGCTGTGCTTAGCTACTTTTTGTGCTTAAGCAGCTCTATGAAATTGGGCCCTGGTATAAATTAACAAAAGCACCGCAATTAAAAGTAGTATTAGGTATATGCCAAACAATTTACTCTCAAACTGGTGTCTCAAGTCCTAAATTTAGATTTCTGCCATCAGAATTGTAGGCTTAAAACAAGGCTGGGAACCTTCATGTTAAATTTAGGTTTCCTGGTTATAGTTTCAAAAGTTGTACAAAAAACACTTGCCTATTTTGATTTAAGAGAATAATTTAAAATGTGTATCTGAAATACAGAATGATTAATTGTCTTCTATCAACATAATACAGCAATAAATCACCTCAAACCAACTTCACTCTTATTAGAAGTTAACACTCAGATTCCTTGTTTTGAAATCCGAAAGCTTCAAATGTATAAAAACACCAAACTAAAGGAACAAGATACTAACAATGCTTCAAACTCTCCATGTGATGAGCACTCACAGTACCTTGAGTGCCCTGGCTATAAATTCAATGACTCGTGGTGGCACCTTGCCTGAATATTGCCTGAGTATATCTGAGTATGCAGGTAGCCAAAGAAGTTGGGTAGTTGAGCAGAATATTCAAAGTTGAAGGTGCAGTGGCTCTTGAAGAGTATATCCACAGCTGATGTGATGTTCGATGATGGAAGGGGGAAGCGGTAGTTCTTTATCTTCAAAACGATCTGATGTATCTGTGGTTTGGCGACAAAGGCAATGAGAGTGGGCTGCTTTGTGGTATTACTGCTCAGCACTTCCTCAAGCAATGTGGTGACCTGTTAAAAACAATTTAGACCTTTCAATCTATGGAAAATCACTACAGCTAGGAGTTTAATAAAAGATCTAGGGTATGCCTCCTGTGCTTATTTGTTATATTGCAATATAAAATGCAGATTACGACTCATCAAATCCTACTTGTTATATAAATTCACAGGCCCATAATGAAGGATTTTACTGCACGTTGAATGGGGCTGGATCGTACGTTGACTATACGTTCGACCTGTAGGTTTAACGACACGCGAGCCATGGCCTCCATGCATGCATGATTCATGAACAATGTTGAATCAGAACGGGCCTTTTCACTAGACGAAATCGTTTAAAATATTGTCATCAACAAAAGCAAGTGTAACTTCAGTGTGATCCATGCATGATAATAAAACCATCTTGGGTATAATAATCAATTTATTGTTTGCTTACCTTGTCAAATTTGCTATACGATCGTGTAAAGTTACACAGGGCATATGCATCAACATGGCGGCGGGCGAAAGATTGCGTGATCACCTCACATCAATTGACCAATCAAAAACAGTCTTGCATAACACCGAAGATAGGTGCTAATTGGTATTGCCATTTCAGTATATAAAGTGTTAATTTAACACCTCAGGTGCAGTCAAGGAAGCCTCACTATTCAGCAATCATATTCAGCACGTACTTTTCAGCACTTCTACTTTGTGGGAGAAAATGTAACACTATTGGTGCTGCTTTGTGCACTTCAGGTGCACACACTTGCTTAGCACCCAGTATTTAGCACTTTTGTTTTTAGAGTGTAGACTGATTACGTCATAGAACATAAACGTGCTAAAATGAAGAAGATGTGTCATCTCATTAACATAGCTGTGGCGGATGCCAATACGGGTAGCTTCAAAAGAGAAAGAAAAGACTCAAAAACGCCTAGAGTCGTTGTTGTTGGAGCACTTGTCACCATTCCAAAGGCACTGAAGAAACATCTAGATAACATTGGCTTAATACTCTTTGGAACAGCGAGGATCCTGCGGAAAACCCTCGAGATCTAAGGCTGCAGGACGTAGCCTAAGTAAAGAGTCGAGTTACTGACACAATAATATAGAAAAGTGATGAACACGTTTTTGGGATATGCAACCTTTCTTCATATTAGAAGTTAATTTTACACATTGTATCAAGTTATTTCCGTGAAAAGTACAGCTTTTACGTTTTGTTCTCGTAAATTTCTTTTTTTCAAGAAACGCTTTGCGTAAACGCACGTGCTGTTCGGCAAGTTCACTCCCAGCGGGAAGTTGTAGCAGCGGCTGTCCTAGTGGACAACGATGCGTCGAATGTAACTCTTGCAGTCAGTGCAGTACTGGCAACAACTACCCTTCACAATGTCCAGGTGAGTATTGCACGGAAAGTTGGACTAAACATCTCGTGGTTTGTTTTATATGACTCTGGGCAAAGCCAATCTATCCCTTTTGAAAGTCAAACAATAATGTGGTTGGACAAAATGGCGGACCGTGTTGTAGATCATGATGTAAAAGGACAACCACACACTTTCCAACCATATTAATTTCTTAACAAATGCTTTTAATAGCCCAAAGCGCCCAATTCAAGGCAACGTGTCCCTTTAACCATTATTGCTTCGTCCTTCGGATGGAATGTAAAGCCGTAGGTCCCGTGTGTTCTGTAATGTATGTAAAAGAAGAACCCGCACTACACTTATCGCTATAAGAGAAAGGGTTTGCCCCGTGGTTTCTGGCAGTGGCTGCTGAGTGCCACGCAGCACTTTGTAAACCCTTATAAGGTGCTACATAAATGGGTTTCATAGTTTAAAAAAAAAGGTCAAAACCAGCTATAATTGACGACATAACTATTTCCAATTGTTTCTCACCAAAAATAAATTATAATTTCTTATCCCAATAGCTAGTCGGAATGAAGCACCAAGCCCCCAGCCTTTAGCTCAGGTTTAAATGTAGAAAACACAAAGTTTGTTTGTTTTGTTATATTTTCTAATGGGAAGTTGCGGCCAATCACAAGGCGGTAAAAACAGGCCACTCAAGGTGATGCAAAGGCTATAACAGAAGAGGAAAGCAAAACGTAGAAAGATGACCATTGTTATTGCTTTTTAATTAGGACAGGTTATAAAAGGCAGGGATGCAGAATACAGGTATTGAATTATAAAACTACGGCAGTAGGGGGGGAAAAGCTTGATGAGTACCACCGAGTATTTTAGCTCATTGGGGACAGCTACAATATAAGGATATTAATGGGCAGATTAACGTGTGGTGCGGCCAATGATACGGTTAGGTGGAACAACCAGTGGCAGCAGTATACCAAAAGTAATCACGAGAGCTAAAATAAAGCCCAAGGTTCCCAATCCTTTATCCAACTCAGGCAATGGCGTAGCCGGGGTGGGCACTTGCTTCCCCCACAAATTTCCAGTGCCCCCCCCCCAGGTGCCACCCAAGGTGCCCCCCCCGACGAAAAAATTGCTATAGTGCTCACAAAAGAAAAAGGAAAGGGAAAAAAGAGGGAAATGCGTGTTTGTATAATCTAATGTAATGAACAATTGCGATCGTACGGAGCTTTTAAAGGGACATAGGTGGGGGGAAAATCTGGAAAAATCTTCGTTCGAACGAAGATTAGTCTTAACAAGCTCGCGCGCGCACGAGTACTACCAGAGACTCAGACGCCATTGTTGACGACAAAGAGGCACACCAGTAGTAACGTCTACAGCCTGCCAGTAGCAGCATGTTGCTAGCGTTGTCAACACTGTGTCTTTATGCAGGCACGTGCGCGCGCTGCAGGTTTGTTAAAATATTTTTTTTGTTTGAACGAAGATATTTTTCGTTTATTTTCGTTCGAACGAAGATTAATATTCAATCGAACCTTTTTTTTTCGTTCCAACGAAGATTATTTTCGTTCGAACGAAGATTTTTCCCAGATTTTTTTTCTCCACTTATGTCCCCTTAAAAGCTCCGTACGATCGGGATAACTACCGCGGCCACAAATTGCCAAGAGGATGGTGGCCCTCTGCAGCGTCCCCCTCACAAAATAAAAGCATGACCCCCACCACTGACAAACCCGTTCCCTCTGCCCCCCCCCCCCACTTGAAAGTAATTCCCCCCGTGCCCCCCACCCCCACACCGAAAAAGTCCTGGCTACGCCGCTGAACTCAGGCGAAACCAAACTCTGAACCTAAATGTATCCCAAAATATAAATGAAGCCCAAGCACCCAATCCGGTATGTAGCTCAGGCCTACATGTATAGCCAAACACCAGGTGCAAGAAACATCAGTGTCCACGAAAAAAAACAAGCAAATAAGTAAATAACCCATCCAACAGCCTTGTTTTTAATTAATTTGAAATCTTTTACAATACATCATGTTCTAAAAACACCGTTAAGTTTGATATGAGCAGGTTTTTCCTGCATCTGTATTTAAGATTCCGTATGGAAATAAATGCTTTTTGGCAAGTTAGTAAAAATGCCTAAAGACTAATTCCTCAACACAATATTCCACCACAAACTGATACTAACCAGTTCAAACTATACAATCGTTTTGGCTTTAACAAAACACAGAGACATAAAATAAATCAAACACAAACCTTTGATTTTTGTTTGGGTTTTTAATGAAACATGGCCAAGTATTTTTTTATGACAAGAAAGACAATTACCTTAAAAAAAAAAAAACATTTCATTAAAAATGTTCTTACTATTTTCTGTAAATAATGTTTCCTTTGATTGATTCAGCAAAATGTTTTGGCGTATTCAGTTGCCCCAACGGAGGGGACTGTTTAAGAACCGACTACTGCGGTAATTGTAATGCAGGTTATGGACCACCAAGATGTGGCCGTAAGTATCGTGACAGGATTCACCTTATAGATGTATCGCCAGTGTTTTTTGGTATAAACAATTTTTGACGAGTTTTAAAGGAACTAACCTTTGTTGGATTGGACAAAACATTAGCAACTGGAAAAATCAATACTGCTTCATTATATGAGGTTTAAACAGGAAGCATTGTCGAATAAGGTCATTATTGTTCATAAAAAAGTTGCATACCAATTTCTTTACAAAGTCGTAAACGTATATTTTGCAAATGCTGTTCTTCTCGTGTAAGTTTTCAAATAAAATCGTTGTGATAAAGTCTTTTGACTTCATTGTTAAATTTTTTGTAACACGCATCAAGATAAAATTTTAAAATATTTGAACTTGCAATCAGGTTTTAATAACTTTAATTAATAAAACAAAACGTTCACCTGTTAAGTCGTTATTTCGAGCAAGACCCTCCAGAATTTTACATAAAGTCATTCGGGCTTGTCGAATTTTTTTTTTAATCATGGGTACAATTCAGGAGCTTTTTATTTATTAACGACGTCATCATAACGTACGAATATTCAAATAATTGTTAGGGCCTTGGTATATCTGAGGTCTCAAGGTTATGCGAACATCGTAACACATTGGTAATGGGTCCCGGCGCTCTAACTTGTGTTTTCAGTATACAATGAGTTATTTTAATTCGACAACTGATGTCGTCAAAAATACATCACTCTTCAATTTCATATAATTTGTTTGAGCCTTGAAGATTCAATGTGTACTTCACAATGTTGCATTTGCTAAAAGCGAAGATTTGAAAGGGGATCACACCAGGACAGCGTATGTCATTCTATTCAAACCGTATCTGTGTTTTTCCGAACACACAGAAACGGCAACTTCTTTTTGCCATAACTTCCGTTGCACGCGGCGGATTTCCGTAATGTTGGAACAAACTTTGAATGATTGTAGTTCTACACCTGATGAAGTCATCATGAAGATATTGTTCAGTTGCTGTCTTTGTGTTGGTGTATAAAGTTCTGTTGAGTTATAATGTTCAGTTTAGTTTCAAATCAAACTTATTGCACTATAAACAGGTGCAAGAAGAAGAGGGGGAAATATCAAGGTGTTTAATGTCAGAAAACAAGAAATTGTTACAATATTTATAAATAATAAAAACAAGAACAGGAAACCTGAAGAACAACTTGATAGTTAAAAAATAAAAAATAAAACGAGTCGAGTAAGTGGGACCGACCTGTTTATCTACTTGATAAAAAGTAATAGTCATACACCTTTATCTTTGAACGAAGCCCTGTGTTTCGGTAGAACGTATTGTCTACATGGTGGTACTTGTTCCCGTCCCAATTACTGCAACAACTGCAACGCAGGCTATGCACCACCCAGATGTGATCGTAAGTGTTAGTTTTGTCATTCGATAACTGAGTATTGAAGGCTGCATTGTTTAAAACTGATTCTAGAAATAATATTCATTTAACTGACATTGTGCAATAACACACTGCAGTCCATGAGGGGCACAGAGCTATTATAATACCCCGCCAGCCACCAACAGGCACGGTTGACATGGCTGAATGATTCTGCATGTAGGTAAAAAGAAGAAGCAATGATAGGAAGTACCCATACTAAATATCTTTCTAACAAAAACATTTTCAAATGCAACGCTTTTCTTTAAACAAAATAATAACTGTGTTCATTGATTTTGCTTTAAACGGGCAGCTGTCTGCAATCCGTCATGTCTGAATGGAGGAACGTGCACTGCTCCTAACACATGCAGCTGCCGGTCAGGGTATTCAACTCCAATATGTAGACGTAAGTAGATGAGAAAATGGTATGCTTTATTGTAATGAGAATGGACAAGATGGTCTACACAGTTAATTCATAAGGCTATTACATTGTGTTACAATATTAAACATTTCCCAAATCAAATTGTGTGAAAGCTTTCCGATTTACTTTTAGTTCAACAGCATTAGTTTAAGATCTAACTGTACAAGTAATGCATCCTGTTTAACCAGTTAATTAATCTAATGCGTTTTTTAATTTTTTAATTTATTATTTTTTTTGCATCTCGATCAATCACAAGTCCGTATCTGGGTCATGTAAAATCAATTATTCCTGTTTTGAGAAACTGTGTTGGACTGACTTTTTCAGAGAGAATGAGCGGCCAACGGGTGTTATTTATTTATTTATTTATTGCGTTAATGAGTGGATGCAAGTTATAATTAATGTGCATAAGACACACACAAGTTAATTTCTATTTCTTGAGACGATATTATAATTGACCCTTGACCCCTTACTATTTAGGATACGCTTCACCTACGTGAATTGAAAATGCCATATAGAAAGCAGTAAAGGTCTGTCCCCATACTTGTAGGGATTTATGTTGTAATGGTTTAAATGTATATCAACTAAAGAGTTTAACCAATAGTTAATGTATCGAACCACAATATCACGACAATGACACGTTGTGACACTTTTGAAACTGGTTAGAAACAATGTCATTTCTTTAAACAAAACTTGTTATGGGTATAGGTGAAAACTTAACTTTCACTCGGAGTGTAAGGCTCTGCACGTTCGTTCAGACCTATCCTTAATCTGGAACAATTATTCATTCAGCAGTACAGTATGGGGCGCCGTTTGTCAATTAATTGTTTAGCGTTTTTTTAAACTGTTTTTACCATGGTTTGTAACATTTAGATGTAAACCATAGAAATTGCTGTCAATTTTTTTATGGTTTACATACCATGAATATACCAATCAAAGCTCATAAATCATGGTTTGTAAACCATGAAAATTTAATCATAAAACATGGTTTATAAACCATGTTTATAAACCATGAAAACTGAAGCGTCATAAAACGTGGTTTATAAACCATGAAAAATAAAGCACCTTCAAAACATGGTTTATAAATTATGAAAATGTAAGCACCTTAAAATCATGGTTATATAAACCATGAAAATTCTAGCATCATGGTTTAAAAATCATGGTTTATAATCCATGAAAAATGAAGCGTCATAAAACGTGGTTTATAAACCATGAAAAATAAAGCACCTTCAAAACATGGTTTATAAACCGTGAAAATTCTAGCATCATGGTTTAAAAATCATGGTTTATAAACCATGTTTTATGATGATTAAATTTTCATGGTTTACAAACCATGATTTATAAGCTTTGATTGGTATATTCATGGTATGTAAACCATAAACAAATTGACAGCAATTTCTGTGGTTTACATCTAGTTGTTACAAACCATGGTTAAAACAGGTCAAAAAACGTACAGAGCTGCAGTTATTCTTAAGAAGACGAATCTTCTTTTATTGTTTATAGTATCATTTAACATACCTAAATCCAGTTTTTGCAGGGAGACGTGTGCACAAGCAAAACTTTCATGGACACACCAACAAAAGTCGGATGTTCAGGGGATGCCGGAAGGCCTAATTGTTAACGCACCTGTTAGAACGAAATAATTTACCTTGTTCCCTCGAAATACTATTTTGTTCCGTCGAAATATACTATTTAAAGGGAATGAATTACTCTCCCTCTTTTCTTTATTATTTTACAGCTGTGTGCAATCCTTCATGTCTTAATGGAGGGACCTGCTTTGCTCCTAACCAATGCAGATGCCCTGCAGGGTATAGTACTCCACGATGTACACGTAAGAGTGGTTCTTCTTTCCCTTTTATTTGTAAAAAACCAATGAAATATTCGGTAAAATTCGTCACCGATGCCACGAAGTAGCACGCAGTGTACAAAACCACTTTTTCAGATTTCATTTAAAAAAAATTATTTAAACAATGTTAACCGAGGACTACAACCTAATGAAGTTTCAACGCTTCATGAGCTGTACTTTTTTTAATTACGGTAGTTAGGCTTTGCAACTTTGCACCGAACCTAACAATTTTTGACGCCACGAAGTAGCACTGAGATTCAATTTACAATTGAAACACACGGCGCACACCAACCTCAAATGTGAAAAAACGTTTTTACAAAGTAGCACTGCAATCTTGTGTGTAGCGCGCGTGACCTAGATTATCAGGTCAATTCAACACATTGTTAAAGGGACATTACAGAATTGGTTTTTGCTAACAAAACAGTTGCTGGCAGTGTAAGCACTTTATGTAATCCACCATATACATAAATTACCAATTCAGTAATGTTCCTTTAATAATGTTAAATTTGCATCGGGATAAAGAATATTGTTTGGATTAACCCTTTCACCGATGTGTGAAAACATCGGTGAAAGGGTGTAACCCAATAATAATGTTAAATATTGCTTTTAAATGTACATGAGCTGTTTTGATATGCGATAACCACGGTATATTCCCACTTTTGTGTATTGATAGCTGTGTGCAGTCCTTCGTGTCTTAATGGAGGGACGTGTACTGCACCTAACCAATGCACCTGCCAGGCAGGATATGGAGCTCCAAGATGTGAACGTAAAAATATTTTCTTTTTTTTTGAGAAAGAATCTGCGATTTCATTAATAAAAGTGTAACTTAGTCTTTAGTTAAAGCCTTGTTAGAACATTGATGTAGAATTTATATAATATAAAATACACTTTCGACATCAAAATTCAATGGCTTTAACTCAAGGGGACTAGTTACACTTTGTTTTTAGACAGTTCAGTCTGATAAACAAAACAACATTGGTGTAACAAAAATAAGATAGATGAAACTACACGACACAAGAGTTTGTTTCTATTCATGCAGGATTATTTCCGTTAATCAATCTTGAATTTCAATTCATAAACACATGGGACAGTTTTTCCATTCTGATTGGTCCAGAGGAGATCACATGGCCATGTTTAAAGTGAACGGGCCAAACTGGTTTTTGTCAACTTCATGCTGATTATAGGCAGATTAAAAAAAAAAGATACAGTAAAAGTCACGTATGAACACAATGTGTACTTGAGAAAGCTACAAAAAAAATTGCCACGATATTTTGCAAGAATGTCGAATCTATCCACCTTTAGCGAAGTGACGGCGGGTACCAACCGCATGTTTGGCCGCAGCATTCGCGAAAGGACACCAACCTTTGACGTCTTGGAAACGATTTATGCACGAATCGTTTTTCAGATTCAAATGTTTTTGGATGAACAATTTTCCCAACGATATTACTACGAAGAGAATTCTTTCTTAGAATAGTTAATACTCTCAACAGCTGCAGTGCTTCTCACCAAGTTAGTTTTTATGGTCAATAATTTTTGGAGTAGTTACTATTCTATAACCCTTCTCTACCTTTATGGGAAATAAGTGCTTACTGTTTGAAAAGTAAAATTACCTAGAGACTAATATTCCTCACCACATTATTCCACAACAAACTGATATTCAGCAGTTCAAACTACACTTCGTTTTGCTTTGTAATGATAGCTGTGTGCACGCCTTCGTGTCTTAATGGAGGGACGTGTACTGCACCTAACCAATGCACCTGCCAGGCAGGATATGGAGCTCCAAGATGTGAACGTAAGTCATTTTTTGCTCGGGAGAAAGAAATTGAAATTTCATTATTAAAAGTGAAAGCCATTTAATTTTGACGTGGAAAGTGTATTTTGTGTGTCAGTTAAGTCTGATAAACAACAAAAATTGGTGTAACAAACATTGGATACAAATGATTTCGTTTCTATTTATAAAGGATTCTTTCGGCTATAACAACCTTTAATTCCAATTGATAAACACCTGGGACAGTTTATCCATGATTGGAAAGGAGATCACGGCCATGAAACACAGTTAGAAGTGATAAATACGACCTGACCGTATTAAGTCAAAAAAGGGAATTGGTTCATTAAAATGTGCTCATTTATTGCACATTTTAATTAGGCCTGTGGCCGATCCACTCAACGCGCATGCTCAAGTATGGTAACCCGAAGTCAAGGAGCAACTGGTCCCCTCTCATTCTTCTTTGATCTTGTGACAATGTTGATTTATTCGGTTGAGTGCCTAGGCGAATTAGAATAAATCTACTTTATACTTGTTACGTAAAGAGTACATGCTTCAATGGTTCGGCGGGAACATTGAATGAGACTGTGAGCGGTACCCGGGGTAAGGGTCTAACATATTCACTTCACGCTTGCTATGCAACTAAAACACATGTTATTATTATTATTTTTTTCTCTCTCTAAATCGTAAATTAGTTTATTGTTAAAGCCATCTATCAGCAGTCTTATTATATATGCTCTAATAAACAACAGCATTTAAGGAGGTCAGTGCTAGCTTGAGCCTGAAAGCGTTGATTTGCATAGATCAGGTGTACAAATTGGTTTCCAAATTGGTTTTTCGTATCTGGCGGTCAACACAGCACTGAGGCTCCAGGGCAAATGGCACCTTGTGTCATGCAAGTCAAATGATTGTCAATGAAGACATACTTCCCAAAGTAAATACCAAATGTAAGGAACATTGTATGGTAATATGAAAAAGAGAAGAGGATGATTAAAAAGGGATCAGTTGATTCGGTTGCAGCATAGCTTGCAGATATACCATATTCTGAGTTAAATGTTCTTTATTAATATAGTGTAATATTAAGGGAATAAAAGGGTAGTGACGCGGTCTTAACCGGCCGTTTAAAACCGGCAGGGTCGTGGGTCGTTAGTGACCGAAGGCTCGGTCCTTTATCACACGGCCACGGCCCTGCAAGGTTTTAAAAGGCCGGTTAAGACCAAGTCACTACTCTTTTATTCCCATTCATAAATGCCCTTTTTGTTAAAAAGCGTAATATTGTTGGAAAAATCTCAACTTTTCTGTTATCTTTCATTTCCTGTCACGTCCTCGAGCCCTGTTTCGCGAAGGATATACATGCCACGCTCAACAGTTGTGCGTACGCGCGCGTCATAACACTAATATGTTTTTAGATTGAATACCAATATGTGTTGATTGCGTTTCGCGTAAATTAGCGCCTGCGTGTAACCTTGCGCGCCACAGGGGTGTTTAAACACTTCTAGCCGGTGTTATATCGTCCGTTTAAACACCCCCACGTGACGTCCTCTCGTCCAATCAGAATGGATAAACTGTCCCAGGTATTTATGAATGTTGTTTAAAGGATAATGTCTACTCTATGCAGTTTAGGGTGACAGTGTCAAAACATGATTTATTTGAAATGGAATCGCGTCAAATACTCTCATTTTCACACGCGCGTACTAAGCGTCATACAAGCGACATACAAGCGCTCAGAATTTTTAAACAAGCGTGCACGCAAAGTAGTCACTTTTGGGAGCCAATCAGCGTTGTTTTTCAGTACATCCCTACCAGGGGTTAGTGACGAGAGGTATCGATACGGCGCACTGCCCATGGTAGCGAGGCTTTAGCCTACTGGGCATGTTGCATCCATTATGTATTAGAGACGTACGCAGAGCGCGCTATCAAAAGATCTATTCCAGTTATAGAGCAACTTGGCCCAATTTCGTGGCTCTGCTTACCGCTGAATTCTGCGATTGCGATCATCATTTTTTTCGCCGAATTTCTGCGCTAGCTGTGTAAGCGAAGAGTGCCTAGTAACGTGGAGTACTCACGCGCACAGGCAAAAATTCCCTGCTTACCTGTGAAGTATGCTTCACGTAAGCGCGGAATTCACTGCTTTTAATAATTATAAGCATCGATTCTTTGCTTACGGTAAGGAGAGCCATGAAATAGGGCCCGAGTCCCCTTTAAGTTCTTTGATTTTGTGACATGTCCAACTGTATGCAGTGTAGGATGACGTTTAAAGAGGAAGGGAAATCACCAATTCAATTTTGTGATGTTCTCACTTCCAATTAAAGATAAAGTCCCCATGTGGGGAAAAATTACAAGTCTCCAACCGCACGTTAAATTTTTGTAAATTGCCATCGTATATGATACCCTTCCAGTGCAAAATTTGTCAACATCCAAAACACCTGAGAAAAATGGGTCACTACATTTTTGTACAGGGATGTTTGGGTTCATAACTGACTTTTTCAGAGCAAAATTTGAAACATGATGTCATTGGACTTGAACAACTAACAATCGTTACATTTCAAGGAGGAATTTTTCGTCAGTCAAAAGATCGTTTCAACTGAATTTTATCGAAAGTCAGTTATGAACCAAAACATCCCCGTACAAAAATGTACAGACCCATTTTTCTCTTTAAAAACGTGATTAATTTGAAGTGGATTGCGTCAGAAACTTGCATTTTGACACGTGCGTACTTAAGCGCCCTACAACCGTGAAAAGTTTCAACAAGCGTGCGCGCAGAGCAGTCACTTTTGGTTAGCCAATCAGCGTTGTTTTTCAATTTTCCCTTCAAGGGGTTAGTGACGAGAGGTTTTGATACGGCGCGCCGTTACGATCGGGCAAAAAATATATATAAAAATGGTGCGGCAAGATCGTACACAATTGGGAACGAGGTTGGATAGGTCATATATTTGACTTGCGCAAGTTAAAACTTGCGTGCGATAGTTTGACACAAAAGCAAGGAGCACATGCATAGTTAGGTTCAAAACAATGTAGAGTCAAGGTGAGCTGAGACTAAACTGTCAGA
>CM063255.1:13666753-13919667 GCA_032158295.1 Pycnopodia helianthoides
AGAGAGAGAGAGAGAGAGAGAGAGAGAGAGAGAGAGAGAGAGAGAGAGAGAGAGAGAGAGAGAGAGAGAGAGAGAGAGAGAGAGAGAGAGAGAGAGAGAGAGAGAGAGAGAGAGAGAGAGAGAGAGAGAGAGAGAGAGAGAGAGAGAGAGAGAGAGAGAGGGAGGGGAAATGGGGAAGGGACAAAATAAATTACACACCCCTGGTATAATTTTCAAAAAAAGCTACTAATAACCCGTACCTCGTACACTTAGTTTCATTTGTGCACCACTATTATTTCACTGACAGACATTGTCTCATGGGGATTTACACGTGAATCTGTGTGTATAGACAGCGAGTTTCTCACACTGAGCACAAAAATACTGAACACTAAACATATTCATGTATGCTATAACGGTACATGATCCCTTTCTACACAGTAAAAGTCTGTGTGCATGCGCGACCCGTGCAAATGTATTACATTTTGTTACAATCGCACAATGCACAAAATTGAGTAAAAGCCATTAAAATTAGGAGGAGCAGTTTGTTTCTCCAACACTTTTTTTTCGTCCCCGAATAAATTTTGCAGCCTGCAGTTTGATTTTATAACTCAGGATGACTGATTTAATGAAACCTAACTAGAAACAAATGTTAATAGACTAGTAGGTTCTGAAAATTGTGACTGTTAGGGGCACTTTGTAGTAAAAGTGGGGAACCAGACTTTTTTACATATTTTTGTCATGCTGAATCAGATAAAACCGGTTCCCAAGCGAAATTGTGAGTTCTTGACCATCTAATTTGCATAATTAAAATGGCAGCTAAACCGCCAGTTTTTGACCTTTCTTAAACCATTTTCTGCATTATCTCTGTAACCCAGCGAGCAACAAGGATTAATGATGTGTCTGTACCTTTGTTTTGAAGGTCAGAGAGTAGGATTAAGAAATTTCTGAAATAATTAGTAGTAAAAAAATATTCATAAATATGCAAATTAGTGGCCGCCATTACAGAAACTCTGTAATCTCTGTAACTAGGCAAGCAAAAATTACAATTGAAACGTGTTTGCCTATGTTTTGAATGTCAAAGAAAAGAATTAAGACATTTCTGAAGTAATTAGTGGAACAATACTCATAAATATGCAAATTAGTGGCCGACATTACCAAAATATCATTTTTCTCATATATCTCTGTTACTAGTCAAACAAACATTACGATTTAAGTGTCTTTTCCTATGTTTTGAGGGTCAAGCAATGTGATCAGTGGTGAGCCAGCTGCCTAAATATGCAAATGAGCTAGTATAGCTACCAATGCTTAATTATGCAAATGGGCTAGTATAGCTACCAATGCTTAATTATGCAAATGGGCTAGTATAGCTACCAATGCTTAATTATGCAAATGGGCTAGTATAGCTACCAATGAATTGCATAACTATTTATGTATCAATGCTAAAATATTAGGTTCCTAACTTTACCCCAAAATACTACTTGACGATAATACAGGCATGATGAGGCAACTGGTCTCAATTACAAATCCCTTATGTTCACTCGGGTATAAAAGAAACTGTTTCTTTAACTGAATCGTATTCATACAAGGAGTTTGAGCATCAAACTTCTACTGACATGTACACATTGCTGTGCAAAGTAACCTAAATTTGCAGCATTTGCAACGTCGCATCCTGCCTTGTCATGCCTGTAATAGCATCAAGTAGTTTTTTGGGGTAAAGTTTGGAACCTAACATTTTAGCACTGATACATGAACTGATTGGTAGCTATAACTAGCTCATTTGCATAATTAAGTATTGGTAGCTACAACAAGCTCATTTGAAAAAAAGCATGTCTTATCACTGATCACATTGCTTGACCCTCGAAACATAGGTAAAGACACTTCATTTGTAATGTTTGTTACAGAGATATAGGAGAACATTTTTTTTTAATGGCGGCCACTAATTTGCATATTTATGCGTTTGTTTAACACTAAAATACTACAGAATTGTCTTGATCCTTTCCTTTGACCTTCAAAACATAGGTAAACACGTTTCATTTGTAAAGTTTGCTTGCCTATTTACAGAAATATTGGAGAAAAAATGTTTTTATGTAATTGCAATCACTAATTAACATACGTATCAGTATTGTGTACCACTAATTACTTCAGAATTATATTCATTATATTCTCTGACCTTCAAAATATAGGTAAAGACACTTCATTTGTCTTGTTTGCTTGCCTTGTTACATAGATAGTGGAGAAAAACGATTTATCTGTAATGGCGGCTACTAATTTGCATATTGATGAGTATTATTTACCACTAATTACTTCAAAAATGTCTTAATCCTATTCTCTGTCCTTTAATACATAGGTACAGACATATCATTTGTAATTTTTGCTCGCTGGGTTGCAGAGATATTGCAGAAAATGGTAAAAAAGGCTCAAAATTGGCAATTTTACGGCCATTTTGTTTATGCAAATTAGATGGTCAAAAATTCAAAACTTCGCTTGGGAACCGGTTTTTTCAGAATCAGCATACCCAAATTATGTTAAAACACCTGGTTCCCCACTTTTACTAAAAAGTGCTCCTTGAACCTTATACAAGGCCCTTTTTCAGAAATCCCACTAGTCTATAATGATGTTGCTAAAAAAAATGTTGTTAAGTGTTCAGATATTGCCTGAGATCGCACCACAGAGCATCTAGAATCCAAATTTTTCCGGGGCCCTTAAGCGGGCCCCGCACCCCACGCCGTGGCGGCTTCGCGCTACGCGCTCGCAGGTACCACAACTTGCCTTTGTTTTCTGCTTGGCACAATTCACGCCCCCCGTTTGGAAAATCCTGGATCCGCCCCTGTTAAGCACTACACGAAGCCTGAGTACAGGTTTTTTTGTAGTACAAAAATGCAATAGGAAATACATACAATTTTTATTCAACCCACAAGACAAGGATAACACTATCAGCCCCCCACCCCCCGATACTTGCACAAACCTGTAACTGTCAGCAATCACCACCAATTTGTGTGACTTTTCCTAATTTCTATCGAGCACTAGAATCATAAAAAAAAAATGAAAGCGGTTTAAGTTACCAGGGCATCCATCTACTGTTGCCTTAGTAGCTCTTTTGATATTCTTGTCTCTTAATTTTAAATAAAGAAAGTGATTTTAGCTTTAAAACTCATGTGATAAAAAAACATTTTTATTTCGTTTCCCCCAAAACAACTTCATTTGTCTTTGGAAAATAAATGTTTTTTTGTTTTTGTTTTTTATATTTTTTATTATGAGTTTATATTTTTTACAAATGTCAAAGTGACAACAATTAAATTTGCTTTCTACCAAGAGATTTTTCATTCTACAATCTAAAACAGTCCACATTCTAAAAACTGTAAGCACCGACTTTACTTTAATTACAAATTCTTGAAATTCATCTTAATTAATAAGAAACCATTCTTAAAGCATAATTTCTATGACAATAAGTGTTCAATCAGGATAAACCTGTTTGCAACACGGCTGTTTATGTTATATCACGCTTTGCACACAGTCAGATATAAGACAATACAGGTAATATAGGAGTGATGTTTCCTTCATAAAGCAGTAAGGTTGTAGTTCACTGCTGTGTTTATGGCAGAGATGATATGTTTTTTGTGAGGCTGGTGAATGTTTTCCCAGTCATCTCAGCCACTTTTCATCAGGTTCCAAACTACCTGTGCACAACCCTCAGTTAAGTGCTATTTTTTTAGTTGACTGCTCTTTAAAAAATGGACTCTCCTAGGTAAACTTTCGAGGGCACGATGTATTGTGAATGTCTTATATTGCCAAATGTACATCTAAAAAATAAAATTTTCCTGAAATATATACATATTTTTTTCTCTAACATGTGCAGACATTTTGAAATTGAATAAAAGAGAGCCCCTTTCTAAGTTTTAAAAATGGTTTCAGCTATGACAACATTATCCAATGAAATATCAGGAGAATATACAAAAATAATAAAACATACAATATTTTAAAATGAGAAAAGTGCAAAAAATTAAACTTAAAAAAATGTACGAAAATTAAATGAAAACAACAACTTTAGACAAAATATTTACTGGTGCATTCCAGGACGTTTCCCACTGCAGAGAACTTATCATAATACACATGGGGTGTGAACACGTTTTACATTTTCATCAAGCCCAAGACCCATTAGAGATGAAGACACGTCCACGTGATGACAAAGCAGGATATTTATTGGCCTAAATAACACAGTCACAGGCTTTGTGTGATGAAAACAAGTGGCCCTCAATTGGGATGATTATTGGAGACTGTTATCAATCCAGGCTAGCAAGAACCATGAGATTAAGAATCAATGTACACAAAGTAGTGCAAGGTCATTCCAGCCAAGGTATTTGTAATGACTATCTGAAGGTGAATGAATTAAATCAAAGCATTCAACTTCTGCCATGTGTGTCTGGATGGTATGATGGTGAAATACCCTAATTAGACTTACTTTGTCTTGCTTCTGCACCCAACCACTTCATGTTAGATGTCGTCTTTCCTAGACAAACTTTTCCAAACTGAATAATGCTGGGCGTTTTTGTAGGCCTGGAACAACTTCAGAGTGTCCTCATTTCATTGTGGTCAGATGACTGGCTGATGTATAACTACACCCCTAGACAGTCCATTATATTACAGGCAAGCACTTGAAAGTGTACTTGAATTCATCCTCAAAATTTCCCTTTTCATTTTTTTTCAGACCTTCGTCATTTTGTTGTAAAAACTTTGGTTACGAAAAATGGATGGGCTGCCACCATTGTTTATCATTTGTATTCGGCATATGAGAGGCAAGTCCATATTTTCAGCATAGCATGACCAGTCATTAACCATGACTTAGTCAATAAGGTTCGGGCATATTTGAGATAACACATTCCATAATTTCACAAAGGAGAACCACAAATCTCCGTTCATTTTGTGAGAACGTTTGTTGTCTTTACCTTGTTTAGTCACAGTTTTATTGTACAATGGATAGTCTCCAAGAAATTTACTTCGGAACACACGAGATTAGTCACCCAATTATCATCTTTCACACTTCCAAGGTGCCTGAATAACGCGACCTTTAGAACATACAAGTGATTGACATGAAAAGAAGTACCTTGGACCTGCTGAAGTTTTGCATGCCATTGTGGTGTGTATGTTGGTACATACACTCACACTATGAAAATCTTTGCTGTGAAACCACGGTGAAATCTCAGTGAAGTGCAGGATTTGGCTGAAATTCAAGGAGTTTCTTCTCTTTCACCATGCTTTAAGGGAATTGCAGTTCCCTTAAACCACCTTGAAAAAAGAGTCTCCAGACCATTTACTGGCCTGAATGAATTTCACCCTGATTTCACGGAATGCTCTGCATCAGAGCCTAGAACTCTTTAATTGGTAGATAATTCTCTGGAATGTCATTTTCCCACTTCCCCCCACTCCATAGTCTCATGGGGGTGATTAGCCATGCTATCGTGCTCTACTCCAAAATGTAATTATTAGTCTATGCACACTGTGCTGACCAGTATACTGATGACCTGAAACAAGGTGAACCCAAATGGCTGACCAATAAACCATATCAGGTTGACTTCCCCTCATTGAACAGTAATCTATCCAGTTGTATTCATACCAAGGACACCTTGAAAACTTGGTGAATACTCCTTGAATTAAACCACACTTTATACAGACACCCAAAATAGCCTTGGGCTGTTTTCAGCAGTACAGCAAAGTGAAAACAACGTGAAACACTTAGGCTCTGGCTAGTTAGAAAAGAACTCCATGAAAACAAGGTGAAAAGGGAGAATTAACAATTTCAAGGAGAAAAGGGATTTCACTCCATTTTCAAGACGAAGATTTTCATAGTGTCAAGTGGGTGTATATATTTTTATCTAAAAAAACGTTTAGTTTATAAGACCGGTCCGGTGCATGTCTTTATCCTTTTGGATAAAGACAGGAGACCAGTCAAATGATCAGTATGCAACAACAGACTCTTATGTTTCTTGAATGCATCATGTAATGGTCTACTTACATCTTATAATCTAAACTTTAAGTAAAACATTTGAAAGTACATTATGATTATTATTAGTCAACAGCAAAAATACTGATCATTCACATTACATTCAAGATTCAAAATTCTAGAATTAAATCTTTTTTTCACACCACTGTATGAATCTTGCAAGCATTAGCACAAGCCCAGCATCTTAGTCTTGTGATTAGAATAAAACTTGTTTCAATTCCAATCCTTGTTTATCTTTGATTGTTTCCCAAGAAATTGAAATGTACTAATGGTTTGACAATTAAAAAAGTAACTCTCTTTTTTTCTGTTAACAAAAATCAATTTGTTTGATTACAAAGCTATTTCAGTTTCGTTTGAAAATCAACGCTCTGTTGCATTAGCATTCAACCATCAGATAGAGAGAGTAATCCAATTTAACATGTTAATAGCATTTGCTGGTCAAACAAAATCAATCAAATTCAATAGGCAGCAAACGCCAACAGCAAGAGGTCGGTCAAACAATCAATATCTTCGATTGTAAACAGGCAGCAGAAATTAATTTGTAAAAATGTAGTCTTGAATGCTCATCAATAAAAAAAAACTGACTGTAACAAACCTGAATGAGAAAAGCATAATCTTGTGCACGAAAATGAAGTTGAATGCAAACAGTTACTACAAAAAAAGAGTTTTAAACGAAATAGAGAAACATAGGTGAATGTGTGAATTAGTTTTAAATCGAATTAACCTTCAAAACCTGTATGATATAATATTTAGTGATTAGAAATCTGTATAACCAGGGCCCATTTTCATTCAGCTCCTCAAAAAGAAAACATTGTATAACAGTTTTCTGCTTAGCAAAAATAAGCAGGATACCAGTCAAAACCTGTATGATATAATATTTAGTAATTAGAAATCTGTATAACCAGGGCCCATTTTCATTCAGCTCCTCAAAAAGAAAACATTGTATAACAGTTTTCTGCTTAGCAAAAATAAGCAGGATACCAGTCACGAATTGTACTTGTGAAATTGTATTTTTACTGGTAACTTTATTCTGGTAAACAAAGTTCTGTCGTACTTAGCTACTTTGTTGAAAAGCTCTATGAAATGGGTCCCATCTCCAAGTCATAACTAACTTTATAAAGCGCCTTACAAAGATTCTGCCTTGTGATTGGTTTAGAGCACGTTGCATATGATATGTCTTATTTTAACTTAAAACACACGCAAACTCAACGCACTTTACACGCAAGCAACCAATGTACTTTAACTGTAGCAACCAATGTACTATCCCATAGCAACCAGTGTACTGAACCCATAGCAACAGCAGCTTCTTGGTACCTAGATGTCTAGGCACAATATATGTATGGGGTGTTATAAAACAAATATCGGTTTTTACTGCTGGTGCTAAAGTTGAAACTAAGACTCCTTCGGTGATCACCGGAGCGGTCTATATTCCCTCTGTTTTGCCTCAGGAAAAAAGACTGCACCGAGGATCACTTCAGGAGTCGTAGTTTTAACCGTAGCGCTCAAAGCAGTCAATATTTGTATAAAAATTATCAGCAAAAGTCACATCCATTTGGAGTGTGTGAGGTCTGTGCATGGGTTTAACAGAATGAAAAGCCCAGATTTTCTTTGTTGTCCATACAATAGTTGGTCATAAGTGACAGGTGGTTTAATGAAGTTAAATGTGTGAACATATCCAGCCCATGAATTAACTGAGTATAAGGATACTCAATTGGAGGAATTATTTTACAAACAAATAACTGAGTGCTCTTATGAATGTAATTTAAGTTCCAAAAAAAGGTTTCAATGTATTTTTCATCCAGAAACTTTGTTTAGCCCTGAGGTGGAGATTGGCGGCTTATTTTGATTTCAGTCTTTGCAATACGAATACCATTCCATTCACTAGCTCTAATGACTCGTTTGTATGGACCCATAATATCACCAGGTTGGATATACTCACCATTGAGGTTATTGTCTATACCAGGTATACCAGAGCATCTATTAAACCACCAACCTCCTTCACTATTCAGACTTGGGCAGGTTTTTTCATCTTGGTTAAAATCTGTGTGATGGTTAACGATAAAGGCTTGATTGTTGGCAGTCTCAAGAATACCACCTGAAAAATAGTACAAATTATAACAAACCATGAATTCATTTTGATAATAAAACTGTATTATCTTTCATCACACAAAAGTATTGGATATAAATTGCAGACCGGAACACTGCGTTTAGAACTTGTATTCTTCCTGAGTGTAGTCTGGCTGTATAGGGATTTCTTTTTTCTCTCAGCGTTTCAAGTCACATTGAGTAATTAAAGAACTAAATCAACTCAATTAAGAACAGCTTTTTCAAACTGGAAATTGTTTTGTGTCTTTGAAGTATTCAAAACTTAGTGCAAAAATGTGTAGGTTTTAATGTTACACCAACTTTGTCAATGGTTGTGCTAGCATTATTGATGCTACAGCATCAAGGTATGGTACAATAAAACACTGTATAGAAACTCATCATGTGCACATTTCTCAATCTCAAAGGATTTGTAACACCTACTTTTTGAGAGATGACATAAATATTTAAATGGGACAGTAGTCATGACGATAATGACTGTCCTTCTGTTGCTCTACATGGAATTATGAACTCTAACCCAGTTACAGCATACACACGTCACATAATTACACATCATGTTAATGGCCAGCGCATGCACATACACTAACTGGGTTAGGGTTCTTAACTCCATGTGCAGTTATGATGACAGTCCCCCTTTTGTGTCCCCCAAAACACAAATAATGAGCAAAAACAAAAACATGGGTAGAATTAAAATTCTTTATTTTGAATAAATTGATAAACCTACTTCTGCATCCAATGAGTTCAATGCGCATCGCTGGATATCCCACGTAATTGATTGGTCTAATACGGATGAAGCGTGCTCTGATTGGATGTTCAAATTTGTTAGTAACAGGTGTTGATTGGTTAGTGTTACCACGGAATGTCTGTAAAAAAAGAACAGAAGAAAATAGAAAACATGCATGTTTGGAGTAGAACTTTTCAAACAGTAACACATGCTGTCAAAGACTGGTAAAACAACTTTTTTTATTTACATTTTCATGTAGACTTTTGAAATCAAAACAGTAATGTTTTGTTCAATGAATATCTAATTCGAACAAAGTTTCTGTTGCAGTATTTGCATTGAGGTTCAGAGATTAACCTATGTTCTACGATTTAAACAAGTTTGAGGAATAATTTATCCAGAGTCAGAACTGTAGATTGGAAACAACTTGCTTGTATTATTGTAATGAAGAAACCATTTACCTGAGGTTGGCCTAAAGATGCTCCATGGCCACTTACATAGTACCAGGTGATGTTGTCTAGGCTGTGTTCTACCTGGTATGATGTTACATGCCAGTTCCAAGTATCGTCATCTATCCCTTGAATTATGACCCCTTCAATAGGAGTCACCATAAGAAGGTCAATCTGAAGCCAAGATTCTTTGTCATTCTGTGCCGCACACCAACCACCGATGACATGACTATTTATAATCTGGTTCAAACGTCCGTTACTCGGCTGACAGTTACTTGGCAGATCTGGTCGGTCCTGGTTGATACTTGAGGCTGTGATCCTGGAGTTTGGAATGCTATGGTCTTCCATTCCAAGTTGTTGCCCACAGACCCAATGGACTGAAAACAAACATGTATAGCCATGATTTTGACAACATTCATGGTACTACAATTGGTTATTGTTCAAAACAACGCCAATCAGCTGCCTATGGAAACTTAAACTGTTTTGATGTTCTCTGAGTAATAACTTATTATATGGATCAACTGCTATAGTTTTGAATTCTTTACAAGTTTTTTTCATGGCTCTTTACAATCTTAATAGTAGATCGCAATTTTTTGATGTATTTGGCTTTTCAATCAAAATAAAATATACGGTCTAAAAATGATTATTCCAATAAAACTGCAGTGTAAAAAGTGATATACAAATTTGAAAAATATACTGTGTAATTGGGGTTCTTTCTCAGGATAATTAAATCCACTGCTTTCATTCTGAGAATTATGAACATTTGCATAATGATAATGTGGATAAATCATTACCTGAAGAAACTCACCTTTACATCCCAGGAGTTCAACACGTATCCATAGAGAGCCATCAGTCTGGTTTAGTATGATGCGGACATAACGAGCTGTGATTGGTGGATGGAACAAGCTGGTAGCTTCAGAGTTTGATGTGGTGTTCTTTCTGATTATCTGTCGTAATACAAATGGAAAATTAATTTTAGGAGTTTTAACATATGAACACCTTACTTACTGTGACAGTGTGATCACTCAGCAATGAAGACTAGCACTGATCTTGTATGCAATATTTTACTTTAGACACAGTAGACTCGTTAATCAAGCTCCAACTTGTAGAGTAATTGATTATGGGAACACAAGCCTGACATTATAGAATCCCATAACAAGTTGTTTTTCTGCAATGAAGCCGTAGCCATTGGGGCAGCTGCATTGTGTTTGGCACAGTGATCTGGAAGGGACAATTAAAGGGTGCACATGATTCTGCAATTTCTGCTTTGAATGTTGATTTTTTTCTCAGTTTTTCAGAGTGGGACTTAAAGGAACTAGTTCTTTATTTATATTCAAACCAGTATTTGAAATGCTTTAGCGCAAACTCATAAAAGGTTTGATCTTAGGATGGGAACTTTATGTGTAGCAATTAAGTGTCATTTCACGTAAATACTTAACATATGTGTCCACGGTCAATTTTTTTTTATTTAAAAAAAAATTGACATTTCAAATCCATATATAGCCCAATGTCATGGTAACAGCTCATTTTGTGTTTTGGGCATTTTAGGCAAATTTTCATAAAACCTTTTATATCACCATAAGTTATCATCCTTGGCGTTGCTTTAGAAAAAAAGTTATTTCTATAAATTGTACCCTTATGCTATTTTTGCATCATGCATTAGAGCATGTTTTAGGAAATTGCAAAATCAAAATGTTTACCCTATTTTTTAGCCCTCAAAATATCAACTTGCCAGGGGCCTCAGAAATTTTTTCTTTTGGTTGTGATTAGGGCTAACATTAGTCTTTTCATATCTGGTGAGAAAAACTTGGGCAATTATATCCTTTTGTGACAGTACTGCCTCAAAAGTTGACTTTTTCCCCAAAACAAGAAAAAATGCATTTTGAAGTTTTTCTTCTAGTTTGAATTAATATCATTAATAAAGAACACTTCCATCAACCCGGCAACTTTTTAAAGCACTCTGTAGGCTTGTGGATAACCCCACATTGATCAGGAATTTTTGATGACCTATATATAGCCAGTTGTCATGGTGAATGACATTTTGAGGGCCAAAAATGTTGATTTTGCAATTTCTAAAAAATTGCTCTAATGCATGATGCAAACAAAAAAAGCACAGGGGCCTAAGGTTGAAATTTATAGCAATATTTTTTTTCTTCTAAAGTACAGCCAAGGATGATACTTTGTGGTGATATAAAAGGTTTTTATAAAATAACTTTGCGTTTTGGTAAGGTGGAGTTGAAAATATGAGCTAAAAACAGTTTTTTCAGACCCCAAAATCGGCCTAAAATGCACAAAACACAAAATGAGCTGTTACCATGACAACGGGCTAGATATAAATTTGAAAGGTCGATTTTTTTAACTTGTATCTTCCACCCACAAAGTATTTAAAATAAAAAAAATTGACCGTGGACACATATGTTAAGTATTTACGGGAAATGACACTTAACACACATCAGTGTAGGTTAGACATGTGTGTTCTTACCTGTGTTGAATTCATATTATGCCAAGTGCTCTGGTCATCACTGTACTCCAGCTGGTACTCGTAACTCTTATCTACACTGGTTCCTTGATAATATCCCTGCATCATCATAATTCCCTCTACTGTAACTCTAATTTCTAGATCAATCTGTAACCATGGTTTGATGTCATTAGGTTCAGGGCACCAGCCAATAGTATTACTATTTGCTGCTTGAGTGAGTCGTGCATTGCTTGGTTGACAGTTACCATCTTCCTTCCGTTGTGAACTTGATGCTGTTACTCTGTAGTCAGGTATGCTACCATCTCCCATTCCAAGACGTTGCAAACAAAACCAGCGTTCTATTAGAGATTAATATAAACTCAATATTAGCATTACTGAAGTATGTATTTTTAATGGAGCATTATAACGATGACCATGATGTTCTTGTGTGGCTTTGGGAACATAATTTATTATATATATATATTTTTTTTGGGGGGGGGGAGGGGGGTACAAAGTATGCAAATTAGATTACATAATCCTTGACATCACACTGTAGTCTGAATTTTTTCTCCAGATATTAAAATTGTCATCTGGTAAAAACTTTGTGCTGGATCAAGATAGAATTCAGCTGCAAAAAAGTTAAATATCTTTTATTTAAACATCAGATGAAGAAGAAATACCTGGCATACCCGTTTTAAATTATTCAAACTTTTTAAAACTTAGAACAGTTTTTTTTTACTCAAAAGTAAGTTTCCAGGTATCTATTGTATTTAACATGCATTGTCAATCTGTGTTCTCCACAGACTTTTTGATAATCTTAACACTTTGCAAAACAGGCCCCTTTGATGCATACAACAGATATACTGTTAAGCCGTACAGAGCTGTGTTTCACTCCCGGCCAGTCAAGCCAGGGTGATTGCAATGCAGCAGTTTGGCGGTCGGCGAGCTCAGCAACACAGCTACTCGTTTGTGTGAGCGCCTGGCAGAAAATAATAATCTGTGTTGAAGGGAGCATAATTATAACCAGTGTTCCACGCTAGGATCAAAGTTGGGTTTGTCCATGATTTGTAAATTTTTTGCATGGCGACAATTACTTTGCCAGGGCGGCCAGACCTTTAGCATGGCATCCTTAAATTTAAGGAGGACGACCCACCCTCCCAAAACCCACATGTGGAGAACGCTGGTTAATTCTATCAATTAAACGAATACATGTGTTTATTTTTATGTTTTAGTTGTGAAGTAAACACAAGACATAAGATGACCTTACCATTACATCCAAGGAGTTCAATACGCATTGATGGACGAATGCCTTGATACTTAGTTGGTATGATGCGGATGTAGCGTGCTCTGATTTCCTCATTGAACATGTTGGTTACTCTGGAGCGTTTGTCACTATTCCCAGGGAATCTCTGTGAAGGAAAATAAGTTTAATGCTCATTGAATACTAATCATCTTAGAGCTAGAATGGTTTGAAGACACAAGGGTCGTATGAAGTTCTGCTTTCATGCTGCTACATGTGTTGCGGACGAAGCATGTTTCTTAAATAAAATAAATTTGATGCTCATTGACAACTTATCATCTCATAGCTAGAAGACTTGGAATACACAAGGGTCTTAAGAAGCTCTCCTTTGATTGTTGCTACTTATATTGCAGGGGAATCAAGTGACGTAGGCTTGTTGATTTGGAAAGAATGGTACCTATGCCATTTCAGTGAATCATTGAAGAAACAATATAAACTTCCTAGGCATTGTTTCTTATGTTGTTGATGTTCCAATTCATTTATCTGCATAATGAGTTTCTGCCATTTATGTATTATGTCATACCTGTGCATTGTCTTTGGATGTCCCTCCTATGTATCTCCAGTCTAGTTCATTGCCACTATGTGACACTAGGAACTCTGTTACCCAGTATTCTTTGTTGAAGTTGCCCTGTGTTATTACACCTTGAATCAACACTGGCTGCTGTAAATCAACCTGGTACCATGAACTGTTTTTATCACTCTCTGTTGGACACCAGCCACCTCGCACATTTAGGCGTCCTCTAAAGTTCGTGCTGCATTGTCCTTCATCAGTAGAGGATGTGGTGATTCTTTTATCATGGATACTACCATCTTCCATTCCCAAACTTTGGCCACAAACTCCATCAACTGACAAGATATTAAATAAATAAATGTTGCCCATGAATAATTCAATAGAGTATATTTAATTTCATACTTATGTTTTTTTTTCTTCAAATGTATGGTTTATACTACATAAGAGAAATGTCATGACACAAAGAATCATGTTATGATATTTCCCCAAGGGTCTGGAGGAAATTCATAGTGTGAGTTTTGTCATAGTTATGTTTCTGATTGATCTAAAGATTGATCTGAAGAGAATGTTCACAACACAAAGAATCAGGCTAAGGTATCCCCCCTATATTTGGAGGAAATTCACATGAAATATAAACAACGTATGCACTATTAATGGTTCAATCAAAATAGCTTTGAATTTGACCTTTTTACTGAAACAAAGTCCCTCCTAAGAAGGCAAAGACCCTTTTTTGTTGAAATCCAATGATGCCTTTTTTCAAATTTTGCTCTGAAGAAGTCGGGAATGAACCAAACTCCCATAGAAAAATGTACAGACCCATGTAGACCAAGGTGATGTCAAAAGATTTTTTTGTGACAAATTTTGCATTGAAAGGGTATTAAATACAATTGCAATTTACACCTTTTGAACGTGGAGCCCCTCTCTATTAAGATTGATAACATTTCAATGACCAACAGCACTAATGTTATGAGTTCTGTGAATAGTGAATGTTGTTCTATAAATATCGTATTGCATCAAGACAGTTTCACAGTAGAGCTTAATTTGGATACTAATTGTTTTCCCTTCTTGAGGACCAACATTTCTAATATACATGTTCTTGTGTTTCCAGGAAGCGTAAATTAGGGGTTTCTCTATAGAAGTAGTGTACAAGGATATTAGAAAAACAGGACATCCATCCATAAGAAATCTCAATTCACTCATAACAGATAACCTTGTTCCATTGGTAAGTGCACATTCTACAGTTGCTTGATGTTCAGTACTGGACCTTATTTGACAATAGTCTATTTATTGTCATCAAGTAATGCTGTGACAGGGAGAGACATTGATGGAGTGCTAACATTATGCTAATCATTGTCTGCTGTTACAGGATTGTACAGGAATGACATCTCAATCAGTAGTCAGATTGTTAAGGTCAGTAAAATGTTGATTTATTCACAGATCACAAACCCAGTAAAACCCTGTTTACTTTGGATATCAGATGGCTTTGTAGAACCCCTTTACTCTACCATTGACATGTTTCCATGTATCTAACATGGAAACAAAAACACAGTTGATCATGGTTAGAAACATGGCTGTAATATTGTTACTTTGATGAGGTGGCTTATGAGGGGAATTAGTCTCAAGTGTTAATCTCAGAAGGTCTACATTTCAACACAAAGACTATAGTGGAGTTTGTCTGAGCATATAAAACCTGACCATGACCAAGGCCAAGGAGATTCAGTGATGTGCACAGAGGGTATTAATTTCATACAAATCAGGCATATCAAGCAGGCTATAAGGTCATGTTTATCCACCCAGTCAGCTTGCAGTGCCACCACAGAAGAACATCAACTACTTGGTCAAGCGATCATTCATGGGAGAAGTGTAATGAAGAACAGAATGTCATTTGAATTAAGTTTGTCATGTCTCAATTGAATGAAAGAAATTATGTGTCATAAACTTGTTATTTGAGAACATACTGAGTGCTTAGCACAAGACATCACTGAGTCAAATCACTTACCTCTACAGCCAAGGAGCTCAATACGTAGTAATGGGTCCCTATTCCATTCTGTTGGTCTGATGCGGATGTGCCGTGCTTGAATAGGCTGCTTGAATATGTTGGTAACTGGGGTGTTTGCATCAGTGTTGCCATGAAATGTCTGTCAATGAAATCAGACGTGGACATAATAAGAAAAAAATGAATTAATAATAATTCATACTAAGATCATGACGAATGACTGTACAGCTTTATTGAAGTGTCTTTGTTTGTTATGAATACATGTTGGGATGGAGGGTATCTTTGCTGAATACTCATACCTGTGGAGTAGAGGTCCCATTCACATACAGCCATACATTACCATCAATGCTGTACTGGACCTGGTAATGTGTCACATAGTCACCAACGTTTGGACGGCCCTGTGTGATGACACCCTCAATCTGCACAGGCTTTGTACCCATATCTACTTGAAGCCATGAACCATGGTGTTGCCTTCCAGCTGGCGACCAATACTGGTTCAGGTTCAGTCGTGCATTACTTGGCTGAAATTCTGAACTCCACTGACTAGATGCTTTGAAACGATCATCGGAAATACTCCTGTCTTCCGTTCCAAGGGCATGTCCACAGTATCTACCGACTAAAAACAAAACACAATGCATTAGACTTTAAATATGATGAAATTCATGATGACATTGTGTTTAAGATTTTACATAATTGTTCACATTGCCAAGGTCAACTGATGGGGTTTAAATTGCTGTGTTAAAAAATAATTGAGTCACTCACTGTTTATGTCCCATATGAAGAATCAAAACATTCAATAAATATGGAAGCATCGGTCGTATTTCATAAAAATATATTGTAGCGAGCAGGGGTGACAGGGTCACCGAGTTCATGAAGGCTCGCAGGCAGCGCTGACCGCAGACATTCGGAGCACCTGGGAATCCAGGCACCATTGCGCGCCAAATCATGGAATGGCGGGCTTGGGTTCCCACGTGATCTAGAGGAGACGGTCAGTGCTGTTTTGGGGTCTCGAGGAGTCAAGACGTTTTCCGTGTGTAAGATAAAGACTGAAAATGTAAGTACATGTAATTTAATTGTGATGATTCGAAGAAGAGAATCAGAGAAGCAGAGTTATAGAAATGTCTCCGAGCCATAATCATTTAATCGTTTGTCATTACATTTAGTTCTAGTAAATCATAAACCAATAAGAAGTCCTTGACCGCGACACGGCGCGTTACATTGGCGGCAGCGCTGGGATTTATTTTTCTGGAACTAAATTGTTAATGTGTTAGAAAACAGGGAGAGACCCGATCAGCGGGCCGAAGGGTCTCACACGGCAGTGGTTTGACCGAGCCGTGCGACGAGGGAAGATCTTTCACCTGAGCAGAATATACAGCAGTGGTTTGACCGAGCCGTGCAACGACGCGAGTTCTATCGCCGGAGAAGGACACGGCAGTGGTTTGACCGAGCCGTGCGACGAGGGAAGATCTTTCACCTGAGCAGAAAATACGGCAGTGGTTTGACCGAGCCGTGCGACGAGGGAAGATCTTTCACCTGACCAGGATACGGCAGTGGTTTGACCGAGCCGTCTCCTGCACTCCGGAAAGACCGCTCCGGAAGGAACTCCGGGAAACCAGCTCCGGAAGTGCCGGACCGTGGACAGCTGCTCCGGAAGACCTGCTCCCGGATCTACACAACTGCTTACGGCGCAGTGAAATTATACAGCACCGGATTGAAGCAACAAAAGCAGACTACTTCGGAGACACCAAGGCCAATTGATCTGCGTGTCCCACTGGGACCAACTGAAGTGGAAACGCCAGCACAGGTTGGGGCTCAAGCAAATGTTACGCACTCCAGGCTTGGAGAGGAGTATACATTGTGGGGAGACTCAGGGGTAGTCCTTTCACAGCAACGGACTCTGTCAGATAATCATCATTCAGTTGCCAACCAGCCTCGTAACCAAAACGAAGGACCACTGACTAGTCTTCATCACTCGACTCACCATGCACTCGATCTTGAGAATACACTTTCAAGCATCGACGACGAACAGTTGCAGGGTCACTCAACAGGTCGTAAAGGGGGCTCTGGAAATCACTTTCCAAGACATAGTTTTACAGTCGGGGACAGACGGTTCAGCCAACGGGACAACTCAGTGGGGTGGGTGCCTACAAGCTCCCTGTACGGGCCGCTGGGAACAGCTATCAACCCAGTACCTTTATCTCCAAGGACAGGAAGTTCCAACGGACAAGCCGAGAGCAGACCGGCCCACTCAGTTCTTCCTCAGATGGGTGCTGATGGTCGGAAAACGGTGGGCAAGAACCCTATAACACTGGAGGAGGGTGCTAAACACACAGGAGTTCAAACTCCGGACCCTTCTACGGCAATTGCAGCAGTGACCCAGCAGGTGAGTACCCCGGATAAAGGCACAAAGAAAGAAAAGAGTTCCGTGATTGAACCAAAGGCAGCCCACATGGCCGATGTGAAAGTAGAAAAGAAGCTGGAAGACATCATCCAGCAAGGAAAACAACGACCATTGATTAAGCCAGACCGCTATGATGGAAAGGGGCCGTGGGAGTCCTACCTAAAGCATTTTGAACTGTGTGCTGGAATCAATAGCTGGAACGACGAAACTAAATGCCAGTACTTAGCAGTATTGCTCACTGGATCGGCTCAACTAGTCCTAGGAAGTCTCCAAAATGAAACCAAGGACTACAAGAAGCTTGTAAAGTCTTTACGGGCTCGTTTTGATCCTACCGGAAGGAAGGAACTTCATCGTGCCCAGCTCAGGAATCGTCGTCAGAAACCATCAGAGAGTTAGATAGAACTTGCAGATGAGACCAGGCAACTTGTTGAAAAGGTGTACAACGACCTGCCAGCTGACAGTAGAGATCGGATGGGCCGTGATCACTTTCTTGATGCATTGAGTGATGGCGAGATACGAACCAGAGTGATCCAGATGCGAACAAAAACCCTGGATAGCTCCAAGCAACGTCAGGGAAACTGTTAGGAGCTGTATCTGAGGGCCAAGAGACAGCTGTAACAGGGGGGCCCAAGAAAGAAGTAACAATAGAGAATGTTGCTGCTGTAGTTGGTGAGGGGTTGCATGTAGACGCGCTCATCAATGGAGTGCATGTTGATGTTCTAATAGATACTGGTGCAACTGTATCCTTGCTGTCTGAAAAGATTACCAAACAGTGGTCCAAGGAGGACCAGGCGTCAGTGACAAGCACTTATGTAAGGGTTATGCTGGCAGACAGTAAGGAGTTGGCGATTGGAGGGGAAGTGGGAGCTGAGTTGCAGCTGGCTGGAGTGAAAGTTCAACATCGATTCATAGTAGCCTCTACAGGAAACGATGTGTTGCTGGGACTGGACTTCTTGCGGAATGAGCTATGTGTGATCGATGTCACGAATAAATGTCTTGAGTGGGGAGAAATAGTGCTGCCTCTTTGGGAGACAGCAGAGAGACAACAGAGTCGTCGTGTGACGGTTGTTGAGACTGTTGTCATCCCCCTAGGACGGAAATGCTCATTCAGGGAAGTCTTGACGGTAGCGACATGATGGTCCCCTGTGGACTAGTAGAACCCACAGTCTCTATGACAAAGAAGAATTGCATCATGGTAGCACCTTCATTAGTAGAAACTGGATCCAGTGTAGTGCCCCTACGCCTAATGAACCCCAGAGATGATCCCATTACCCTTCACCAAGGGGCAGCAGCAGCAATGTTTTATGCAGTTGCTTCAATAGGCCCCGAGCTTGTTATTACTGACCCCCCTGCTAACGTGGAAAGTGAGAGAGTGAGGAAGGCTTCTGGGGAAGCTAGGGTGAACTTGACGTTGCCCAATTACTTGCAAGACTTGCATGAAAGATCCTCACTACACATAGGAGAACACGAGAGTGAGCAACTGAAGGAGCTTCTTGGCAGATATCAAGGGCAGTTTTCAAGTGGAGATGGAGACATTGGACGGACGGATTTAGTTAAACACAAAATTGAGACAGGAGATGTGGCTCCAATAAAGCAGAGGCCTAGGCGACTTCCACTTTATCAGAGGGAAGTGGCGGAGGCTGAAGTCAAATCAATGCTAAAAAGAAGGGTTATCAAACCTGCCACTGGGCCATGGGCGTCCCCAATCGTTCTGGTACGAAAGAAGGATGGGAAGGTTCGCTTCTGCATAGATTACAGAAGATTAAATGCAGTTACGCGGAAAGACGCGTACCCAATACCCCGTATTGATGACACTATAGACGCACTTTCAGGGTCGAAGTTTTTCTCTACGTTGGACCTTGCGTCAGGCTATTGGCAAGTGCCCATGAAGGACAAGCACAAGGAGAAAACGGCATTTGCCACCCCAAGCGGGCTTTATCAGTTTGAGGACATGCCTTTTGGGCTCTGCAACGCGCCCTCTACATTTGAGCGTCTTATGGATCGGGTGCTGCAGGGCCTTCAGTGGCAGGTGTGTCTGGTGTACCAAGATGACATCATTGTGTATAGCTGTTCATTTGATGAGCATCTCCAACGTCTGGACCTTATCTTCAGCCGAATAAAGGATGCTGGGCTGAAACTCCAGCCTAAGAAATGCCACATTTTCCAAGAGGAGGTTGCCTATCTCGGCCATATAGTCTCTGCAAAAGGGGTGAAGACAGATCCAACAAAGATTCAACAAGTGCGAGATTGGCCTGTCCCAACGACCGTCCGGGATGTACGTAGTTTCCTGGGACTTGCGTCCTACTATCGTTGATTTGTGCAAGGATTCGCTGGGATGGCGAGGCCCTTGCATAGGCTCACGGAGGCAGGGAGGTTCTTCCACTGGACTGATGAATGCCAGCAGGCATTTGGCGAATTAAAGTCAAGACTCGTTTCCACTCAAATACTTGCGTATCCATCCCCAACTGTAATGTTTACATTGGATACCGATGCCAGTGACTACGGGATAGGCGCTGTGCTGTCGCAACAGCAGGATGGCTCCGAGAGAGTCATAGCATACGCAAGCAGGGCATTATCAAAGGCCGAGAGGAACTATTGTGTCACAAGGAAAGAGATGCTTGCTGTAGTTTACTTTATCAAGTACTTTAGGCCATACCTTTACGGACAGCACTTCCTGTTAAGAACAGACCATGGAGCACTAAAGTGGTTGTTCCGGTTTAAAGAACCTGTGGGTCAGGTGGCCCGATGGCTTCAGCTGCTAGCTGAGTATGACTTTACCATCCAACATCGACCTGGTCGCCAACATAACAACGCGGACGTGTTATCAAGATCAAGAAGACCATGCAACCAGTGTGACCACCCTTGGAGTGGCAAGCAGGAGCTTGGTGAGGATCAGTGGGAGGGTAAGATGCCATCGATAACAAGTGATGAGGAAGCCAAGCAGGTAGAGGAGCAGACAGAAACCAAGAGTATTGACCCATCATCCATTGGGAAATGTATTACCAGCTGCCGGACAGCTACAGCAGGAATCCCAAACTGGTTGGAGAGTTTTTCAAGTGCGGACTTACGGGACAAGCAGTTGAGGGAGCCGGTACTTTGCACAGTTATAGACTGGTTGGAGAGAAGAGGGACAAGGCCAGCCTGGGGAGAAATTTATCCAGAAGGCCCATGGCTCAAGACATTGTGGGGAGCCAGGAAGCAGCTGGTCCTTAGAGATGGAGTGCTATACCGGACATGGGAGGATGACACAGGGACAGAGATTCGTTATTTGCTGGTGGTTCCCCGTCCAATGCAGGAAGAAGTCCTCGGACAGCTGCATGACTCCCCAATAGGAGGCCATCTGGGTATAAAGAAGCTGTTGGACAGGGTCAAACACCGTTTCTATTGGCAGGGGATGAGGGACTCTGTGAAGAAGTGGATCGGACGATGCCTGGTATGCGCAAAACACAAGATGCCCACGAAGACGAAGAGAGCCGATTTCCGGGGTTCCACTAGAGCGAGTTGCGATTGATATCACCGGTCCCTTCCCAGAGACTGAGGCAGGTAACCGTTACATAATAGTTGTGTCGGATTATTTCACAAAATGGACAGAAGCTTACTCTGTGGCGACAATTACTGCAAAAGTGGTGGCGGATGTACTGGTACACGAGTTTGTTAGTCGGTTTGGGGTACCAAAAATACTGCATAGCGACCAAGGTAGGCAATTTGAAAGTGCACTTTTCCAGAGGATGTGTAGCCTACTTGGGATCAACAAGACAAGGACCACACCTTACCATCCACAGAGTGACGGACAGGTGGAGCGATTTAGCCGGACGCTAAAGGTGATGTTGTCATCTTATGTAGCTGAAAACCAGAAAGATAGGGATTTGCATGTGTCACATGTCATGATGGTGTTGCCCGTCCAAAATGAATGGAAAGCTTCACCTTCGGAGGTACATTAATATTATAGGGGTTTGACTCCTGGAGAAGAAACACAAAGGAAACTTTTGGGTTGGTCTACTCATGTTCTCTTCAAGAAATCAGATAAAAGAATCGCTGATACATGTACCTACAAAATCAAATATACTACTGGAGAACTAAACTCAAAAACTAAAGAGTACCCATTACATATCTTAGAAACACTCAAAGACCTGGCTAGTCTATTTACATTTCCTGTACTCTGTATATTGTGTCATTAACTCATTTGGGAACTTGTCAGCAACTCCAACTTTCTATTCCCAACAATCCCAATAACCCAAGTTAAAGGGTGGGCCCGGGTGGGCTCATATTTGATCACCGTTTTTGAAGCAAACTTACTAATTTATGCTCCCCAAAAGTTAGCAAAAGGGACACAATGTTATCTTAACAATATAAAGTAAATATGACTTTAAATAAATTCTACATACCTGGAGAAGAAACACAAAGGAAACTTGTGGGTTGGTCTACTCATGTTCTCTTCAAGAAATCAGATAAAAGAATGGCTTGAAGGGGCATTGAGTGCCAACTCACCAGTTCTCTATCTCCAGGATGTTGCATAACTCAACTGCTGTTTCATGTTGGAACACACCAACTTGTATAAAACGTAACTTGCATGAAATAGTAGTCGTCAAGATAACACAAGACATAATGAAACCAAAAAATTAAGGGGGGTAGTAAAAACCCATGGCCTCTACACTGGCATACCGTGCATCACCCCAAGAAAGCACTGGGATGACACCAAATATGCTTATGTTCGGGAGAGAGGTTCAACTTCCTATTGACCTGATATGTGGAGGTACACCGCTTGGAGAGCCCTTGGATGCACCAGAGTATGTCAACGAACTGGAAAGGAAAATTGAGGCGGCTCACGATATTGCTAGGAATCACCTCAAAAAGGCGGCATGTTATCAACGTAACCATTACGAATTAAAGTTGACCAATGAGAGGTACGAAGCTGGTGCAGCAGTTATGTTGCGAGTCAATACTCGGCATGTTGGCTTGTCACCAAAACTGCAGCCGAAATACGATGGGCCCTACCTCATTACCAAGAATCTCAGCGACGTAGTTGTGAGGATCCAGAAAAGCCCCCGCCATAAGCCCAAAGTAGTCCACACTAACCTGCTTAAACCTTTCTGTGGAGAAGTTGATCGATTGTGGCTTCGGACTGAGGCCCGGAATTCTGCAAGGGAAGGGATTGCATCTGATCAAAACAGCTTGGGCACTGCAACTAATACAGATGGCAGTGGAGCTTCTAGCACTTTCCCAGATGTTGAGGGTACAATTCCCACCCAAGTTGTTGGCACTACCCCAGGTAGTGAGACGACAAAAGAGGACCTTGTGGTGAGAACTCATGCGCAAGAGGACACGGTGGCAGATTGCCCCGGGCAAGACTCGCCCGAGGTTGAACCACCTGAAGACACAGAACTACACCTGGATTCGTCAGGAGTTGAATCACCTGACTCACGTAGACGTAGGCGAAAAACCCCTGACCGTTTCGGCGACTGGTGTTATTAACAATAGGTGTTTTCTTCTTTTCTTTTTGCTACTGCAGGCCAAGAGTAGCCCGGAGTAGGAGCCGTTCACCCTCACGGGGAGAGACCAGACCAGTCCACCGGAAGAGCCCAAACAAGCGTTACAAGTGCCAGTTGTGTTTCAAGGAATGCAGTTCCCTGTCGAACCTCAAGAGGCATCAGGAGGAGCAACATGGCCAACAGCAGAAGGAAAGACTGAGGTGCCCTCATCGTTATTGCGGTCATTCGTTTGTCCGTAAACATGACCTGGAGAGACATTGGGCGACCCACAATGATGACCCAGATCTTGGTCATCCTCTGCAAGCTGTATCAGAGACTCCAGAGATTCCACAAACCCCGGGAAGGGGAATTGACCTCCTCAGTTTTCACCCAGGGACTCCGGAGCGGAGATTGATGCTGTAGTCTCTCTCCCCATCACCCCAAGTACGTCGTAGCATCCAAATGCCATTGCCAGCACCGTCGATGGAAGTTGTAGCTCCCCGGCGTCAACGACCATCTTAGTCCTACCTACAGTTAAGGAGGTTTGGTGTCAGACTGAAGGTGGCCGCAACACTCATCGCCTGGCCGAACGGGTGATCCAGGAGCTGCTCGATGCCGACGGCAAAGTGACAACGAGGGTCATCAAGGAGCGCTTCTTCCTGGAGAAGATCATCTCAACTCTGTCACGTACGCGTAGGGCATTTTGTATTAAAAGTTTCATATAAGTTAAAAACTAAAGTTTTGGAAGACCTTGAAGATACAAGAGATGTTACTGATTATTTATTGTAAGAAGTTTTCAATGTCTATTTTTGTTTACTTTAAGTTTTTGAGATAATTGTTTCTTTAAATATTAAGAAAAGTTCTTTAGTTTCTTTAAAATTAGAGGGACGATGTGAGGACACATCCTTTCTTAAAGGAGGGGGTTGTGTAGCGAGCAGGGGTGACAGGGTCACCGAGTTCATGAAGGCTCGCAGGCAGCGCTGACCGCAGACATCCGGAGCACCTGGGAATCCAGGCACCATTGCGCGCCAAATCATGGAATGGCGGGCTTGGGTTCCCACGTGATCTAGAGGAGACGGTCAGTGCTGTTTGGGGGTCTCGAGGAGTCAAGACGTTTTCCGTGTGTAAGATAAAGACTGAAAATGTAAGTGCATGTAATTTAATTGTGATGATTCGAAGAAGAGAATCAGAGAAGCAGAGTTAGAAATGTCTCCGAGTCATAATCATTTAATCGTTTGTCATTACATTTAGTTCTAGTAAATCATAAACCAATAAGAAGTCCTTGACCGCGACACGGCGCGTTACAATATTTTAAACTTAGTGTAGTCCTCTTGGTCATGATTATGCAATCGATTGTATACATACCAGTTGTTTGAACACTAGAGTGCTCCATGGACAGGGTGTAGTTGTCAGGTCCGATGTGAAAGGGTGTCTCTGTCAAATAACCAGTGTTGTTATGTTCATTGGTGAGGTCCAAACGGATTGTCCAGTTCCCTTCAGCATCAGTCAGCTTATGTAGAACCTCATTGCCAAGCCAGAATTCACCATCCATTGACCCAAAGCCATCCTTGTAATCTGCCCAACTGCGGTTGAAGTCGACAGATCCATCATAGCGCCGCTGGACCACCTAGAAAGAAAAAAGGTAAAATATATAAGCTGGAAGTGTGTTGTAAAGAACAAATTTGAACAATAGTTTCAGTTTTATCTTCAATATTTGGTTATTTTTTTAAGTTTTAAACAATCAAAACTCTGACAAAATTAAAACCGGTTAGTGAAGGCTTCAGCATGAGTTTTCGGGTTCATTTTTGTTTTTGTAATTGATGTCTTAGTAAAATGATGCTAAAACGCTTTGTTAAAATAACGGATTTTAAAAGTTATCACAATATATTTACTTTTTACATCATTTGATGAAGCCCTCGTTGAATTTAGTGATAAATGATTTTGAGTCATATTTACTATGAAGACAAACAATCGTACGTCTTTAATTGTTCAGCATAAGAACATGTAGGTCATATACTTCCTTCCTTGTAGGAATTGTGGATTATTGTTCTTCAGTACTTTAATTTACTACAAAGATGGTTTCACCATACATGTTTGGATGCAAATCAATTTAAAAAAATTGTTTGACACAATGTCTACCTACTTAGGGCCACTCTAAATTATTAACATTTTCAAGAGTGTACTTAAACCATAGGCTTTATGATAGGGTCTGCTGCTGTGTACGCTTCATAAAATAAAATAAAACGTTGGTTTTGTCTAGTTGTATTATGCCAGTAAGTGATGGCTAAGCTCACAGTGACATCTTTGATATGTACTAATCATTGCTACTTAGAATTGAGTGCCAGCCATCCAAACTCCCAGCCATCATATCTCACGTCATACAGGTTATTTTTATTATGACGTTGAGTGAATTGATCAATTTAGCCCCAAATACGTACAACGACTTGTTGTTAAGTCAAAAGTGTTACGAGGGCGTCATTCAGTCAGTGGTGGATCAACGATGGAGTCCCATAATATGAAGCACAATTAGTGCGAAATAATTCAGCATTTTCTGTTTTCAGGGGAGGCCTGGAAAGTGTACTGTTCGTACGTGCATGAAAATAATTGTCTGAATGTTATTGATTCTGAATGATTAATTGAATCCTAATGGAATAAAATATAATTTGATGTACTTACAATCCAGCCTGTATGCATCGTCATATCACACAACACCTTTATTCCTTCATCATTCTGGAAGGGATATATAGTGTAGATACCATCCTCTCTGTAACCAGCATCAAACAAAGCCTGACAGTCTGTCAATTTATCTGATAGATTAATCATAACAAATCACTTTATTATTGTTTGTTAACAAAAATATTCATTTTAATACAGTTGTTTGACTTTGTATGATTAATTTTCACTATTTGAGACTTTTAATGCACTAAAGGCTAAAGGAAGTATCACGATATATTACTCTTTATCAGTTCCAAAAATTAGTAAGTGGCCTGAAGTTTTGACCCTAAGAGAGTCTTTCTCGAAGGCTAAAAAGAGAAAGACTCTGCTGGGGTCGAAAAGTCAGGCCACTAACTTTTTTTTTTTTTTTTACATTTTTACCAGTGGTCCTTTTGGTTGGTAAGCAGTTTGCAACAGCCAATTCTATTTTCTCCTTTATCAGTTTTTCACAACTGATTATTGAGTTATTGACTCCTTAAACAGGGCAGGGAAAGTCAATGATTATCCATTTTACCTAGACATCCTTAGCTAACTTTCATTGTGATTGTTTTCACATGTTACAAGTGTTAGTTAATCTGGTAGAGGATGACATTTTATTTCAACTGATATGCATAGTTATTTACTTTCTTTACCAAATTCAGACTTTGGGGTTGGGAAAATAAGTTAAATCAACTAGGAATTTGTGCATGACGTGAACCTTTCTCATGTGAAAAATCACCACATACCTTTGGAAATAAAAATAAATGCCTCTATTACATACAAATAGCTTCTTTACCTAAAACCCTCGGTTAATTTTTTTAATTCATGGTATTCCATGTGTAAAAACACCTGTCAATACACATGAAATCAAGCTCAGTCCCCATTACTGCAAACACCATGCATGAAATATTTTACACATCAAAAACAATATGTGCATACATTAAACACTAAGGTGTTGTGTCGCAAATATGAGTGGTGTGTTGGTGATAGGACTTCCGACTTTGGAAAATTCTGAACGTATTCTTTTCAATGAGGGTGCTAGATGTAGACCACCATCATTTTGAGTTTGTGTTCGATCTATTGCTGCATTGTGCATTTCATTTACGTGTGTCAAACTCAGGATACAACCTGTCAAATTTCAAGGGCAATGGGAGGGGGATTTTAAGAGTAACAGGTGAGGAATTTGAAAACAATGAGCATACTTTTTAGGGGAAGGACTAAATGATGAGAAACACAAGACAGTCCCTTGTTTCAGGATGATTGTCTAGTGCTCGCAGTACTTAGCTTCATTAAATACAGCTTATTACTAACCTTGTTGAGTAGACTGACATCGATTCCGTTTTGGTACCTGTTTCATGACTTGTGTGACCCAGTGTTGACCTGGAGTGAAACCATCTGGTGGTGGTCCAAAGTGGTGAACAATCATCTTACTCTCAGTCATTTCAAAGATAACTGAAACTGAACAATGTCAAGTAATTGCAATGTTGTTCTCAGTTCGAGCTACATTCTGCTGAACTGTTTAATAAATTGCAGCAAAGGGAACATGGAATAATTTCAAGCGTTTTCCATTGGCTAGTGTCAGAAACCTGTGCAATACAACTTCCCTGTCCGAGTAATGAAAACGATTTTTTTTAAAACCATGGTGGTTCGTGATATTGATCAACAGGTTTCTTCTTAGCTTATAACAGACTGGTGGTGTTCACATGTTTTCCGTAAAATAGCACAAAGTTCTTTGGAATAATGGAACACTTTCAAAAGTAACTTTCAGCTGATTTCCTTGATTTTGATTTCTCAACTGTGCCCTTCAAAATTTAAAGTCATTGTACATAGTCTTGATGTGCCAATTCATTGTCGGTTTTTTGGCAAACTGAAACTGCATGCCTGAGTAATAAAGCAATGATAACAATTGAAACAATTTCAAACACGGAACACAGCTACTGCAAAGTTGACAAGACATTCATCTTGTGAGATGGTACACTGTTTGAGGAGTACAATCATTGTATACCTGTATAGTTACCAAGATATTCATCTTGTGGGATGGTACACAGTTTGAGGAGTACAGTCATTTTATTTCAGCAAAGTTAACAAGATACTAATCTTGTGGGATGGTACACTGTTTGAGGAGTACAGTCATTTTATTTCAGCATACCCCATTAATGGCCAATGTGTTCCTAGCTATGTGTTTCTCCAGCAATAAAAATACACTGAAACACACTTTTAAAAAACGGCTATCTAGCAAAGAACATCCAAAGAAACTATACAAAAAACAAACAGTTTATTCAAATGTTTAAACAAATACTTGGCACTCTGAGATCAGGTTAAAACCACGTCTCTGTCTGGTGTAAGAAAGAACAGGAAGATAACATGGTGGCCGGGCCGCAGGCCAATGTGGTAGGGGCCAGAGAGGGCGCTGTTGCAAATAAATATTTTAAGAATAATTTACTTTAAACACTTGGCATACCTGTCCTTGGACCAATTTTTTTATACTTTGTAGAATGAAAGGACTTGGGGTGCAAGTTAACAAAATAGACTTTCAAAGTCAATACATAGAACGTTGTCATAGTAATAATTGACTGTGGTCACACATGTCAAGTATTTATGTGAAACAACTTAATAATTCTTAGCGAATTAAACCTGTCGGCTAGAGAAATGCATTAGTAGACGGGTAAGTTGAGTAAATTAGACTTAACAATTATTACCCCATTCCCAGGCCCTGTATCAGCGGTGACTCATTGATAAAATAATAAACATGTACAAAGCCAGATTTGCAAGAGGAATCTCTTATATTAATATGAATTACAGCAATAACAAAAAGGTGTAGGAATCTGTTATTTATTAGGGCTGTAAAGTACACTCTTAAATGTTGTCAACGCACCTGCTGCGAGTGACGCACAGCAGTTTGACCTGATTAACAATACGCAATTCTTTATCTGCAGATGGAATTTTGGGTTGCAGGTATTAACCAGCACATGCGTGTTTGTTTCATTACAGAAATAACAGCTACCTACTAATCATTGTTGGTACCAACATTTTACACACAGCTTTGTACAACAAGAACTCAAATGCATAACTACGTGATTTAGTTAGTGTCTTTCTGTATACTCTCAATACTAGTTGAATCAAATGAAAAACAAGGCAAAGTCATATGATAGTAAAAACATTATTGAACTCTATTTTGCAAGGGAGAATACAATAAATATTTGTTGTGATTTACCCAAAAGTGAGGCATGGGCTTAGGCAGGAATAAATTTATATATAACCACTCAGGCACATGTGTTTTTAAAATGCCATGGTGTGATAGTTTTTCTAGTTGCCTGAAATAATATGACATGAACAGTCATCCAGAAAATTCTGAATGTTTTTATCTGTCATAGAGTCACAAACAAAGGAAGTCCCAAATTTTGAAGACAGAAAAAACATCTCTTCATAGTTTTGAAGGCATAAATATATGAGGAGCTTTTACAAAATATCTGCAGCATACTTTTTATGGTTTCACTCTTTCCAAAACCCCAACAGTAAAAGTAAAAATCATGAGTAGCCTATTTTTAACATTTGATAGACATTTGCTATCAGAACAAAACTTTCATTTCAATCTTCATTATTTATTAGGAATTAACAACTGACAGAAATGTATAATCGTTTGTAACTAGGAAAACAAAGCCTCATTAGTTATTGACCTTAACAGAGTTTTTCCTTATAAATCTTTTAAAATTTATTTCATAAAAAGGTAAACTATCATTGTTTAAGTCTGTTGAGAGTCGTGACAGCACCTAGGAAGATTTCATCTATCTTAAGATGATGATATAATGCAAGAATCAACCCTGAAAAACTATGCCGAGACTGACTGATAGGCAGATTTCAATAAAGAAAAAATAGTGGACTTACCAGAAAGAACAAGAAATAGAAAGGGACTCATTATATCCTCTCCACTGAAAAAACTCAAATGAATCAGCAGAGACGGTCAGAGTTGTGGAATCTCTTTAAGAACAAGGGAACAACTCCATTAACAGGGCAGACAGCAATCTAAAACTGAGGCGAATTTGGTGTATGTGTTGATCATCAGCTGCTTTCCTTGCACTGAGTGACAAAACCTACCTCCAGCGTGTAATATGTATACATGTGAAGTATACATTCTCACGTTGCCTTTGTGTGCCTGAGTGTCAGCAAATCAGACACAGGTATTGTATCTATCTATAGTGACGTCATACTGCACTGTCACCAGTGAGCCCGCCATTTTCTGCCGATCTTTGCAGTTTAATTGTAAATACTGAAAACAAAATGGTTTAAACAATGGGAAACAAAACTAACATACATTTTGTTTTATCTATTGCAATCTTGGCCACTCGTAACAGACACGATTCGATACTAGCAGAAGCAGGGAAGCTGGACTGATTGGTATAAATCAATTTCACATGCCAAAATGTATATCCTATAAGCCCTGAATATTAAAAATGTGCAAGTTTTTCAGAACGAGTCACAAATTACAAATCTGAGCCACTTGTTTGACTCTTTAGGGTTGAATCTAAGTAAATATTTAATCTAAGTAAGATTAGCTCAATCCTTTCATCCATGAGCAAGTTCAGGTGGGTGACTAGAGTCAACTAGACTTAACCATAGTCAATCTAGTTGCCACTGTGTCAACTGTGTGTCTGGCAGAGATGCCAACATTGAATTCCGGAAAAAAGGGTAGCCCTGCCGAGCACTAAAAGAGATGTATACGTTTGAAAATGACTCTGAAAACTAATGGCAATAAAAACTTACGTGGTAAGAGGTACAGCAGCTTTGGATAGTATAATGCTAATGCATTCTGAGAAACACTTCACTTTGAAGTACTGTGGTTATGAGAAAAAAACATAACTTTCTATCACCCAAAATTTGAATCAGATTAACTATAATATAAGTCGATTCCTAATTCATCGTTTTCAACGTTCAATCTCTGAATGGGCAAATGTACGGGATGACACGTCTGTGACCTTGATCGTTACCCAGGTAAACAAGACATTCACGTTTCTGATGTGTGTAAGTGTATAAGTATACACAGTTTTTGCACTTTTTCCAGCGCTTTCAGGAGTAGCACTTGTGTTGTTGTATGTAGCTGTCAGCTGGCATTTAATTGATTTGTTTTTGAGAAAGCCGGCTCCTTCCCGGGACAGTAACAGAACACACCAATCAGTAAGATAATTATAATTATTGGACTAAATTATACAAATAATTTGTTTATGTATAGAAGTTTTAAAAAATTAACATGAAGAGCCAATTAGTTGTTCATCATTACGTTGTAGCCTAGTTGCCATATTTGCCAAGTCGATCAACTAGTTGAGTTTGAGTGACACACAGATCACACATGCGTGAATTAAATTGCAAATTGCCTAAACATCAGCATCCAATCTTGCCCAAGTTTTGATTCTTTTAGGTAACTGTTTTAGCTAATTTTTGCGCACAGAGTAAAAATGAAATATCGTAGGCACTACATTGTGGCTTTTAAATTTCTGTTTTCATTGCTGCTCTCACACTTGTTCAAAGATAGAACAGAGCACATACAATATGTTACCACAACTGTTTCATGCTAAAAACCAATAAGGGAATAAGTACGGACTGAGCAACCATATAAATTATGCGGCTGTTTCATGCTACAAACCAATGAGGGAATGATAACAGAAAGAGCAAGCAGATATTTTCTGCGGCTGTTTCATGTATAATTTACTAAAAGAAAATTAAAACATACAAAACAATGCTCTACTAATGAAACTTAAAAGAAGGGTAAACACAAAATCTATTAAACTTAAAGTCTAAACAAGTTGGCTTGAGCAATTTTTAGGCGTTGGCCGAAAGCGTTTACCCAACAGGCCAATTTACAAAATTCATATCTGGAGAACCATAAATGTTACATGTATTGTAACGATCTTACACAAGTTAACATCCATCTTACCTTTATTTTTGGTCGAAACTGGAAGTTAAATTTTCCTACTACACAAAATTCATATCTCAATAAAGATGCAATACACAAGTTTTGGGCCGAATTGACAGTAAAAAAAGATCAAAAATTGTAATTGCTAATTTTACGAGGTAGGAAAAGTTGACAGATTTCATTTGATATCTTGAATGAAAACAATTTATGGCAGTTAATTCAAACAAAAATTTAATAAAAGTCTATGCCAGCCTTTTAGTCCTCAGACTTATGTTATATACAACTATGAATATTCATTATGACAGTACATGTTCTATATAGTCAGTGTACGTGTGAGTCAACTAAACTTGTGCACACGACAAGTACACCCATGGTTCAATTTTTTTTGTTCCATCCAAATAACATTTTGTTGACTATTTTGTACCCTCGAAATGTGGTTCTCTCAAAATATTGTTTTTCTTCTGGTAACATTTTGTGCCCTTGTAATGTTATTTATACTCAATGTTCATTCAAAATAGTTGTTAGATGATATTTAATTTGAACAAAGATTTATTCTATCCACAAGAAGTACAATTTCAGGTTTTAACCAGAACAATATTGCCTTTTCATATTAAAATAACTATTAGATAATATTTAGTTTGAACATTGTAGACAGGAGTACTTTGACAGTGACAGTGGTAAACTTTCACAGGATAAGTAAGGATAAAAAACAAAAAAAATAATTGTTTGGTATGAAAGCCCTCTGATTATAAAGTTCATGGAAGAACAACTTCTGTAAAATATTCAAGAGATTTCATATGGCCAGTACATGTACTATATAGTCAGTGTAGGTGTGAGTCAACTAAACTTGTGCACACGACAAGTACACCCATGGTTCAAATTTTTGGTTCCATCCAAATAACATTTTGTGCCCTTGAAATGTTATTTATACTCAATGTTCATTCAAAATAATTGTTAGATGATATTTAATTTGAACATTGTAGACAGGAGTACTTTGATTCCAATTGTTTCCAAATTATTGTTCAAGAAAACTGTTGGAAATCATTATGTTGACAGTGGTAAACTTTCACAGGATAAGTAAGGATAAAAAACAGAAAAATAATTGTTTGGTATAAAAGCTCTCTGATAATGAAGTTCATTAAAAAAACAACTTCTGTAAAATATTCAAGAGATTTCATATGGTGCAACGGTCATAGCATTTTATGGTCCTTTTACTAGGCAGTTGTAAATATTAAATTTAAATTTTAAACAGTAATGTTGTATTGGTGTCATTGATGCTGTCATCATCCCCAAAACGTTGCAGTTCCATCTACACACTAAGGTCTCAGTATATGAGTGTCAAGTCAGTACAATCTTTATTTATTGCAAAAATTGTAAGAGAAGGTTCAGGGGTAAAAGAAAGATGCAGAAAAGAGAGTACAACAACAATAGATTGTTGGCTGTTGGCCGTACACCTGATATTCGAATATGACTGCAGCTCTTGCAGGGTTTTTTTCAGTTGCTTGGAACGAGTGCGGTTCATGGGATAATAATTATTATAATTATTTCCATAATGCTATTGTGTACAAAAGTTGACCGTAACAGACGCTGTTGAAATTTTCTCTAACACTCGCGGCAACAATTTAACAAAGTGTTTTTTGTGTGTATATAATTGAGTGCCAGGAAGGTTTGTTAATTGATCATAATTTATAATTATAACTATTTCCATAATGCTATTGTGTTAAAAAGTTGACCGTAACAGACGCTGTTGAAATTTTCTCTAACACCCGCGGCAACAATCTAATAAAGTGGCTTTTGTGTGTATATTTGAGTTCCAGGAAGGTTTGTAGTTTGATCATATGACACCATTTTGCTCCTGATATTATATAAAGACAAGACTGCCAAACCTGTTGCATCAAGGTTATTCAATTATCAGTCAGTGCGCAGCCGGTCGAAAAGTGTTTCCGTTTATTAGTCACGTATGCATAGACCGTGTGGTTATGAATATATAATGAGCTGAAAGGTTTCGTATTAAAAGTATATTTTTCATGTCAAAACCTTCATCAAAAATAAGTTTGAGTAAATAATTTAAGGGATAAAGATCCATATAAGAGCTATATTGTATTGCATTTCACGGTTGTCGGTATTTTCTAGAGATTCTGAAACGAATACAAACCCATTTGTGTCAAGAAAACAAAGGCCAACGAAAAACGAGATTTTTCTCCTTGGAACGTTGTCCGGCAGAAAAAAACTCACTCATGTACTTGTGGGAAAACTGTCCATCTTTGTTGAGTGTCATATTATTTTGTGATCTTTTGCAAAACAGTCAGGTGCCCTTAAAATGTTCCGCTTTTTCAGGCTTGCTCGTTCACGAAAAAACTACAAAATGGATCGAGAACATTTTACCAAAGGATAACTGTCATTGGTCAATTTGTTCATTGATGCAGATATGGACAAATCACATCTCGCGTACAGTAAAGCAACCAAAGCAAAGCTACAGTCAGTACCCAACATGTGCGTGAGTTAACTCAATACAGCTGAACGTGTTACCAGACGTTTTTGTAACAAAAACTTGTTTGTGGGGCTTATAATCGCTGAAATTTACCTGAATGTTGTAAAGTAATTTTTTAATTACCAAACTGAGGAAAAGAAATCGGAAATAAAGAGCATTTGATAATAATGGGACTCAACAGATTTGGCACAAGTTCAATCATTGCTTTCTAACTGTAATAATGAAAATTTAGTTCAAGCCCAAAATCACAAATGACTGATTCCACACATCAAAAGCTCCAACCTCCATGCTCCAAAACCGAATTATTCCTGTCTCACAAAAATAAAATAAAAGAGTTAAAATATCTAGTTAGCCACGTATTCATGATTTTTGTAATAAGTTAGAGACTGGTTTTGTTCATGTTCTGGGGCACAGCGTGTTTTTCCGGGGGGGGGGGGTGGTTTGATGTACCGAACCAGTAACTTATGGGGTAGGACAAGGCTTCTTGGGGGAGGGGGTATTCATAAGTCTTGTATGTTTTATGAGACATTATGTTGCACAATAAACGATTAAAAAGTATTTCATAAACTCATACATTTATTTCTCAAAATGCTGTAACAATCGAACGAACTAATAAATATTTTCCCTAAACAAAAATTCTAGCCTCATCATCTAAATGGGAATAACATTATTTACTGGCTCAGACTTATGTTATATACAACTATGAATATTCATTGGATATTTACATGCAACACACAGCGTGCTTGGCATACATGCGGTGGAAGTGCCAGTACATGTACTATATAGTCAGTGTAGGTGTGAGTCAACTAAACTTGTGCACACGACAAGTACACCCATGGTTCAAATTTTTGGTTCCATCCAAATAACATTTTGTGCCCTTGAAATGTTATTTATACTCAATGTTCATTCAAAATAATTGTTAGATGATATTTAATTTGAACATTGTAGACAGGAGTACTTTGATTCCAATTGTTTCCAAATTATTGTTCAAGAAAACTGTTGGAAATCATTATGTTGACAGTGGTAAACTTTCACAGGATAAGTAAGGATAAAAAACAGAAAAATGATTGTTTGGTATAAAAGCTCTCTGATAATGAAGTTCATAGAAAAACAACTTCTGTAAAATATTCAAGAGATTTCATATGGTGCAACGGTCATAGCATTTTATGGTCCTTTTACTAGGCAGTTGTAAATATTAAATTTAAATTTTAAACAGTAATGTTGTATTGGTGTCATTGATGCTGTCATCATCCCCAAAACGTTGCAGTTCCATCTACACACTAAGGTCTCAGTATATGAGTGTCAAGTCAGTACAATCTTTATTTATTGCAAAAATTGTAAGAGAAGGTTCAGGGGTAAAAGAAAGATGCAGAAAAGAGAGTACAACAACAATAGATTGTTGGCTGTTGGCCGTACACCTGATATTCGAATATGACTGCAGCTCTTGCAGGGTTTTTTTCAGTTGCTTGGAACGAGTGCGGTTCATGGGATAATAATTATTATAATTATTTCCATAATGCTATTGTGTACAAAAGTTGACCGTAACAGACGCTGTTGAAATTTTCTCTAACACTCGCGGCAACAATTTAACAAAGTGTTTTTTGTGTGTATATAATTGAGTGCCAGGAAGGTTTGTTAATTGATCATAATTTATAATTATAACTATTTCCATAATGCTATTGTGTACAAAAGTTGACCGTAACAGACGCTGTTGAAATTTTCTCTAACACCCGCGGCAACAATCTAATAAAGTGGCTTTTGTGTGTATATTTGAGTTCCAGGAAGGTTTGTAGTTTGATCATATGACACCATTTTGCTCCTGATATTATATAAAGACAAGACTGCCAAACCTGTTGCATCAAGGTTATTCAATTATCAGTCAGTGCGCAGCCGGTCGAAAAGTGTTTCCGTTTATTAGTCACGTATGCATAGACCGTGTGGTTATGAATATATAATGAGCTGAAAGGTTTCGTATTAAAAGTATATTTTTCATGTCAAAACCTTCATCAAAAATAAGTTTGAGTAAATAATTTAAGGGATAAAGATCCATATAAGAGCTATATTGTATTGCATTTCACGGTTGTCGGTATTTTCTAGAGATTCTGAAACGAATACAAACCCATTTGTGTCAAGAAAACAAAGGCCAACGAAAAACGAGATTTTTCTCCTTGGAACGTTGTCCGGCAGAAAAAAACTCACTCATGTACTTGTGGGAAAACTGTCCATCTTTGTTGAGTGTCATATTATTTTGTGATCTTTTGCAAAACAGTCAGGTGCCCTTAAAATGTTCCGCTTTTTCAGGCTTGCTCGTTCACGAAAAAACTACAAAATGGATCGAGAACATTTTACCAAAGGATAACTGTCATTGGTCAATTTGTTCATTGATGCAGATATGGACAAATCACATCTCGCGTACAGTAAAGCAACCAAAGCAAAGCTACAGTCAGTACCCAACATGTGCGTGAGTTAACTCAATACAGCTGAACGTGTTACCAGACGTTTTTGTAACAAAAACTTGTTTGTGGGGCTTATAATCGCTGAAATTTACCTGAATGATGTAAAGTAATTTTTTAATTACCAAACTGAGGAAAAGAAATCGGAAATAAAGAGCATTTGATAATAATGGGACTCAACAGATTTGGCACAAGTTCAATCATTGCTTTCTAACTGTAATAATGAAAATTTAGTTCAAGCCCAAAATCACAAATGACTAATTCCACACATCAAAAGCTCCAACCTCCATGCTCCAAAACCGAATTATTCCTGTCTCACAAAAATAAAATAAAAGAGTTAAAATATCTAGTTAGCCACGTATTCATGATTTTTGTAATAAGTTAGAGACTGGTTTTGTTCATGTTCTGGGGCACAGCGTGTTTTTCCGGGGGGGGGGGGTGGTTTGATGTACCGAACCAGTAACTTATGGGGTAGGACAAGGCTTCTTGGGGGAGGGGCTATTCATAAGTCTTCTATTTTTTATGAGACATTATGTTGCACAATAAACGATTAAAAAGTATTTCATAAACTCATACATTTATTTCTCAAAATGCTGTAACAATCGAACGAACTAATAAATATTTTCCCTAAACAAAAATTCTAGCCTCATCATCTAAATGGGAATAACATTATTTACTGGCTCAGACTTATGTTATATACAACTATGAATATTCATTGGATATTTACATGCAACACACAGCGTGCTTGGCATACATGCGGTGGAAGTGCCAGTACATGTACTATATAGTCAGTGTAGGTGTGAGTCAACTAAACTTGTGCACACGACAAGTACACCCATGGTTCAAATTTTTGGTTCCATCCAAATAACATTTTGTGCCCTTGAAATGTTATTTATACTCAATGTTCATTCAAAATAATTGTTAGATGATATTTAATTTGAACATTGTAGACAGGAGTACTTTGATTCCAATTGTTTCCAAATTATTGTTCAAGAAAACTGTTGGAAATCATTATGTTGACAGTGGTAAACTTTCACAGGATAAGTAAGGATAAAAAACAGAAAAATGATTGTTTGGTATAAAAGCTCTCTGATAATGAAGTTCATAGAAAAACAACTTCTGTAAAATATTCAAGAGATTTCATATGGTGCAACGGTCATAGCATTTTATGGTCCTTTTACTAGGCAGTTGTAAATATTAAATTTAAATTTTAACAGTAATGTTGTATTGGTGTCATTGATGCTGTCATCATCCCCAAAACGTTGCAGTTCCATCTACACACTAAGGTCTCAGTATATGAGTGTCAAGTCAGTACAATCTTTATTTATTGCAAAAATTGTAAGAGAAGGTTCAGGGGTAAAAAGAAGACGCAGAAAAGAGAGTACAACAACAATAGATTGTTGGCTGTTGGCCGTACACCTGATATTCGAATATGACTGCAGCTCTTGCAGGTTTTTTTTCAGTTGCTTGGAACGAGTGCGGTTCATGGGATAATAATTATTATAATTATTTCCATAATGCTATTGTGTACAAAAGTTGACCGTAACAGACGCTGTTGAAATTTTCTCTAACACTCGCGGCAACAATTTAATAAAGTGTTTTTTGTGTGTATATAATTGAGTGCCAGGAAGGTTTGTTAATTGATCATAATTTATAATTATAACTATTTCCATAATGCTATTGTGTTAAAAAGTTGACCGTAACAGACGCTGTTGAAATTTTCTCTAACACCCGCGGCAACAATCTAATAAAGTGGCTTTTGTGTGTATATTTGAGTTCCAGGAAGGTTTGTAGTTTGATCATATGACACCATTTTGCTCCTGATATTATATAAAGACAAGACTGCCAAACCTGTTGCATCAAGGTTATTCAATTATCAGTCAGTGCGCAGCCGGTCGAAAAGTGTTTCCGTTTATTAGTCACGTATGCATAGACCGTGTGGTTATGAATATATAATGAGCTGAAAGGTTTCGTATTAAAAGTATATTTTTCATGTCAAAACCTTCATCAAAAATAAGTTTGAGTAAATAATTTAAGGGATAAAGATCCATATAAGAGCTATATTGTATTGCATTTCACGGTTGTCGGTATTTTCTAGAGATTCTGAAACGAATACAAACCCATTTGTGTCAAGAAAACAAAGGCCAACGAAAAACGAGATTTTTCTCCTTGGTACGTTGTCCGGCAGAAAAAAACTCACTCATGTACTTGTGGGAAAACTGTCCATCTTTGTTGAGTGTCATATTATTTTGTGATCTTTTGCAAAACAGTCAGGTGCCCTTAAAATGTTCCGCTTTTTCAGGCTTGCTCGTTCACGAAAAAACTACAAAATGGATCGAGAACATTTTACCAAAGGATAACTGTCATTGGTCAATTTGTTCATTGATGCATATATGGACAAATCACATCTCGCGTACAGTAAAGCAACCAAAGCAAAGCTACAGTCAGTACCCAACATGTGCGTGAGTTAACTCAATACAGCTGAACGTGTTACCAGACGTTTTTGTAACAAAAACTTGTTTGTGGGGCTTATAATCGCTGAAATTTACCTGAATGTTGTAAAGTAATTTTTTAATTACCAAACTGAGGAAAAGAAATCGGAAATAAAGAGCATTTGATAATAATGGGACTCAACAGATTTGGCACAAGTTCAATCATTGCTTTCTAACTGTAATAATGAAAATTTAGTTCAACCCAAAATCACAAATGACTAATTCCACACATCAAAAGCTCCAACCTCCATGCTCCAAAACCGAATTATTCCTGTCTCACAAAAAATAAAATAAAAGAGTTAAAATATCTAGTTAGCCACGTATTCATGATTTTTGTAATAAGTTAGAGACTGGTTTTGTTCATGTTCTGGGGCACAGCGTGTTTTTTCCGGGGGGGGGTTGGTTTGATGTACCGAACCAGTAACTTATGGGGTAGGACAAGGCTTCTTGGGGAAGGGGTATTCATAAGTCTTCTATTTATTTATGAGACATTATGTTACACAATAAACGAATACAAAATATTTCATAAACTCATACATTTATTTCTTAACGTGCTGTAACAATCGAACGAACTAACAAATATTTTCCCTAAACAAAAATTCTAGCCTCATCATCTAAATGGGAATAACATTATTTACTGGCTCAGACTTATGTTATATACAACTATGAATATTCATTGGATATTTACATGCAACACACAGCGTGCTTGGCATACATGCGGTGGAAGTGCCAGTACATGTACTATATAGTCAGTGTAGGTGTGAGTCAACTAAACTTGTGCACACGACAAGTACACCCATGGTTCAAATTTTTGGTTCCATCCAAATAACATTTTGTGCCCTTGAAATGTTATTTATACTCAATGTTCATTCAAAATAATTGTTAGATGATATTTAATTTGAACATTGTAGACAGGAGTACTTTGATTCCAATTGTTTCCAAATTATTGTTCAAGAAAACTGTTGGAAATCATTATGTTGACAGTGTAAACTTTCACAGGATAAGTAAGGATAAAAAACAGAAAAATAATTGTTTGGTATAAAAGCTCTCTGATAATGAAGTTCATAGAAAAACAACTTCTGTAAAATATTCAAGAGATTTCATATGGTGCAACGGTCATAGCATTTTATGGTCCTTTTACTAGGCAGTTGTAAATATTAAATTTAAATTTTAAACAGTAATGTTGTATTGGTGTCATTGATGCTGTCATCATCCCCAAAACGTTGCAGTTCCATCTACACACTAAGGTCTCAGTATATGAGTGTCAAGTCAGTACAATCTTTATTTATTGCAAAAATTGTAAGAGAAGGTTCAGGGGTAAAAGAAAGATGCAGAAAAGAGAGTACAACAATAGATTGTCGGCTGTTGGCCATACACCTGATATTCGAATATGACTGCAGCTCTTGCAGGTTTTTTTTCAGTTGCTTGGAACGAGTGCGGTTCATGGGATAATAATTATTATAATTATTTCCATAATGCTATTGTGTACAAAAGTTGACCGTAACAGACGCTGTTGAAATTTTCTCTAACACTCGCGGCAACAATTTAATAAAGTGTTTTTTGTGTGTATATAATTGAGTGCCAGGAAGGTTTGTTAATTGATCATAATTTATAATTATAACTATTTCCATAATGCTATTGTGTACAAAAGTTGACCGTAACAGACGCTGTTGAAATTTTCTCTAACACTCGCGGCAACAATTTAATAAAGTGTTTTTTGTGTGTATATAATTGAGTGCCAGGAAGGTTTGTTAATTGATCATAATTTATAATTATAACTATTTCCATAATGCTATTGTGTTAAAAAGTTGACCGTAACAGACGCTGTTGAAATTTTCTCTAACACCCGCGGCAACAATCTAATAAAGTGGCTTTTGTGTGTATATTTGAGTTCCAGGAAGGTTTGTAGTTTGATCATATGACACCATTTTGCTCCTGATATTATATAAAGACAAGACTGCCAAACCTGTTGCATCAAGGTTATTCAATTATCAGTCAGTGCGCAGCCGGTCGAAAAGTGTTTCCGTTTATTAGTCACGTATGCATAGACCGTGTGGTTATGAATATATAATGAGCTGAAAGGTTTCGTATTAAAAGTATATTTTTCATGTCAAAACCTTCATCAAAAATAAGTTTGAGTAGATAATTTAAGGGATAAAGATCCATATAAGAGCTATATTGTATTGCATTTCATGGTTGTCGGTATTTTCTAGAGATTCTGCAACGAATACAAACCCATTTGTGTCAAGAAAACAAAGGCCATCGAAAAACGAGATTTTTCTTATTGGAACGTTGTCCGGCAGAAAAAAACTCACTCATGTACTTGTGAGAAAACTGTCCATCTTTGTTGAGTGCCATATTATTTTGTGATCTTTTGCAAAACAGTCAGGTGCCCTTAATATGTTCCGCTTTTTCAGGCTTGCTCGTTCACGAAAAAACTACAAAATGGATCGAGAACATTTTACCGAAGGATAACTGTCATTGGTCAATTTGTTTATTGATGCAGATATGGACAAATCACATCTCGCGTACAGTAAAGCAACCAAAGCAAAGCTACAGTCAGTACCCAACATGTGCGTGAGTTAACTCAATACAGCTGAACGTGTTACCAGACGTTTTTGTAACAAAAACTTGTTTGTAGGGCTTGTAATCGCTGAAATTTACCTGAATATTGTAAAGTAATTTTTTAATTACCAAACTGAGGAAAAGAAATCGGAAATAAAGAGCATTTGATAATAATAGGACTCAACAGATTTGGCACAAGTTCAATCATTGCTTTCTAACTGTAATAATGAACATTTAGTTCAAGCCCAAAATCACAAATGACTGATTCCACACATCAAAAGCTCCAACCTCCATGCTCCAAAACCGAATTATTCCTGTCTCACAAAAAATAATAAAAGAGTTAACATATCTAGTTAGCCACTGATTCATGATTTTTGTAATAAGTTAGAAACTGGTCTTGTTCATGTTCTGGGGCACAGCGTGTTTTTCCGGGGGGGGGGTGGTTTGATGTACCGAACCAGTAACTTATGGGGTAGGACAAGGCTTCTTGGGGGAGGGGGCTATTCATAAGTATACTATTTATTTATGAGACATTATGTTGCAAAATAAACGAATACAAAATATTTCATAAACTCATACATTTATTTCTCAAAATGCTGTAACAATCGAACGAACTAATAAATATTTTCCCTAAACAAAAATTCTAGCCTCGTCGTCCAAATGGGAATAGCATTATATACTGGCTTATAAACATGTTTTACTAAGAAAATACCCGTGGCAAATTTGGTCAAGTATGACGTCTTCAATCAGAGTGGCTAGCTGAAAATTGTCGTAATAATTCAAATGAAAACCATCATGGGCGAATAGCGATGGTTAAGTGAAAGATTCACTAAAATCAATATAGTTCACCTGATGGGATTTACAAATCTTGGCAAGATGAATATTAAGAAACTTCGCCTAAGAGTTTATCCTGTCGTCATCATGACGTGGCAAAATGGCATGGATGAAAATCTTTGACTGCGGATATTTTTCTTTTGCAACCTTAATTAATTAGTGAAAGTTATTTACATCTCAATGAAAGACATTACAGTCCAAGTCGTTCGTCCCAACATGAAATATAACAATAAGTGGCGTCTTCGTCTGAGTATCAAAATTTCTCAGAGTTTTGATCATCCGAGGGACCATGCATACTGGCTTTGTAGTGACATCAGGTATACCCCACTCGATCTGAATATTCCATGGCAAGAGCCTGGCGATTGAATCGTCAAAGATTTTCCACCCTGTAGTATGGCAAGTCGGTTTGACTGAATGGCCTGTTGAGTGAGGATAATAACAATAATGATTAGTAAACTTTTAAACAATAAAACCTGATCATATTGATTGGTTTGTTAAAGCGATTGGCCGTAAAATCGGGTTGTCTCGCTTCATCTACATGTCAAACTAGGCCCTGACTGTTACTTCATATTTTGAAATTAGGCTAGCCTAAATGTGTTTCAACCTAGTGTGAAACAAAGCAGCCATTAAAATGTGCGTAAAGATTTTTTTTATAAATAAAATAAAAAATACACTCCAACATCCGACAAAAGTCCATGATAATTCAAGAAAAAACACCTTTACTACTTTTTTCCCGATGTGGCCTCATCTATGATACATGTGATATTCTATAGGCCTAACAACACCACACGCAAAAATGTAACTAAATAAAATAAAATAAAAAACGATGTTATGTTGTTTCAATGTGTTGATTGATCTATCCGGAACATAAATCAAGATTTTGTACGGTCACAAAAAAATTTGGCCTAACAAGCATAATAACTTTTCTCACGAAACTGGTGATATATAAAGCCAATAGCCACATGACATCGTTTCTTAAAACAACGAGACAGCTAAAAAAATCACAAAATAGCCCACAACTATAAAATACCATAGTAATATCACTGTGTGACGTCACACAGTATAGTGGTGCGATTGCTGAAAACACAAAATCTCGTAGTTTTTAAATGTAAAAACTCTAATAAAAACAATGCCCTGGCAGAAAGTTTTATTTGAGGTAATATTTCGTACTACGTACTAACCAATCCATATTGGCCCAGCAGTGAGCGTGCGAGTTTACCAATCGTTATACCAGGGCTACTACCAAACACTCGTTTTTCTCGCGCACGTCCAAGACACACGAGAGTTGGTTTTTACTGTAAAAAGAATCCCCCGTACGGCCTCACTATAGCGGTAGCTGCGCAGTGACTGTATACTGAAAAATTGTGTTTCGTTTAAAGGGATGGCATAGGATTGGTTTGGGAAAAAGTAAATCCATCCATGTCATTGGTTAGAAAAACACTCTGAGCCAATCGGTAGAATATTCAGCAAACTGGGTGGTCATCTGTCATAGTAAAAATAACGCTTTATGTTTCGTCACAAAATTGTTATGTGTCAAAAAATTATTTTGCATTGAGAGGTTGTTTCCATTAGCAAAGTTTTTTTTTCAGTATAAAACATTTCAGAAATTGTGGCTTTATTTTAGAAAACTGTACCGTTTTGGACACCTTGGATCAACAAAAAAATTAGTTTACTGTATAACAGAAGATTTTTTCCCCTTTAATCTTGTTTTGTTTTGTTGTTTTCGGGAAGTCTTTGCTGGGTGAGAGAAAATTACCTTTTTAGTAACAATTGAGCATGGTGTTAGTAACAGCTTAATTTTTTTCATCCCCATTAGCGTTAACATTTTACTTTGAAGTCAACTTTGAAATTATCTCCAGGTTGTATAAAACCTAGTGTTGCTAATGTGAACGCCCCGTCTCTGTTTTAGTTTGCAAATTTTTGTCATTATCTGGTGAGTGTAGGCAGTTGTATAATGACCAAAACTGTATTCACATTTTAGCCACTGGACCGCCCATCCGCCCTAAGCCGTACAATGTAAAAAAAAACAATGCGGTAGGAGGAAACGCTCACCAGCTGCAGCTTGTGCTTGTAGAAAAACGTAACATCAAAATAAAACTAGTTAGTCATTGGTACGCGTGGGTCAAGTCAATGGCAATCGTGTAATTTAATTAATTTTAATTTTCCCCCGTCACAATACACTTGATCAAGGCGTTGGAGTTTTGTCTTAATTTATTAATTTTTTCTTTGCGCCGCGCTGCTAGCTACAATGTTGGCCTAAACTATTATTATTCTTTGCGCCGCGCAACCCCCGTGTGTGTGCGTATCTATGCACTACATGCGTGTATGCGCCTGCTCTGTGTGTGTATGCATGTACTAGCTGAATCAACGCCTTGATGGTTCTGTGTTGAAGCCATGAGGGCATTACTATAATGCGCGCGAAAGACAAGACCCCATTGGTCAGTGGCGGAAGTCATGTTTACCACTATTTTGTTTTGCTTTGAGGAAATGGTTTCTGCCTGACTCAGTTGCATTCCGTGCACGATCGCAATGTTTTTTGTCCATTGACGAACGGGAACCTTTTCTGCAATGATTCTGAGGTATTGCACACATCTAAAATGTCGTTTACACCACTTTTGTTAAAATATTAAAATTACTGAAGCAAAAAAATCATTTACGAATGTTCTCTAGTGTAAAGATTTAATGTAAACTACATTTGAAGATATCCCAACACTCACATAAAATAGACTCGTCCCAGCAGTCTCAACGGCAATGATAAATTGAAAAATTGGACCTAACAATCATACATAGCTCTATGGAACAATGTTACCCGTGTTACGAAATGGTAAACCGAGCGTATGTATATCACCTCACATTGTCATGATGAACGTATAATCATGGAGGTAGAAATTAAACATGATCTACCTCGCATGAATGTATTATTTCTAGGTTACTTAAACTTACCAGTAATCACATTTTGGGGCGAAACCTTCCGCAACCCGAAGAAGTCTTTATTTCATGAGGCGGCCATGATGGAAAGCGCCACCAACCGATCCACATCCGAGAACGTAAAATTGCATTAAATGACATGCCTCGCTAACAATCGTGGCAGGTAATATTATGTAAGATGATAATATATTTCGGGCACGATTCAAGTGTGGCATTTCCCCCCAAGCCTCGCTTTTTAACAGCGGTGGGTAGTCGAATAGGGTGGGTAGTCGAATCAGATTCGACTACCAACCGCTGTTAATAAGCGAGGCTTGAGGGGGAAATGCCACACTGTAATCGTGTCCGAAATATATTATTGCATTATATAATACGCCAGACACACTTAGAGCGAGGCCGGCGTCGCGCCACCGCTCTCCAACATGGCCGCTTCCCGAATGCTTTTGTAACACTACAGGTTTCGCTCCAAATATGTCACTTCTTCCGAATCAACAATGGACGAATCATTGAATATGAACTGTTTGTGTTCTCGTGCTTTTGAAGAGAATCTGCCCATCTATGAATATTGGTAAGTTTCAGTGTTTTGTAGACCTGAAATGTATTAATTAAACGAACAGAGGTACGGGAAGAGTGAAATCATACATGTGGCCGTGTGCAAGCAGGTCATGAGATGAGACCAAGTGTAACTACAAGAAAACCTTTTTGACAGTATAGGGCCTAAGATAAATGCATCATAGTAGAAAGTTTGAATGAACAAGCAGAGAAAAAAGTCAAACCGGAACGCACTCAAGATGTTCAAAAAGCTTTGGGTTTTGAGATAAACGAAAATTCTCTAAGGTCTCGCGAGAATTCTCTATCAAAAAGCAAGCCTTAAAAAACGTCTGAGGGGTCATGTGCAGTTCTTTATAGAAAGGGGAAAGAAGAGGGTAAAACACTAGAAAGCCATGTACAAGTGGGGGGGGGGCGCCTGAGGGAGGGCGTCATGGGAAGGAAGGAGACAGAGCAGACTGCCCGATAAATCTTCCGCGAAAAAGTGACGTGCCAGGCGGTGCGGGAAATTTGAAACAAATACCGGCGGTAGCCAGCCGGAAAGATAAAGGGCAGAGAGTGGTTAGGAAGATGAACACATGGTTTTGGTATGGTCTCTGGTAATTTTAAACCATCCTATGACTGTTTGGATGTTGTGTCAGTAGGAGAAAATGGTCTCTGTCTCATGAAAAGTCAACAGCAATGGTTAAAACAGACCTTTTTAATGTACGCATGTAATTTTACAGAAGAATGAGGGGGTTGGTTTGTTAGTTTTGGTTAAAGGAAGGGGAGAAGGAAGAGAAAACTTACTAAAAAGAACTTTTTCGGTTGTAATATGTTGAGCCACTTTTGTTTGTACCTTTAATGGAAAGGGTCAAATAGGATAGATATCGGCGGGTTGAAATACGCAAACTAATTTTGTTTAGCTGTATAAAAAAGCTTTTCCTTTGTATTGAAAATACAGGTTTTTCCATATAGCTTCAAAAATATTAATGTTCATTTACACAAAACAACTACTGAGCTGTCATTTTCAAATCACTGCAGAAGTCCTGCAATTTTATTGTTTAAAAGTTATCCTTTAAAAACACAGTTTTATTTGAGCATGATGACCATCAGTGATCACTTTAAACATTATTTGGTGGCTAGAAGAATGTTTAGCAGTGATGGCCTTCAAACAAACCAAATATGCCAAACCTGGAAAAATAACTACTTCCAGGTTCCTGACAATGAAGAAAACTTATATGTAAGCAAGTTGATGACAGTTATTCCACATTAAGTGAAATTGAAGAACTTATCTACATATAAAGTTGTCTGATAATTTGCACTTCTTGGATCTGATAATTTGCACTAACTGTTAGGGCAGAAATATACTTCTGGAATTGAACCTTAATTTGCTCGTTGTATTAGATGCAGTGGACATGATCGAAGCACAGGTCATTACTGCCGGTCTCTTGAGTACTCGTGGTGAAAGAGATCATTGATAAAAATGCCCCATCTGAAAACTAATTAATACATTAAGTACATAAATTAATTTTAGAAACAGCATACACAATCATACAGCATACACAGGAATAGTCTTGGGCCTAATTTAATTATTGTAAGTGGATAGTTTCAATCTGAAATCTCACGTATGAAGTGTAAGATTTTTTAAGGGTCATGCAGGTGTGAAAGATGGGGGTCGGCGGAATCCAATTATAATTTGCAACTTTGATGTACTATGAAGACTATTTACAAAAATGATATTAAAAAAATCTGCAGTACCCCCCTCAGGAAAATAATGGTACCCCCTAAAAATGAACCCAAAATCATGTACAAGAAGGAGCTTAAAAACGGTTTTACGTCGAACTTACAGAAGTTACTACAAAAAAACTAACCAACCAATTGATCTCAAACAAAAATATTGTCAATGTGCATACCTTTGTTCTTGCACCCACAACAGTACAGATGCTTACTAATTTAGCAACATTATTTTTTTCGTTTCACCAAATTACCCCATTTTACAAAATTTCAAAAATGGGAAAAATGTGAAGTTTTGCCCTATTCTGATTTCGATTATTTTCTATATTCAGGCTAATTTCCAAATGTCCTTTATAACGACACATTGCACACCCTTCAGCAATAGCCCTATGCTTTCAAAAATGTGGGTTTTTATTTTTTTCTTGAGTGAGAGGTCTTGAAGTATTTGTCTTTTTGTGTTTTGTAAAATTAGTAACAAGTTAGACTATACTTTAAAAAAACATGATTTTAAAATAAATTTCATTTATTTTGCAATCAAGTTGAACAATTAGGATCATATCAAATATATTTTATTTACATAAAAGTAAAATACAAAAATGGACCTTAACCATTTCATGTATAATGGCGTTTTGATGCTATAATGGTCAAAAATCGCGTTATTAGTAGGCCTTTGAAATTTGTTGCTAAAACCATTAGTCTTTTTTTCTTCTTCTATTTTATCATTTTTTTGTTATTTCCTCAACTGAAATTAATCAAATTAATATTACAAGTTTGTGTGGAGAATCACTATATTATGCCCTTGCACTGGCTTTAGTCAGTCACTTGGTGGCGCTATTTTATGCACTGGCTTTAGTCGGTCTCTTGGTGGCGCTATTTTACATGTTTGCAGTATGCACAAGCAGACTGTTGTGGAATCACACATATATACAGGGTGGCCCAATCTTTAGCTAATACTATTTTTAACAATAAAGATTGTTTTGTCATGATACGTATGGCTATAAAGGAAGCATACGCCCTTCTTAATATTTATGCTGACGTCATATTTTAAGGGGCAAAGCGAGGCTGTGTAGTAGGAGACCAGCCTGTAGGTCCCGTGACCAAATTCTGGGAACAAAGGTTTGAAAATGTTTTTGTGTTCCCCTGATGAATACCGAACAATTTTGACTTGGGCTGCCCCCTTAAAAATGTCAAGCATTTCCGGGAGGGGTCAACAAAGGTCATACAGGGGTCAAAGAAACAGTGTGACCACTCCTCAAAGTATTGTAAGTCCTCCAAATCAGGAAAGAAACAGTAGGCCTACAACCACTCTTCAAAATATTCTATGTCCAGAAAAACAGTGACAAAACAGGTTTTAATGATAAAACAGGACAACAACAGTCCCGAACTGTTTGTCGAAATTCTATCTTTACAGAAATGTACTTTAAAACTTATTTTGTTCAATACTTTGATAACCCATTTAGCCCTTTCCCTATGTGTATTAAGCACTGTATACTCAGTACTTTCCAGAGTTTCGTAAAAAAAAAAAAAAAAAAAAAAAAAAAAAACGGGCAAGTTACTCGTCTGGGATTTGAACCGACGACATTTGCACTGCTGGAGCAGATGTCTTACCACCAGACCGATGATGTTTAGATATTAAACATCAAATTTAGGGTTCTTGAGTTATGATTTATTATATAATAAACTTTGATTTAGTGTATTTCAATACCAAATGATGTCATTATGACGCAATTACAGCGGTTTGACCTCCCAGTGAATATCTAACTATGTGAAGTTTAAAGTTAATAAGCTTAGGAAGTGTGATTTTGATAGCGGACAGGGACGGGGAGAAGAAGGAGAAGAACTAGACATAAGTTTTTGTTAAGTAACAAAAACAAGGTGTTCGGCATGGCGGTCAAATCTTGGATGTAACACATCCCAGCTTGATTACATGCAAGCTTGGTTTCAGCTTGACCAAGAAACTATTTGATGTAACACATCCCAGCTTGAGTACATGCAAAAATTTAGCTTTATTGCCAAAGTTGTTCAGTACGTATGGATCTTGAAAAACACTACCTTGGTGGTGATATAACTTGAAAATTGATGAGGTCGTGAAGACATCACTCCATATTTTATCCACATTGTATCGGCATTGCGGTATGTTTTTTTTTTTACAACTATTAAAGTTCAACCTTCGGTTTGAACCAGTGGTTATTATAAGGTCAATCGAGGTCTCCCCTTTATTTGACGTTTGTTACGCCATCGACGACCTTTCTGATGATATATAAATTGCAAAAAATCCAATATGTGGTTCAGGAGTTATGAATTTTTTAAATATTAGATGGTTTATCTCTGGGTGTCAATATAATAATGTAACAGCGATGTTGAATGTATTCTTACATGTACTTATGTGCTCAAAACTACATGCACAATGGGCAGGCCTACGTGTGATATTACACAAGCGTGCGTTATCAACGTGGGTCAACAGATACGTGCGCTTCAACGGCCGCTTTTGACCAGATGTAAAGGTAAAAATGTTGTAATTTCTGTGCAAAAAGTTTGAGCAGGCCCACAGATCTATAACCTGATGCAAAATTTATGCTAAACCTGAAATTTATAGTGTTTGTCAAAAAAAAAAAAAAAAAATAGGTGTTCGGATATCGTTCGGGTCAGTGTTGTGCTAATACGTGAACTGTTTCATTAACTTAATGTTAAGAGAAAAGATTGTTAATGAAAGATTGTTGATAGCTTTCGAAACTTGCAAAACGTCAGCAACAGAGTATATTGTTTATTTTGTCAGGAGAGGGCGCTGTTGACGTCATGGTCTTAAAATTTAAAGGTCTAGGGGTCAAACTGTATTTCATACAAAGAAAACATCTCAAAAATCCAGACAATATTGTTTGCAGACCTCAAAACGAGGCGCGGGAATATTTTCTTCACTTCAACTTCCGGTATCGACCGGAAGACAAGGTCACCACTCTACTCTACGCTACTGTATAAATACTGATTTTACCCTTTAAAACAAAAATTAGATTCAAGTAGAATTCATTAAAATCTTAAGTGGCAATCTTGCATTTGAACTCTTTACTTTCCTGTATAGATACTGACTTTATCTTGATCGACTCCGATTTCAGCCTATTTTTGACAAAATTACAAGGCTTACCTCTTGTGATTTTCTTAACTTCAGCCCATTTTTAACAAAAATGCAAGGACAACATCTTGCGATTTTCTCAAATTTCAGCCCATTTTCGACAAAAATGCAAGGTTTACCTTTTTTTATTTTATCCAATTTCAGCCCTTTTGCAAGGCTTTGATTCAGGTCTTTCTTCATTTTGATTCTGGTCTTCTAAACAAAGTTGTGATCCAGTAACATTTTTTATGAACGAACCCTGCTGTCTTGTGTATTTTCTCCCCAAAATCGAGCCCTGCTGGTAAAGCTGAAAGGGAAACAATAATTGTTAGTTTTTTTACATTCAAAGCACACTAAACACTTTTGTCGCAAATATTTTTAATGAAAATTTTACATGTATATCACAGCATCTACTAATGAGCTCAACCACAAGGCAATTTCAAACACCATTTCAGTTATACTGTTTAACATATGCAAATAAAGATGCACTGTAAGAATACCACACAAAAGTTCTATTTGAGTTGAACTATTTGTCATTTCATTAAATGCAACATGTCTGCACCTGCAGTACAAATAAATATCTAGAACGCCTCTGGCTCTTGCAATATCAAGCCAAATATTACTTTTACTACTCTGTGATTGTTAACCCTCCTACTGTCTGACCAATTACTATCGTCCATTGTTGTTTTGAATGATATATAAACTATGCTAACCGCAATATGCGGTGAATGCATCACCAAAGTACACAGTCAACCCTCCTACTCAATATCACCTACTGTAGTTTTGATTGGTAGATAAAGTATGCCAGCCTACAATATGACATTGTATATAGTGAATTAATCTACACGGCACATAGTCAATCCTCTTACTGTCTGACCATTCAATATCATCCGCTCTGGTTTTGCTATATAGCTAAAACTGTGCCATGCAGCCTGCAGTCTGATATCATGTTGCAATTCACCTACATAGTACACAGTTAACCCTCCTACTGTCGAACCAGTGAAGTTGAACAGTTTCAAACAGTTGATCAACTCGTCGCTAAATGTTATCAAAAATTGTTAAAAGAAATTGATGATATATCTCCATGGATACAACTAATTGAATAACCACTGCATAATACAATATTTAAGACTCCAAGATAAATAATCAAATTTGGCACAGTGCATGTTAATATAGGCAAACTTGTTGAAACTGCATTTATATTATATAAGAAAAATTCTGTTGAGTCAGAGATTAGAAAATTACCATACTATCACACTTGAAGAGTCTGTGCAATATAATCAATCACAACGAGGTCTGCAAAATTTCATCTTTCACATTTTAGTTCTCCAGATTTAGCTAAAGGCCATACAGCAAACTTTGTCAACTTCATGCACTGCAAACAATACCCAGAACTTTGACTAATTATGACTGCCATGATTCTGCACAATACCAAGCAGTTTTTTCCCCTACAAAATAGAATTCTACAGAATTCACAATTCATCAAGTCCGGGTGTTTGCTGCTCTGAACAGAGCAAAATTTCATGGCTCTGCTCACTGTGGAGTTCTGCGCTTACGGCCCACATTAAAAAAAAAACATGCAATGACTACATATGTAAGCAGTGCATGTACATGTAATTGGACAAAGCTACGATAACCTTTGGTAACTTGTACTTCTTACATAACTACTATATACTTAATATTTTGTACAAACAATCTAGCATAAATATGGGTTTAATATACATTTTATTATTACATGGTATATGTATCTTTCATCCACCACAATATTATAACACCAGCACCACAGACACTTTAAGAGCAATTTAAAGAAAGGCATTTGCCGTTTACACTGACTTTGATGCCTGCCAAACACCGCTTGAATTATAACTCTTTGGTACACATGCACATCTTAAATTTGAAGTTACAAAAGCAAGCCTGGAGCTACAGTCCATGCATGTATATACCCTTCTCACATATGTCTTATTTTTGTAGCATTGCTTGAGTTCTGCCATGCTGGAGCACTTCGCACATGAATAAAATGTATGCGCAGTGCCATCCAGTATTGCGTTTTGCAGTGCATGTTCCTGCAGTTCTAGTGTTGTGTGTGCGTGAGGCGTCCATGAAAGCACTCCTACATGGCCAGCAATCAAATAGTGACATCATCTGAGAAGGTTCTACACCAATGCCTCTGTTGCCCTGGTCTTGGCCTTGGTGCCCCTTTAAAAGTTTCCCATCGAATTCTAAAATTTTCAATGGAATTGCCCTTTAGCAAAATAAAAATATTCCACTCTATGGTAACTCAACACCCAAATGAAAAAACTTAGATAAGATTGGTGTGCCTGTTCCAATGAGAAGTAATTGTTATCCAGGCCTGCACTACCGTATCCCACAATACCAGACAACTTCCTGTGTAGGATATTTGAGAATATGGGCCCATTCCCTCCTGCCTAGTTTCACTGCCACTGTTTTGTATAGCACTATAGAGCTAGTATATCCCAATAAATCATTATAGATATATAATTGCGACCCTACAGCACTGAGCTGAAGATCTGTCATAGATGGTTTTTTTTTTAAATGGCCACAGTTGACCCAACATTAAAGCACACAGCTTCACCACACATAGAGATGTTGTGGAAGTGAAATGTGTCTAACACAACAGACCAAGGCAAATTTCAAGCATAGAGCTCTAGAATCATCGCCGAGGTCGACATATGGCGGCTAAGACGCATCAAAGAGGCTATGGAGATCTTAAGACTCAACGCAGTAAGACAACCACATGGCAACATCTGGTAACCACTACCGTCACACCAATCACACATTGGGCAGACTTCACACCCTGTCACACCCGATTATTCCAGGATCGCACCGAATGCTACTAAAGCCAAAGCACACACACACACACACACACACACAGAGTACAGCATTCTGCGGAGCACGACCAAATCATACTGGTCAAAATGGTTAGTACGAACCAGGTCTCTCAGAGCTACCTCAAGTCAAAAGCGATTCATCACACAGTGAGACCGCAAATTCTACTAACAACAACAGAAAATATTGATAAATATCAAATTACAACGCATATTGCTATAGTACGTGGGGCCCATCTTCATACGGCAGATTAAGAACACAGAGTAGCTAAGCACAACTAATAATGCCTATACCAGAGTAAGCTAGGTTACCAGCCAAAATACCATGTCACATGTACCATCTATGAGTGGTATCCTGCTAATTTTTTGCTTAGCGGTAAATAGTACAGCAACTTTACTACTTAAGCAGCCGCCTTAATGATTTGCTGGGCCCTGGGTCAAATTTCATCGAGCTGCTTAAGCACAAAATGTAACCAAGCACAACAAAAATATATGTACTAGAATAAAGTTACCATCTAAAGTACTATGTCACATAACTGGTATCCCGCTCATGTTTGCTAAGCAGCAAATCATTTACTGTCCTTAACTAAGAGGAGGGTCCAAAGAATCATTCCACACATTGATAAAATTAGCATATCTCCAAAGTTTAATGACCTGTGGGACTCAAATTACCTGACATCCCAGACAGGACAATTCCACATATTTAGAAGCGGGGAGAAGTGGCAGGTCCCGTATTTTTTTTTTTAGGGGCAGAAAAATTTTATGTACTTAATATAGCACATAAATATCCCATGTCAAATACAGACCTCCCAAGATCTAACCCTTTCATAAGTGGAGCCGTCTGTTCTTTGTGTGTAGCAAGTGTCTGATGTCTTGCCAACAGCAGTGGCTATAATTTGTATGGTTTGCAACCAGTGCCCCAAAGTCAAACTGTGTCAGCCCACTTAGGTAATGACCTGTCATTCATGTTTTGCTGGCTTTAGGAGAGATACAGTTTACAGATGTTTGTTTTGTCATGGCTGGGTAGTTTATTGTGTGGTTTATTGCTTACGGTCAGAGGGTGTTTTTATTCATTTCCGTTTTCATTTATTTGCCTTGTCTCTTCATGGCCCTTAGTCGATGGTATTTTTTATATTCAGTATATATTTTTTTTACGAGGTGTTTTTATTTGTTTTATGTATTTTTTCGTGTATTTTGTGGCTTGTGTAGTTTATATCTCTCTTTTTCTTATTTTAGTATGTAAATGTATCCCTTCATTCCTTACATTTTTTTAACTTTAAACCTACTGTTACTTTTACATTTTGCTTATTAGAAAATTAGAAAATAAAACGGAAACATTTCAACGAAGACACTTTGCTCCATTATATTTTCCCTAATTAAACATAAGTAAATAAAAAAAAACCAATTAAACAGTTAATTACAATCACTAAAATAATCATAGACACTAGCTTGGCAGAAAAAGAAGTCATTTATATGTAAAACATCCTTGTAATTGCACAGAAAACAGTTTTTAATATAATTATGTTGGATTGTGTGGTAGTATCTGTTGGATCCTTCCAGCATTTGCGAATAGTCAGTGGAGTTAACACAGTTAAGGGTTTTGAACAGTTGTATGTACTTGGGCCCAAGTTTCTATGGTACAAAGGAAAGACTGGGAAGAAAAAAAAATAGCACTCAGAATAGAATCTTCTTCAGACCTGAAACTGGAGATTGTCTCCCCTCGGTGGACTGGAATGGGGGCGGGCTCCTGTCGGTCTCTAATCCACCAAGTGCGGCACAACCTCTGCCTCGGCTATGTAAGTGCTGGCGTGCTTAGCGAGGATGCGTAACAGTGGGCGGAGCTTTATCCACCACTGGTGGGTTGGGATGCGGTGCCTGGTGAGACAGAATACAGTCAAACATGCAAGTTTTTTAATGCGTGTGTATTTCACTATTTAACGGAGCAAATTTTACACATGCACTGACATTTGTACTGTTATATGATAGTCAACATGTTTAGTGTAACTGGGTTCATTCACATGCATTACACATCACAAGGGATCTACAGCTTACAAAGCAATAATGGTCAAATGTCTTACTCAAGGACACAAGTGTCAAGACACTAGGACTCTAACCGTTTGAAACTAAGTGCACAGGTTGTGCATGGTGGCACAAATGTGCACAGAGCTAACTCTATACATGTATGTTTGTTCCGTGGAGATGCATTCAACAATAATAATACATAGTTCATAGCACTTTATCACAACTGATGGGTGTCTCAAAGCGCTCAATATTTTTTCCTACAAGGTACGTGGAGCTCATTTTAAAAGTATGCAACCTTTTTCCTTTACATAGCACCATGTAATGGTTTATAAGGTGCTGTAAGGGGTTTACAAGGTGCTGCGTTTATCAAATGATATCTTATTGATAGACTGGCACAGTGCATCTATCATTCAAAACAGCAATTGATGATAGTTTATGGTAAAACAGTAGAAGGGTTAGAAGCAGTGCTTTCTTTCTGTTAATCTGAATGGTCAGACAGTAGGAGGGTTGACTTGGTACTGTGCATTCACTACCTAATATCATATTGCAGGCTGGCACAGTTTTATCTATCATTCAAAACGACAGTGGATGATACCGAATGGTCAGAGAGTAGGAGGGTTGACTGTGTACTGTAGACACATTCACCACATGATGTAAACTATGCCAGCCTGTAAAATGACATCATGTGGTGACACCATTCAAAATCACAGTGGATGATATCGAATGGTCAGACAGTAAGAGGGTTGACTGTGAACTGTAGTTGCATTCACCACCTGATATTATATTGCAGGCTTGCATAGGTTATCAACCATTCAAAACCACAGTGAACTACATTTAATGGTAAGACAGTAGGAGGGTTGATATCGGTGCTTCCTAGGATACTTACTCAAAATCAGTTCCTTTCTTTAGACTCTCCACAGAGCGGAAGGCAAGATGTCTTTTCTGGATCCCGACAAGGCAAGCTGTGTTGGGGTCGGTGGTGTTGACTACACCTATGGTAGGAACATCCAACAATATATTTAGTATCATTTTCCCAGTACATGACACAAACAAAAGCTAGAATTCAGTAAACAGGTATGAACTCCATCAGTAATTTTGAAGACGTAAACTTTAGGTACGGGACTTCAAACAGGCAGTTAGTGCTTGAGTCAGAGCCAAAGCATGGTCTTGAAAATGGTCATAGAAGTTGAATTAGTCTTGGCCGAGCTGTTTAGTGCATCGGAACTCAAGTTCTGGTGGCTAAGTCGTCAGGATGTGGGTTCGAATCCCGGTCATGACACTTGTGTCTTTGAGCAAGACACTTATCTACAATTGCTTCTCATCACCCAAGGGAAAATGGTAGAGATGGTTATTGTGATTGATCTAGCTTGGTGCACTACGGCAGCACAGGCTGTATACTCCCCAGGGAGCTGAGATGGTTTAAGGAATGAAATAAATGGCCCAGTGACCTGGGGTAATAATGTTGGAGCGCCATGAACGTCACTGAGTGACGTATTTGACCGCTGTACAAGAATTCACAATTTATTTTATTGATTTGTTTAACCTTTGCATTTTTCTTTACACAACGTGTCCTTCACATCTTTACCACCCTCTGACATCTACCTGGTGGCAGGATTCGTGGAGACAATAGCAGAACAAACCTCATGTCATAAATAGTTCTAGGAGTAGGTAGACCCAGTAACTGGGGTGCTATACTCCTCTTTTTGGAACTTTGACGTAGCTAGTTAGCTAGTTGTACGACCATCGGAAGCAAAATTTCAAAAAGAGGAGTATATCATCTCATTTATTGGGTCTATCGGTTGAGATTCAAACCCTCGATCCCTGCAAGACCAACGATGTCACTCCTTCATGCACACACCAGACAATTTGTAACAAGAGAATTTCTACCTCCATGTTGTGACATAGAGGGCACATCATCTATACTGTTGGTATGTTGTTATGTAACATGCACACACATTGTACAAATAATAATATTTGGTTCTAATTTAGCACCCACATATCCTAGTAGCTAGATTATGGCATTTAACAAATTCTCATCCCTGTTCATCAGGCATACTTAGACCATTCCTCAAACTTTCTCAACTCCCTGGGGAGCATACAACCCCAAGCTGCTTAAATTAGCGCCAAGGGGTTAATCAAACACAATACTGTTGATCTGCCCTCTCAGGTTCCCACTTTACACCTGGGTTAAGAGAAGCATTTATGGTGAAGTGCTTGCTCAAGGACATAAGTGTCACGACCAGGACTCGAACCACACTCTGATGAATCAACCATCAGAACTTGAGTCCAATGCACTTAGAGTAAACCACTGGGACATGACACTCAATATGCAATCTTTTAGCTACTTTTCGGCTCCAGACAGAGCACTCTCAACAACTACACACATGTAATAATACCGGAGTCTTACATGTATATAGCGCACGTATATCTACCAATAAGGCACTCAAGGCACTTGGACAAAGAGAAATATTTAAGACAGGTTTGTGAACTTTTTTAACTATGAGATCCATTTATGCAGCACAATTATAAGGGTTAACAGGGTGTTGCGGCGCATTCAGCAGCCACTGCAAGTGAAACTTTTTTTTTTTACGTTCATTACACAATGCACAAAACCTTCGACTTTCGTCCCATCCAAAGGACAAAGCAATAATGGTTAAGTGTCAAGTGTCAAGTGTCAAATGGTTAGGTGTCATGCACCAGTGTCAAGACTGGGACTCCAATCAGCACTCTGCTTGAGTACAGTGTACTTGACCCCTCGGCAACGACAAGCCACAATATATAGCAGCAGTAGACAATCAATGAGCTGTTTCAAATATGTGCTTACCATCTTTGGAGTTTTTCTCGATGATATTACGCAGGAATTCGGAGGCCCTAACAGCCAGCTTGGTACCCATGTTACGATCAAACACAGATGGGGCTCCTCCCTAATTGAAACAAGAACAAGAAATCTTTAAGAAAGAGCAGTGGAGCTTGTAGAGTAACCATAAAGACCATTCATTTCTGTACAATCATCGCCTTACATCCAGACATGATTTATGTTGTTGATATTTTTGACACAATTTTCCCAAGTATAAATGACGATAAAACAATACGAAACAAACATTTGGTTTAGTTTTAGAATATACACTAACTTGGGGAAAACTTGGACATTTACTTTTTTACTGGCTACCAGCAGAGTCACAAATTCAACTAAAGACCTTGCTACTTTAAGATCTTGTTCCATTGCCTTACAAAGTGTTTCAAGTCAGGCACATTCTTGGGGCAAAAGAAAGTTCCCGTAGGATTAAGCCCGCAATCCAGTGGACTGCCAGCACGCCCTGCTGGACCGCGACATTGTGCCAAACTTCAGGAACAAGTGAATACACAATGAATGCAACTTTCCGGTGGTCAACAGGATATATAATATATAATAAGGCTTTTTTTGTTAGGAGCAATGCAAGTACGTACCAAACTACCTTGTGTGAAAACTGCCCCTTTCCACGAACCAAAGGCATTCTTGAAAAAATGTCAACTCCTTAAGAGTATGCAGCTTTGTTTCTCTTAACCAATGAATCAGTTTTACCCACCTGCTGTATGTGTCCGAGTACATTGGTGCGAGTGGTGAATATTTTCTTGCCTTCCTCTGAGTACAGACGCTGGATGAATTCAGTTGTAAAGTTAGGATTGGCTTTCTCATTCCTTTGAGAGGGGTCAACAAAAAAGGGTAGGGTCATAGATTGGTCTTTGTCCAAGTAATGCTGATTTATAGGCAAAATTTTAAAGAAAGATACAATAAAAGTTAGATGTGAAAGTTTCAGCTGAACACAGTGTCTACTTGTTGAGAAAACAGAAAACATTTACAAATTGTCACAGTCACAGTATTTTCATGAGAACGTCAAATCCATCGATGTCTAGCGAGGCCCGGAACATTTTTTAGAACACCCTCAACTATTTGCAATCAGTTGGACGGCTGAGGTGGATATCCATCCTGACACTCCATTGTGTAGTGTGCACAGGCAAGTACCTTCGTATAAAGAGGGACAGAAGGTACTGGAAATCATGTTTGTAATATCCCTTTTTTGAGGGGGTTATTGTATAATCCTCGATTCCAGACATTTTCCCTTTTGTTCCACAAATGTGGCATACAAGAACAGAAGGCTGCTCCTATTGTTTATAATTGTATTTGGCTCAGTGAGAGGTAAATCCGAGCATTCCAAGAATCCAGCACACTATGGCAGATTATCATCTGGCTTACAGCCAAAGTTTTGCTCATGGCCATGGCTTTACAACGAGTGCACAACTCATACTTTCTCCCATAAGAACAACAAATACCAGTGCTTATAATAAGAACCTTTGCTGTCTTTCCTTTGTCAGGTCAGGGTTTCATTGTGGCAACAATATTTTCAAAGGAAAACGATTACTCAAGAAGCTCAATAAAATTCAAAAAAGTAATACCGCACATAGGCACAAAGATTATTTTGAATACCGACATGAAGTGTTTTATTCTGTCGGGCATAATCACAACTCTTTTCATTGATCTGAAGATGGAAGAGGTTTAAAAGGAGTCTTCAACCGCGTACCTGAGAATCAAGCCACGTTGGACATCATCCGATATCTTGACCTTGAGATGCTCAACGTCTGCCTGCAGGTCACCAATCCCAAAACTCTCCTCAAAGATGTACGCTGCGTCAGCACCCCCAGCGAGGGCGCTCATGGTGGCCAGGTAACCGCAGTAGCCGCCCATGGTCTCAACGATGAAGACGCGACGGCGGGTGCCACTGGCTGACTGTTTGATCTTGTCACATGCCTGGAGAAGCAGAGCAAATGGGGAAAAGAATTTTGTGAGTTTAAACCTCAAGTTGATATCTTTGTTTGTTCTAAAGAGATTGATCAAGTGAAATCTTGTCAACTAAATTTTAAGTGACAAAATCAACATCTAAAGGAGAAAGAACATTTCTCTTTGTTGGACCAAAACATTGTTATATGGATTTTTATAGGGAGAGTATACCTTTGGTAATTACTCCAAAAATTGATGGCTACAAAAACTTACTTAGTAATAAGAAGCACTGCAGCTGTTGATAATGTACAACCTTTTGAGAAACGAGTCCCTTCACAGGAATGACGCATTAGAAAGATGGATTCAAAAACATTTCAGTCTGAGAAACATTCTGCATAAATTGTTTCTCCGATTGTGTATTCTAATTACGGATTATTCTTCCTGCGTGGACATAACCACTCCAGATTTTCCGCGCTATTTTAAAAACGCTACCACCTTTTGAAATAAAATTTTCACAGGGTAGTTTTGTTGTCTATATCTACATTTATATAGGATTCAAAAAATTATTGTACAGCTCCGAAAACCAAAGGTATCCTTTGCCTTTAATGAAAAAATGCCCAAACACAAGGCCAAAGGGACACTTGATGAAGGAAACATTTTTAAAAAGGTATTTGTTCACATTTCTCTTAAACTGGGATAAATTGTAAAATTGTGGAAAACAAGATACAGGTAGGGAGTTCCAAAGTGCAGTAGTACAGGGGGGAAAGCTGGTAGATTATCTCACAGTGCTGGCCTTTGGCACAGTGAAGGGGTTACAGGATGTGGCAAAGCAGGTGTGCTGTGTGTGAATGTGGGCACAGACTGGACACAGGTGAAATGAGTAAAAGACCTTCTGCCCACATACCATGACAAATTTATTCCTGCAGCATCAAATGAGAGCAGGAATTGAAATAAAGATTGTGTTATCTGGTAAGAACTCTTGACCGCCAAGGTAGTGTATGCTGATGTATGAGGCATGTTCCCAATATTAAATGATTCATAATAAAGTTGATGGGGAAAACTTGGACTTAGTATTTGACATCACACTTCGAGGCTCAAGAAAGATATCAGATACTACTGAAAATGTGGGCCATTGTATAAGGGCGTATCCGAAATGGCAGTTACAGCTACGGCTACGACTGTTGCCAAGGGTGTTGCTATGGAAGTACAATTCTGCGGTGTGTCATGGCCAGGCGGTTAAGAGCACTGGACTCAAGCTCTGGTATTTTTAATCAGCAGAGTGTGGGCTCCAGTCACTTCACCATTATTGCTTTGTCCTTCAGATGGGACATAAAGCCATAGGTCCCGTGTAGGCCTACTTTGTAATGCACGGACAGAGGTCTGAAATCAGGGCACAATAACCCCTGGAAAAAGGGAGATTTTCAGCATGATTTCCGGCACCATTTGTCCCTCTTTGTATGGGGGAAACAGTAGGTGCGTTCCTGTGCACGCTACACATTGGAATGTCCTGGTGGCTGTACACACCAGCTGTCCAACTGACCGGCGAAAAAAAACCGACACAACTGATTGCCCAAAAAAAACAAAGGACGCTCTTAAGTTGTTCCGGGCGTGTATGATTGTCCGCCCTAAGCCAGTTTTGAAAAGCTTTGATTGTATAAACGTCATCGGACATGAAGAGGTTCACACCAAAGCCTATATCCACCCCCAAAAGATGAAGTCAAGGGAACAGTCTGCAGCAGTACTATAACAAGCCATTGACTTACCTCAGTGATGGCGTTGAGGGCAGTATCACATCCCAGACTGAAGTCCGCTCCCGGCACGTTGTTACTGACTGTAGCTGGTATGACCACCATTGGAATGCAGAACTCTGGGAATCTACTGCGAGATTCTGACATCTCCAATACACTCCTAAAGCTCTGGTTATTGCAAGAATCAGAAGACAAAATTCTCAAAATTTTCAACACTCTCAGGATAGACCACTTCCTCCCATTCCCCTAAGAGACAACTTTTAACAAGTAACTTCTGGCTTCTTGTACATTTTCATGCAGCATGGTGTAACCCCCCCCCCCCCCGCTTCTTCCTCGTTGCATCTTTATTGTTCTTGGAATCTTAGTCCAAGCTTTCTCTACACTAGACACCAAGGACTCTAACAAAAGTGATCCGGTTAATTTATCCTTAGGTTGGATGTACTTGGTTCAATTTTGTGTCAACAAAACCAATTGGGACATCGCTAAAAAAAAAAGTAAGTCCAAACAATGGGAGAACAAAGAGAGGTCCTTGATAGACAAACATGCTTGTGCGTGATCCGCATGTCTACTGGTTGAAACAGAGGACATAATTAACAAAAGGGATCTTACAGAGTGAAAACGTCCTTGCTTTGCTTTTGTGTGCAAAACCAATGGAGACGTCGTAAAAGAAAAACTAAGTCCAAACAATGAGAGAACAATGCTTAATTTACTGGGTTGACGAACATTGGTGTGTGAGGATGTCTACCTGATGACACTGAGGACCTTAAAAAAGAAATCCTAGCTGTTTGACAGACCAAAGACGTCCTCAGTTTGATTAAGTGTACAAAACCATGGCGGGAGAACAAAGAGAAGTCTTTAATTTACTGGTTCTAGGCATGGAATTCACCGAAGGCCACGGAGGCCATGGCCTCTGTTGCCCCTGGTCTTGGCCTTGGTGTCCCTTTTCCATTGATTTTCCAATGAAAGTGCCCTCTGCAAAATGAACATGGCCTTGCCTTCTCAAATATAAACAGGCCTGCAGGTCAGCAAACTGGTTGGAGTTCCCTTAGGGATGTGGGGTAAGGGGTTGTGGGGTATCATAAGTTCAAACTTGAACATCCATCTTACCTCAAACCCTCCGATGAGCAACAAACCATGGATGTTATATTGCTTGAACTTTTCTGCCACTTTTTCCAGAAATTTACCAGGGGTACTCCTAAATGAAGCAAATACAAAAGTTGTGTTAAATACAAACAGTCACTCTACGGTCATATGCAGCAGATTATAAAAAACTCATTCATGTCACTGTGAAACATTGACCAGCCAACATGACGGATCTCTGCAGAGGTCATAGGTCAAATTAATCAGCTTTGCATCAAAATATAGCACAGTGTACACACAAATTTAGTGTAAACTATGTGAGGCAGTGTAAATTTTGCATAAACGATATAAAGCTAGACCGGCACTGAAAATACGCAATGACTGTTTTGGGGGGACTTAGAAATGTTACCATGACAAATGTTAGTCTGGTTCTGCACCAAAATTGTTGTGGCTTTGTATTCAAGAGATGGGAATCACATCTTTTACTTTACAATTTCAGACAAATAAGAAAAAGGAAAGGTACAACTATCCATTTAAATGTAGGAGTCAATTTTTAACAATAAAAGAAAAGAAAAAAAATAAAATTGGGGGGGGGGGAATGGAAAAAAAAGAAAAAAGGCAGGATTCTATTTGCGGAACTTATTGATTGTGAACTGGGATCGCTCAGGCAATCGGGTGTAAAAAAAGAGGTGTGGACGAAAAACCTGGAAAACGTCGGCTACTCGTGTGCCGTCAAAGAGGGCACTATACGATTTATTGTCTTATTATTAAAGGAACGACAGTATCGGCAAGATATACTCTACCTATGCATAAAACAAACTTTTTAGACAAAACTCTCAAGCGTATATTTCTTGTCAATACCATACATGTAACACCATGAACACCTGCACTTCAAAACCAGTTTCCAAGGATAAAAGTTTAGCTGAACACCAAACCAGATGAGTTGCTAAAATAATAGCCATTTTGGTGTAAGATGTAAGGACAAAGAAAGCTTTTCTTAGAGCATGAGTGATAAAGATTGGAAGGTCCCCAATGTACAGGTTTAGATATCAAATCCACTGTACTGGTTATGGTTACCATACACCAGCCTGGGACAGTGTCTGAATTAGCGACTACAGCGACGGCTACGGCTAGATTTCCACGTCATCATGCATTGAAGTATAGGACATCCTTAGCAACACGCTTAGCAACAGCCATAGTCGTAGCTGTAGCCGGCAATTCGGATACGACCTCAGTGTTGAATTCCCGCATTCAGTTGTTTTGACAACTGCCAAGGTTTCTTAAGTTAACAGCTTGAAAGAAGACTAACACTATGGTACAAGGGACTTTAAAACTGAACATTTCTTAAGTTAACAGCTTGAAAGAAGACTAACACTATGGTACAAGGGACTTTAAAACTGAACACAGGCTACACTATGCTAAAAGTTCTTAGTCTTGGTACAAGCCTTTTAAAGAAGAGATGTAAAGGACCAGGCATACATGTGTGATGAAGTGTACATTCTCTCATAAAGGTAAATGCAACTTTGGTACTAATGGCCGGAGCGAGATGATGACAGCATGCGGTGAAGCAAGCTACATGTAGATGATGTGATTGTTAAAATGCGACAGCATGCAGATGAGTAGTATAATTGTGCATTTTTCCATAAATTTAAAGCATTAACTTTGGTACAGATCATGTTCAGTTTATATAACAAATCCTTTCAGACATGGAGCCATCAAATATTTGAATGTATTCCTCAACTTTGAAGGCCCATATTGAAGTAAAAAAGGCATGTGTCCATACTAGGCTTTTTTTCAGATATGATTTTGTGCGTGTGGTGCCCTGTCTCTATGTTGCCCTTTGAATGTAGCATATAGGGTACATGTAGTTCCTACCACGGCAAAAACACACCTTTGTTGACCAGCTAAACTGAAGACTTTCCTTGTTTTTCCTTTTTATTTCTTCAACTTCCTCCTTTAGTTTTGGACACAATTATCAAGCTGCGGATTGTCCTTGTTTGTCAACCCATTGGGACCCCTTTCGATAACCCTCTTGCGACTATAGCCACCACAAGCGGATTGTGCTAAAATGCTGGCAGCAAGACTTGACCTACATCAACTCACACTGTTGTATTTCACGCATACATCGATGTGTATCATTTTAAAGCACTGTATACGGTATTCAAGCACTTTCTCGAGTCCTATGAAGAAAACAAATGTGCAGGTATACTACTTGGGATTCGATCCCCAGACCTTTGCCAATTCTAGAGCAGATGTCTTACAACTAGACCACCGAGCTTGCCCGGTAGCTAAAGGTAGTTCGAATCCTATATTATAGGTAGCGGGCACCACAACGATTTTCAGTTAAGTTTGCATTGGGGATAAAGGTCATTGTAAAGCTCCTGTCCTGAATTGATACTTCAGAATGTTTCCAATGTTAACAATCTATCCACATTCCTAATACAAACAACAACAAAAATTGATAATGGCAGGGGTGAGAGTAATTTCTGGCAAAAGAAGTCTGAAACTACAAGTAGGATCCAAACTTAGGGAGGTATGTTGAAATCCACGTTTTAGTAACCCCTGGCGTTATACATGTAGATTTCAAGAAGCTATCGGGAACAGCATCCTCAGTGCTGAGAAGTGCATGTAGATCAAAGAGCATAACTTTTTTTAGTGGTTCAAAAGTACAAAAACTGTGTGATTACTAGGCAGAATTTTAAAAGTCTGAAATTTCTCATCCCTGTAATGGACCAGCAAATGAACTTTACAAACTCCAGAACTTAAAGGTGCCATCATGTCGCGCTTTCACTTAACAATCAATAGAGCATCACATTCTAACCTTTGACCCACTTCTGGCTCATAAGACTGCAATTGCATGCTGGAAAAGGGAGTACATGTATATGCACTTCCAAAACAGGAAGTGCATGATATGTTTTACAGCCGTATAGTTATGCAACAAACACTGGTGCTGGTAACAACACTGATGCATTAATTTCATTAATTTCATTAATTTCTCATTGAACCAATCAAGAGAAAGTAAAACAAACAGAAACAAAAAAAGCATATGCGGTGGGGAAAGCCTCTGAATGTGATAGGAGTTGTCTAGTTTGCTGTGGTGCTTATTGACCCAAATCACCTGAAGTCATTGCCCATAATAATAGATCTTGGTTGCGCCATTTTGGGCATAAGATTCCTCCATGTCTAAATGTGTGCAGTGGGCATTTTGGACGATGCATGCGCAGTGATCGAACATGCACCATATCTTTACATGGAATGTATACTCTGAATGCCCAACTATGAATGCCCAACTTGGAACATTTGCAGAAAGGAAGATGCCTGTCATGAAGTTTAATAGAGCTGTCAGTATGTCACTTGCAAAGCATGGTGCAAAATTGAACAGATGAAAAATAAAAAACATTTGTCTGTTCGCGCTGAATCTGAACAAAAAAATGAGGCACAAACAGTGGTCTCTAGAAGAATGCAATCATTCCAATTATCCAGACAACAAAAATCACACAAAATAAAAAAAAACTTTCAGCTTAACAAAGCATGTATTTGCATTCCATTTTGATCCCATTGCAATGTTGTTATCTGTTAGGCATGTGTTCCGGCCCTACTTTAGAATCGTCCCAACTACAGTTGGGACCCGCCCCAACTCGAATGTTACAGTTGAGATGGCTTATAGCTGGGATCCAGATACATGTAGCCCTATAACATCTGATGTTAAATATCGAGGCTCGTGAGTAACACCAGATACATGCCATTAGAAACTGATATACCCTTGACCTTGCTTGCCATACTACTGTGTATGTGTTGTGTGTGTATCCTACATTCACAGTCATCTGTGTAGAATCACTAACAGTCTGATCCGACGAAACCATTGGGTTTGTAAGACCAGTCCCCGTCTTTATCATTCTGGATAAAGATATGGGGCTGGCTGATAACATCTGCTCTAGAATGTCAAAGGTCATGGGTTGGAATCCCAACAGAGTAATATGCATGTGGATTTTGTTCACAGGACTCGGGAAAGTATTGGGTATACAGTGCTTTACACACATCAGTGAAAGTGTAAAATCAAGTAACATTCTTTGTCCTCCGGTACAAATTTAACATCAAAATATGTTTTTGGTAATAAAACTAAGGATGCCTCATAAGTGAACTTAATCAGTGTACCTTGCAAGTCTGAGAAAACCTGCAGACAAAGGTGCTTGCTACGTAAACCAGAATCACCGGGGTAACCCCTACTCTATCACAATAAGTGTTTCGTGTTCCTTTACGTGCAGTACCAATCCTAGCACACAGGATGTACGGCTAGATGTCAAATCCAAAGGAAGAGGCAATTATGGTAAAGCATCTTGCTAGAGGACACAAGTGCCAAGACCCAGACTCGAACCCTCACTCTGCTGTTAAGAAGCACCAGAGCTTGAGTCCGGTACTCTTAACCGCTCGGCCACGACATGCCACTCAGTTTTAACAATTGATTCTTCTGAAGTTTTGCTTAAGTTTTGTCATGATAATTATCATGTATCACATACGAGCCTGTTGTATCACTATCATTATCAAGCAATCCCAGCTATAGTTGGTCCATCCTAACTGTAGCACTCAAGTAGAAACCGGTCCCAATACTAAAGTTGGGACGGCAGAGCACATGCAATGTACATTAAAACTCAACAAAACACATTAACCCCCTCATAATCGACTGACTAGAAGTACGGAAGTCTCCCTTTTCTGAAAAAGTTTTCACAGGTTAGTGTTTTGACAAATATTTTTGAACTAGACGGGTTGAAATTATTGTACTCTTCACAGATACCCACTGTTGTACACAACCCAGTCAGATCCTGCGCATCTGTAGGAAACCTTGCGAACAATCAGAACATGTACGATTGAAAGCAAACAGATGTGAGCTGCTCCCACAAAACGACAGTCAAGTTTTAATTTCTTTCAGAGTTTGGGTAATGGAAAATCAAAAAACAGTTGGGAGAGAGTTTTAAAGAATGAGTACCACATTGTCTTGTCCGTATCTCATGTAAAAGTTTGTTATTGCAAAATTGTCATTTGCACCACAAACCACCGTATGAGTCAAAAAACACAAAATTTGACAAAAAAGGGTTTTTGTACAAATTATTGTGTGTTCAGTTTGCAGATACACCATGTGTATAAATCTACTTTGCTTTGTAGATTTGTTCTTTGAGAACTTGTCTAGCTATATATTCCACTGCCAGGGAGTAGATTTTGGAATTCGGGAGACTAATTATTTACAAAAAAGAACTGTCCTGCTTATTAACGACTACCTAGATGAGAGGTAGGAAATCAGCCGGGACTACTACGTCGTTAATTTTGTTAACTTCATTGTCCTTTTGAGTCAGCAGCTCACACATTGCCCCCTGTTTTATATGTAACAAAATACCGATCAAGTTTATCACTCCGTGATGATGGATACACCTCACTGTAAAACAAACAAGATGACAACGACAAAAGACCACAGCAAAGAAATCACAGGTAGAACGACTTTTAGAAAACAGAGGGAAGTAAACATCAATTTGGGGCAAATAATCTAGATATAATTATTTCAATTCTTAAGTTTTCCAGGGATGTATATTACAGGCTTCAGGAGATGAGATTTTATGAGTATGAGAATTCCTCAGAATGGCTTGCTGGCCTGGGTCCCCCCCCTTATTCTAGACCCAGAACCTTCAAGTTGTTACAACTCAGGAGGTTTACAGACTATGTGCATCACTAGAAATACACAACTACAGAGTGGATATAGAATGTGGACTATTTTGTTCTCCCTTTGGTGACTGCTTTACTTCTTCCAAGAAAAATTGAAAGGCTAGTGGAGATTTTAAGAAAATCCTCAAATCAGGAAAAATCTTTGAGAAATCACATGCCTGGGGCTTTAACGGAAAATACATCATCGTTTCTTGGAAGAGTGAACTCATTTCTGTCCTCTAGTTTTCAATAAACACACCGACCTGTGAACGTTGTATCCTACCCTAGTTGACAATCACACACCACACAGTTGAATATGCAGTCACCACTCGTATTGTATCTAAAATGACGATGTACAGTGATATGCCAAACGGGTGAACACAAAACGACAAGCAAAGAGCTACAAAGTGTCTCAGATTGACCCTTACCTATTGGTTCCCAGTAACGAGCCCCCTTCACTGACCCAAGTACCCACATCCATCCAGCCAATGTGCTTGACCTGAGAGGGCAAAGAGCAAAGGTCAAAGTATCAATAGAAATAAATGAACGCACAAAATCAGCAGTAACAAACTCAAAATCTGCAGCTAATTTTTACACCCACCACTAAGAAGGAAACTATTCACCCCTTGCACCGATGCACACGTGGCAACTGTATTCCACGCTCACCATTTCGGGAGTTAAATTGCTTCTAGAAAATATGGTAAGCGTATAAACGCGGCGTCGCCTAAAATGCGCACTACACATTAGAACACACTGCAATATTTACTCCCAAAACGCCGCGACCAAGATTGTTAATATTAATATATGTTTCTGGTATAATAAAACCAACGATGCCTCATGAGTGAACTACATTACTGGAGCTCACAAGCCTGAGGAAACCTGTAAACAAGGGTGCTTGCAATGAACCAGAAACACTGAGGTTAACCCCTACTCGTCCACGAAAAGCTGTTCTGGGTTCTTTTACGTGCACTACTACCAACCCTTGCACACGGGACCATGGCTTGATGTCCCATCCAAAGGACATAGCATTTATTTTAAAGTATCTTGCTCAAGGACACAAGTGCCACGACTGGGACTCAAAACCACACTCTGCTGATCAAAAACACCTCAGCTTGTGTCCGGTGCTCTTACGACGCCAGGTTAATTAGGTCAATACAGGTATCGAAATAAAGAAATCAAATTGGAATGATACATGAAAGTAAGCAAGAATTGGGAAAGACAGAGAGAAAAAATATGGTTTGAGATTGTTGGAGGACCGCCTGAGCAGCAGGAGGATAGATAAGATGAGGTGACTTTGGCTTCTTCTCTGGTTTAAGCTCAGTGAGCGTGGCAGAAAGTGGCCGTGTGTGCATGGGTCGAATTAGTTTCCTTCTCAGTAATGGGTATAAAAAGTTAAATGCAGATTTTGAGTTTGTTAATGTTTTAATAGGGAGACCACCAAAATAGGGCTAGATAGCTCAGTTGGTAGAGTGCCGGCATGTTAATCCGGGGGTCATTGGTTCCATTCCCGCTAAAGTAAATTTTTCTTTGTTCAACACCAAACTATTTAAAATTTACCCAGTCAGTTTCCCTTGTGGTTTTTAATTCTTGACGTTTTAATGTTTAAACAGAAGTCACAAGTTCCGTTCCAAACGTGCAGAAAAACAAACGTATACGCACAACACTAGACACTAAGCATCACTATGAGTCTTCCATTACTCTAAAAGTAAATAGCAAAAAGGGTTTATACATACATTGTCTTCCAAAAGACCCTCAAAGCCATTGCGAATTCCCAGCACGCGATAGCCGTTGAAGAGGGACGATCTCACAAACGCCCGTACCGCTGCGTTCATGCCGGCCGCAGGAGCACCAACATTTATGACACCCAGGTTGAAGTTGGACTGGAATGAAAGACAATAGTATACAAAATATTACCATGTTCATACTCTTACGATATGATCTAAATATTTCTGATATGATAAATTTTTCAATAAATATGATCCATTGATTTATGAAGTGAGTACTTGAAGAAGTGATACAGCATTTTGGGGGTTGTGTTTTTAGTTATAATAATAAAAATAACAGATAGTTCCGGATAGACGCCATCTTAAAGAGCAACTTGGGTTTTGGCTTTGAGCTGCATCAAGTGCTCTAACTCTTCAATGCAGCCAAGTGGTTCAACAACCAACCATGCAAAGAATTTGATGAAACTCCCACATTGTGAACGTCTGAGGCGGGATTTGAGCCAGAGTCCACAGAAATGAAAGGCAGGGAAAGAAACCACTGAGCCAACCTGATATTGCACATATTCTAGTAGCTAGATCAAGGCACTTTACAACATTATTATTCCTGTTTATCAGGCATATTTAGACCATTCCTCAAACTTTCTCAATTCCCTGGGGAGTATATCACTCAGTACAAAGTCAGCAGCCACTGCCAGAAACACCAGACAAACCCTTTCTCTTAGCGATAAGTGTAACTGGGTTCTTTTACGTGCATAACACAACACGATGGACCTACGGCTTTACGTCCCAAGGACAAAGCAATAATGGTTAAGTGCTTGCTTAATGACACAAGTGTCAAGACCAGGACTCGAACCCACACTCTGCTGATCAAAAACACTAGAGCTTGAGTCCAGTACGCCCTTACCGCTCCACCATGACACGCCACAATATACATGTATGCATGGTGAGAAAAATCTGTGTAAAGACTCCAAATTAACTCTACATACTGAGCATGTCTTGCCATCGAGACTGCAGACTTTATCTGGTGGCTTCAATCTCGTCAAGGTCAGGTATGTCCTCAGATTATTCACGAAACTCCTGCAGATAAAAATACAATAAATAAGAATGACTAAGGATACACAGTATAAACACTGATAAATGTAAAACATTGGTAATTGTCAAAGACCAGTTTCTGCACTTTGTGTGACTCAACATATACATGAAATAACAAACTAGTGGACAATTGAGCTCAGTCGGTCATCGGGTTCACACGAAAATAGTAAAAAACTTTATCAGATTTTGAACTTGCGAGACGGAAATTAATGGTTTTTCTCAATTGTTTATAATTTACCCAGTCATTTTCCCTTGTGGTTTGTTTCAGAGTTTTAACTGCGTCTGACTTTTGTCATGACTTTGGGTGATGGCGGTTGTAATTGGTCAAGGAATTAAGGCACATCTTTATGAATTGCTCTTCTGTTGGGAAATGAAAAATAGCTTCTCATTTTTTCCCAAAAAACAATTTGATGATGAGTTGAAGTGAATGGTCTCAAACTGCCCTACAGTCCAGGACTCATCCAGACTCTATTCCAGAAATACTTTCATGGTGTTTGCTTTTTACCTTCCTCTCAGCTCTGCTGCCTCTTCAAACCGCCCTTCACGTAAGGCCTTGGCCACCGCTTGAGTCTGACAGAAAATAAAGTCAAAAGGTCATCTTTTGGGCGAGTGAAATAATCAGTGGATCTCAAACCGAGAGGGAGTGGGGTATTAAAGGCAGTGGATACTTTTGGTAATTACTCAAGAAATACATTACCAAAACATCGAGTACCATCTGGGACTAGTATCCTGCTCATTTTGGCTCAGCAGAAAAATGTTAAGCAATATTTGCTGCTTAAAAAGGCAGTGGATACTTTTGGTATTTACTCGAGAAATACATTACCATAACAACTTACTTGGTAAGGAGCACCTGAGAGCTGCTGATAGTATAACACATTGTGAAAAACAACTGTCTCTGAAGTTTAATGTACATGTAGTTTTTGAGAAAGAGTTAATTTATCACTAAAATATTTGAATCTAAGAAAGGCTTCAGGCATGAAGCCTTTCTCAGGCATTTGAAAGCACACAATTGTATGCGACAAGGGTGTTTTTTCTTTCAATATTTTCTTGCAACTTCAAAGTCCAATTCAGCCAACATACTCACAGGTTTGTTGTTTTATGTATATGTTGGGATACACCAAGTGAGGATGCTAGTCTTTGGCAATTACCAAAGGTATATCCTGCCTTTAATCAGCAAGATCACTCCAGGTTAAATATATAATTGGACACCTACACAAATTTTGTAATCTTTAAAAAAAGAACACAAAGCGGAGTGATTTGGGCTTATTTACATGTTTTATTTGGGCTCTATTGTGCTAGCCCCGACCTTTGGCTTGTGACATGGTACTCTTGTGTATTACAGCGCCCTCCATTTTAGTGCCTTATCCAAAGGTGCTGGGATGGGCTGACATAATACATATATGTGCATTGGACCATTCCCCCCGACCTAACAAGCCCGGTCACCTCTTCCTGTTTACGAAAGATATGACTATCAATAATAATGCAGCTCTATTGTGTAAATCCATTGCAAATAATTATTGTCATTCTTTGCATTGGACTAAAAATAGGGCTCAATAGCAACATTAATCTTACTTTAATTTAAAAAGATAATAATAATAATAATAACTGCTTGAGAGCAATTCCATAGATGATCATTGCGCTTCACATACGAACAAAAACAACATCAGCAATGTGAACACATGGGTCCTTTACCGTACATTATCCACAGAGCCTATCGTATGCGTACATGTACATGTTGTGATTGTGCGCATTACCATCATGCGCATCACAACATCCTGAGCAAGAATTTGTACAAGCTCATCAGCCCATCCTAGCAGTCTTAGATGAGACCCAGTGTGGCCGAGCTAAGGGTTTTTGTGTTAAATGTACGTATATTCCTGCCCTAAAATTCGGGATGTCCTGGTTTGTAGGTGTTTTAAAACTTGGATATCTGGACAGTACCAAGAGAAACAGAACAGTTGGTAGTTATGTGATTGCGTTATTTCTTCCCGGGGAAAAATGCAGCAAGTGAGAATCAAAGATAGAAGCCAATAACAAAAGTAGTCTTCTCTCAAGTCGTTCTAAGCACACTCACCCTTTCTACACACTCCATTAGGGGCATCCTTATGGCCTTGTTTCCGTCCAAGGTGACGACATAGGCTGGAGTCGTATCAGTAGCATCTACCAGTGACAGGACCGCTTCTGCTCCCATACGGCAAGCCTGTAAAGGAGAAAACCACAACATAACTGAACCATAAGGCAGTCTAAATTTAATCAATTTCTTTGTTGGAGTTTGCCTGTCAGAACCCATTCAACTTGCAACCGCCGCATAGCCAGAGATCACACTCAAGTTTACGATACAACCTGGGAAGAGGAAGCAAGGGGATCACCTTAAGGGGATGCAACTTTTCATTTCAAATATCAAATCATAAACCACAAGGGAAACTTGGCTGGGTAATTTTTTAACAATTTGGGGTTGAACAATGAAAAATTGACTAGAGCGCTCTGTCAATCTTTTTCTCATGATTCACTGCGAAAATTGCCTCTTCTAGAAAAAATTTAGAGGGCTCTCTGTAATGCAAATCGCCCACAATAAGCAAACAGTTAAACAAATCAGCCATCAACGAAAATGCAGGTAAAAATTGCAAAAGTCAAATAAAATGCTAAAACTCTATAAGAAGTAAAATGACACGGCAATTAGGAACCTCAGCTTGACTCAAGGAGAGGGCTGTTGACTTTTTGTTTAAAATATGATAAAGACGAGGACAAGGCAAAACTTACATGGGAAAGGAATTCAACAAGGTCTTGTAAGAACAATATACTTGTACATGTACTTCAATAAGTTTACACCCAGAAAAAGACATTCTAATAGTGAAATGATCTTCACGAGTAGTAAAAGGGTGTTATCGATTCTACATATTAACCAGAATCACACCGTATACAAAAATACAAGTCACATACTCTTTGGGTGAAAAAAAGCAAGGGAGAGATTTTTGGGGTTCAGATATTATTAGGGTTACTTAGGAATCGGGGCGGTTAGGAGTGCCAAAAGGAATCTCACCAGGACTCTGTCAAACGCAGAGGGGTTTCCCCCACGCTGTACATGGCCTAGTACGGTGACTCGCGTGTCATATCCCAGACGATTAACAATCAACTGCAAAGAAGAAATATCACAGTGAAATAAATCCAAGTTAAAAAACATGCTGTCATGACAGCAAAGTCGGATTGATAGTTTCATTTGTTAATACATAGATGTACATGTAGAACATGAGATCCACGGCTAAGTGCTATAAGGTCTTTAATTGCAATTCCATTCAACCGTAATGATCAGAAGGGCTATAAAAAATGTGCATAAATTTTGAAAAAATAAATAAAAATCCGCACAAAAATATTTTTCTTAACATAAATGTTTCTTTTTGGCAAACAATTTTTTGGGTGACCACTCTTGGTCAATGAACTCCATTTACCAGGAGCTCCAAAACATGCAAAACCAGTTTCATGAAATTCATACAAACTGCACAACAACCATATAGTCAAAATGCATAACTTGATTGAGTAAATGAGTAACTTGGATTGAGTAAATGAGTAACTTAGATTGAGTAAATGAGTAACTTGGATTGAGTAAATGAGTAATTGGATTGAGTAAATAAGTAACTGAGATTGAGTAAATGAGTAACTTGGATTAAGGAATTGAGTAACTTGGATTGAATAAATGAGTTACTGGATTGAGTAAATGAGTAACTGGATTGAGTAAATAGTAACTTGGATTGAGTAAATGCATAACTTAGATTGAGTAAATGAGTAACTTGGATTAAGGAATTGAGTAACTTAGATTGAGTAAATGAGTAACTTAGATTGGGGGAAGAAACTTATTTTCAACTTACATCTTTGACTTTCTGAGTTGTGATCGGGTTGCCCTGGCGATCTTTTGCCCCTTCGGCAACAATAATAATATGAAGACGCTTCCCAAATTCCCTCGTCTGTAGCCAGGGACAACGAAAGAGGAACAAGTAAATTTGTAACAATGGGTTCATGTAGTGCACATATCCATTATATCATTTGGTTTTACCCTTACACCAATGTGTGTAAAGCACCATATACTGTACTCAGTACTTTCCCCGAGTCCTGTGAAAAAAATCCAAAGGTACATTACTCGGATGGGATTTAGAGGACTCGGGAAAGTACGAAGTATTAGTACTGAGTATCCAGTGCTTCACACACATCGGTGAAAGGTTGATACCAAATAATATTATTTATCCCTGATGCAAATTTAACATCTATTAAACATATCCTAATAGGCACATTTACAATATTATCCCTGTTCATCAGGCATACTTATCCAATCCACAACCCATCTCTACTCCCTTGGGATAATGCTGCTTAATTATTAGCACCAAGAGGATGATCCAACATAATACCGACCTGTTCATACAAGGAGCTACATGTATCTCACATGTAATACTATTCAGTTCTTTAGCACTTTACCTAACAGACATCTCAAAATGCTTCTCATTTTAGCGATGGGTCTGCAGAGCTATTTAAATGATGAAACCAATCATATGATAACACAAAACATACATCAACCAACTATGTGAAGACTCCAACCTGACCTGTGGGATGTCCGGTGGAAGTCGTTGGAATGAATGAATGAATGAATGTTGTCAACAAACCTGAGCCAACTTCTTGCAGAGTTTCTCTTCCCAGCCAGACTCTGGCGGCCACTCTGGTAGGAAGACCCAGTCGGCACCGCTGGCTAACCCCGCCACCAGGGCTAGGTAACCACAGTGACGACCCATGACCTCCAAGACAAATGTCCTCTGGTGACTGAGGGGGGGGGGACAAAAAATAAATGTATTTGGTCACTTTGACAAAAGTTTTTGAAACCTTTGAGCAAATAAGCCAGCGTGCATTCCCTGGGAGAACAGTGCGACCATTGTACCAATATAAAGCATGGTTAATTCTGCACATTCACTGCATATTGAGAAAATAGAAATAGCTGTTGCAAACTGCTTACCAACCAAAAGGACCTATGGTATTAATGAAAATAAAAGTGTATGGCCTGACACTTCGACTCTAGAATAGTCTTTCTCGAAGGCTCAAATTTCCTTGAGTCACATGGAAAAAAAACGGGGCGTTGTGATTGTTTGCATCACAAAAATTTGTTTAGCATTCACTTTTTGAACTGTGGTTATGTTGGCCAACGTTCATGTTGTTTACAAGAGTGGAATGTAGCAGTGTTTGACCAGGTGCCATCCAGCCGAGAGAGTCCCAGCATAAAAGTCATATCCTGATTTGACGCAGTTTTTTTTCCTCATTTTTCATGTTCACTTACATCAAAACATTAATTTTTTTATTCTATTTGATGCAAATTTCTGTGAACTTCAGCTTTCAATGGCAAAGTAGGACAGATTCAATGACCAACCAGATCTAATACTTAATCTAAATATGCACAGAAAGCCTTCCTTGCCAAGACAGGGTATCTGCACACTTGGATAGTTCAATTTAAGACTTTTTAAGGATGCGCAGAAACCCTGCAAGAAAAAAAACGTGCTTTCTGGAGAAAAGTTTGACAAGTCACCGATCAGCCTTCTCACCTCTGCGCTGTCGTTGCAATACAGTCTACACATTCCATGATACGATGCAAGGCAGTGTCTGTACCGATGGTCATGTCAGTCCCACAGAAATCATTATCAATTGAACCAACCTGTATACCGAAGGAGAAGGGAAAAAAATATTGTTTCTGGTTTCTCAGCGAATGATGTGTGTACTTGGATGTCACAGTGTTGTTGTGTTGAATGGCCAGACAGGAGGGTTAACCACTTCACGCCATATTTTTCTGGACTGGCCTACAACGGACAATTTTTAATCTGGGCAATCAGAGTTGATTACACAGAAAAGTATGGCCTCTGAGTCTGCAGCTGCAGGGTTAAGCTAGAGAAATGCAGGGAGTGTGAAGCCGTGTCCGAATTAGCCGCTAGAGCTACGGCTACGGCTACGGCTAAATTTCTGCATCATCATGCGTTGAAAAGCAGGGCTTCATTAGCAACACCCTTAGCAACAGTCGTAGCTGTAGCTGTAGCCGCCAATTCGGATACAACTTAACATTCCTAATCCACATTTTTGCTTGCCACTTTTTCTTACCATTCCAACAATGTTCAAATGACTGCAGTGTTTCTCCTCAGCATCTGTGATGAGGTCTGTTGGAAATCACAAAAAGAGGAGGTAATCAAAACACCAATATTAATCAGGCCTGATACTTCATAGAGGCAACCAACGGAGGCAATTGCCTCCATACCCTGGTTATTGCCTTGGTGCCCCTGGAACATTTGGTGCTTGGTATGGGGCATGGTGTACATCCTCCCTTCCTATTGTGTCTTCATTGTGTGCTTGGAATCCCAGGATTTCTTAAGAGGATTTTAGGGGGGGAGGGTACTCCTCAGCTAGATTCAAACCCACAACCTTGTGATTGCAAGTCCTACAGTCTAACAACTTGACAATGGTGAGGTTAAATAAGTAAGGATGGGCGAGTGCAACAACTTGGGGTTTGACTGGCTCCCACCTTCCTCAAGGAGGTCCTTGAGATGCTCTGACCACTCCTGCCTGAATAAGTTGGCCCCAGTCAGGCTACCATCACCGCCGATCACCACAAGGTTGTTGATTCCTCGTTTGATCAGATTGAGGGCAGCCTTTCTCCTTCCTGTTCGCTCACGGAAGTCTTGACACCTGGCACTGCCAATTACTGTGCCTCCCTGAGAAGAACAACGCAATACAAATCATTATAACAGAACACTATTAGTGGTGGGTATCAGGTTAGCTTAGTGGTTTCTTTCCCTGCCTTTCACCTCTGTGGACTCCCTCAGACTCCACCTCAGACCGGAGACCGAATCCCACCTCAGACCGGAGCCTTCCATGTGGATCAGGTTTTCAGTCCATACATGTACATGTACCTTACTGTGTGTGTTTTCCCCATTTTGGATTTTTGTCCCACATCTAAAACTGGACATTTCTCCTCGTTTCCTATTCATCCTGTTATGGGTTCTTTCATGCATTAACAAAACACACATGGGACCTACGGCTTAAACGTCCCATCTGAAACACGAAGCAATAATGGTTAAGTGACTTGCTTAAGGACAAAGGTGCCATGACTGGGACTCTACCCCAACAGAACACCAGAACTTGAGTCCGACACTACTTGTAGGCCGCAATACTCTGTGACACACTAACAAAATTAACTTATTGGCATTTTAAGCCACAAATCCTGCCACCACAGGTGTTTCATTTATTATAAAATAATAATTATAAAATCCGCAATTCCAAAGAACGATCATTATGCTTCAAACATTATTACCCCTGGTCATTTGGACATTTATTTCATTCCTTAAACCATCTCCGCTCCCTGGGGAGTATACAGCTTGTGCTGACAAGTTTGTAGCGTATTAAAAGCTAAATCAATCACAGTAACCATCTCTGCCAAGTACCCATTTACTCCTTGGTGTTGAGAAGCAATTGTAGTTTAAGTGTCTTGCTCAGGACAAAAGTGTCATTTTAGGGATCGAACCCACACCCTGATGACTCAGCACAAGAACTTGAGTCCAATGCACTATACTGCTCGGCCACGACACTATGTCCCAAGCACATGAAGATAATCACTCAAGGCCCCTTTATCCAATATACCAATGGCTAAGAGCAATGGACTCAAGATCTGGTGTTTTTTGAGTCCCGGTCATGACAGGTGAGTCCTTAAGCAAGACACTTAACCATTAATGCTTCATCCTCGGATGGGATGTGAACCTGTAGGTCCCATGTGTTGTAATAAAAACATGTAAAAGCACCCAGTCGCATGTATTTCTAAGAGAAAAGGTTTTCCCCGGTGTTTCTGGAATCCAATGCGCTTGTTCCTCATCTGGAAGCTGAGCTGGCTTTGATGAGAGTCGTCATAGAAGCAGAAGTAGTACATGTAGTACTGCTCGTCATCCCAACATGGTGGGTACCAGTTTTACTTCAAACACGGTTATATTTTGATTCTCTTTCTAATGGAAATCTTTGGAATGCTTACCAGTTGAATGATACCAGAAACATCCTTCCATCCCATTTCCTTGAAGCAGTCTCCTCCATCCACCATTCCCTGGTAACCCTGGGGTGGGGGAAAAAATTACACACATGGCTGGTATTATGTTTGTTGAACCTGCAGCTAACTATAGAATTTGAACCAGTCTCTCCACACACCGGGTGAGCTTGGTCTTGTAGTTCAATGTACTCAAGAATGGGGGGGCGGGGTGAGTTACCATCAGAATTACCTGCATATTTTTTTCTGTAGGGAATCAAGACAGCACTAAGCAGCAGTGGCGTAACCAGACCTTTTTTAGGTGGGGCAAAGATTCAATTTTGGGAGGCTATTTAATGTATTGTACCATTCATTTGTGCATTTATTTTAGATCATTTGGGGGAGAGGGGGGGGGGGTGGCAAACAAAGACCTTTTCGCAAATACACGGTGTGCACGCACTTCCCATAGAGACGCAGTGCATGCTGGTCTAGCTAGCGATCAATTTGATCACTAGCTAGACCAGAATGCACTGCGGCTCTATGGAAAACGCGTTCACACCTTGTATTTGCGAAAAGGTCTATGGGGGGCAGACCTGCCCCTCTATGGTTACACCACTGCCGAATACACAGTGTTTATCACTCCTGGTGGATGATTGAGATCATTGACCATCATTAGCTATGTTCCGTCCCAACTTTAGAATCGTCCCATCTGTGGTTGGGACTGGTCCCAACTTGAGTGTTGCAGTTGGGATTCAATTCAATTGTTTATTGTCACACATATAAATACATATACAGTGAAATTCACTTCGGCTTGCGAGTCTAAAAATATTAACAATTACAAAAAAATACAGAAAACCCTTAAACCACATAGGCATACAATAACGAACAAATAAACAGTATGCGCACAATATGCAGAGAGACAATAACAGTAACAAAATTGCAAACCCCCAAAACAAATTAAAAAGAATTAATCATTAAGTAACCTTATTGCACTGGGATAAAAACTATTGCGAGTACGGTTGGAGTCGGCTCCGATCGCTCTATATCGCTTACCTGATCTCATTAATTCAAACAAACTGTTCGCAGGGTGAAATTCATCCGAAATAATAGATCTAGATTTCTTCAGAACCCGAGCAGTATAAAGTTTATCCAAAGCAGGAAGCTCACGACCAATGATAAAGCTAGCAGTACCGACTACACGATTGAGGCGTTTTCGGTCATCTGCCGTGGTGTTGCCATACCAGACAGTGATCGAGAGTGTCAAAATACTCTCAACAACTGCCCGATAAAACTTTACCAGCAAATCTTGGCTGACACGAAAACTCCTCAATCTTCTAAGAAAGAACAACCGTTGCTGGGCCTTCCCAACAATGGAATCAACATGAGTCACCCACTTAAGATCGTTTGATATGTGCACTCCTAAAAATTTAAAAGAGTCGACAATTTCCACTTCGGATCCATTAATATTTAGCGGCTCAACTTTGTCTGGATTTCTTCTGAAGTCTACAATAATTTCCTTAGTCTTTTGAACATTTAATTCTAAGTTATTGTCGTGACACCATTGAACTAAATGATTAACTTCATCACGATACATGGAATCGTCCTTAAAAATAAGTCCACCTAATGTAGTGTCGTCAGCATATTTTACCATAAAATTATTAACAGAGTTTACTTCACAATCATGCGTAAACAATGAGTACAGCATTGGAGATAAAATACATCCTTGTGGCGCTCCTGTACTTAGGACAAGTGACTTAGAGAAACATTGACCAATTCTAACCTTCTGTGAGCGATCCAATAAAAAATCTAAAATCCAACGACACAAAGAATGGTTAAAATTCAAAGTTATAAGTTTATCATACAATTTAAAAGGAGATATGGTGTTAAACGCCGAACTATAATCCACAAATAAAATCCTGCAATAGTTTGGGACGTTCTTATCGAGGAACTGAGATGCTCTGAATAAAGACCATGATACTGCATCGTCAACTGACCTGTTAGCCTTGTACGCAAACTGGAAAGGGTCTAATTTAGGCGGCAGCTGAGATTGGATGAAGTTGCTAATTAAAGTTTCAAGGCACTTCATAACAATTGAAGTTAGAGCTACAGGACGGTAGTCGTTAAGGCAAGTAACTGGTGAACGTTTTGGCACAGGAATGATGGTCGATTTTTTAAAAACATTTGGAACATGGCAAGTTTTCAAAGACCAATTGAATAATTTACATAAAATATTGCATAAAAAGTCATTACAAGATCTGAGAAGTCGTGGGGTGATGCCGTCTGGTCCAGGTGCCTTGTTGAGTTTTAGCTGACGTAGGACACGACGAGTGTCTGTGAGTGTTATTTCAAATGGGGGAGGTAGCGTTTCACTCATATCCGGTAAACGATCTTTTGGACGATCAAAGCGTGTAAAAAAGTCATTCAGTTGATCCGGAAGTGTTGTATCGTCCTGGGGTGCTTGTTTTGGCTTTGGTTTGTAGCCTGTAATTTTATGGAAACCTTTCCACAGTTCCCTTGAATTAGTCGCAGAGATGTCATCTTCGAGTTTATTGCGAAACCTTAGTTTTGCATTCCGGATTGCCTTTTGAACGGCGTATTTGGCTGTTTTGATGGCTGGAGCATCGCCGGATCTAAATGCTTGCTCCTTAGCAAGAAGTTCGGTACGAACGGACCGGTCAAACCAGGGTTTGTCATTAGGGAACCTCTTCACCGTTTTCTTGGGAATGCATAACTCTTCGCAAAATTTGATGTACTCCATCGTTACGTCAGTGCATTCATCAAGATCAGCTGAACTTTCAATAAACATATCCCAGTCCGTGCATGCAAAACACCCTTGAAGTCGCTCTGTGGCTGCATCCGTCCATTGCGAGACAGTGTTTACTGTGGGCTTCTCGCGTTTCAGTTGCTGACGGTATGTGGGAATTAAATGCACCATATTGTGATCAGAGTTGCCCAGTGGAGCACGCTTTAGAGATTGATAAGCACCCTTTATTGTAGTATAACAGTGGTCAATAGTATTGTCAAGGCGAGTGGCACAACTAACATGTTGGTAGAACTTGGGCAGGCCCTTCTTCAGATTGGTGTGGTTAAAGTCACCGAGGACAATGCTGATCGATCCAGGGTTCTTGTTTTCATGTTGCGTAATAATACGAGAAAGTTGATCAATAGCGGATTTAGCATTAGCATCCGGAGGCACATATGTAGCACATAGTAGAATAGAACCAAACTCACGGGGTAAATAAAAAGGTCTGCATTTGATGAACAGTGTTTCAAGTTCCGGTGTACATGAATGTGAGAGTATCTTGGCATCGGCACACCATTCGTCGTTCAATAGAAAGCACAATCCACCACCTGTTGACTTGTCCACCTCAGTGAATTCACGATCCGAACGGAACAAATTGAATCCGGGTGGTACCACGGCTGAGTCCGGAACAGAAGAATTTAGCCAAGTTTCCGTGAAACAAAATAACGAACAATCCCGATAGTCCTTCCGAGTATGGATGAGGCAGCAGAGTTCGTCTATCTTATGGCGCAGGGAGCGTACATTGCCAAGGAATATACTGGGTAGAGGTGGTTTATGGTTCCGTTTGCGTAGTCTTAACAGTGCACCACCACGCTTACCACGTCTGCGCCCCCGACGTCTCTGATAGCGTGTCGAGCTAGGCCCTTCATCACTAGTTGAATTTACAGGTAAAGACAGAAAATTCTTTATCGAATTCAGGCTTATTAACAGCTCTTTGCTCACCTCACTTCCACTGGGTTGAAGCACGAGCAATTCCTCTCTGCTATATGATAAAACTCCCAACGACTCCGTAATTAAAAAGCACATAATAAGTAAAAATGTAAGAGCTCGCAAAACCGTGTCGCCATGGATCGGCGCCATTTTCCATATGGCCCAACTAATAGCTGGGATTGCCTGATAGGGATTATTGACAGTGAAACTAAAGAAGAGAACGACAGTATGAGGTTCCTCTTAGTCTTACATGTAAGTAATTTACAGTCATTCTCATGGCAAAACTTGAGAAAGACTTGAGAAGACTAAATTGTTTTTCCATCAAGTACACTCAACTTATTTAACCTCACCACATAACCACAATCAGTCTAGTTTTGCCATTCAATGTATAACAGCCACTAGTTCCCTGCTTGGTGATAGATTGACCTCTGGCTCCCAGCTGTAGTTGGGCTGTCTTAACTGTAACGCTTAAGATGAGACCGGTCCCAACAATAGTAGTTGGAATGATTCTAAGGCCATGTCCGAATAGGTGGCAACAGCTACAGCTCCTGCTGGATCGCTGCGTCATCATGGTTGAAGTATAGGACGTCCTTAGCAACACTCTTAGCAAGAGTCGCAGCTGTGCTGTAGACGCCAATTTGGATATGGCCAAAAGTTGGGACAGAACAGATATTACATGTATATGCTTAATTACCTACCTCATGTATGGCGTAGACTTTGAATCCAACATATATCCCCATCCGAACAACGGAACGTACTGCAGCGTTCATTCCTGAAAGGAACAAGTCAAAACTAGAATGTTGATTTTAAAACCAAGTTGTTGAGTTTTTACTGACTATGCAACTTTACCAATCAACCAACGTACAACTTCTCACAATTATGCTCATCATTCAGACCTGAAACTTCACTTATGCTAAAATAGAAGCCAAGTACCCAGATCTCAGAAAAACGTGTCAAATTTCTTTAACATACGCACGCATATACGTTTGAAAAATGTTTGTTTACTCGCGTAAGTGGTGGAATGTTTGTCTGACAGCCGGGTATTCTGAGCAAAAGTGAAGTCATTAGTGCAGAGTGCTATTGCCTCCATGATGCTCCTGCAACCAGAGGGTTACAAATGGGATTATCACAGCTAGTCATGAAAATACTCGTTGGCAACCTTGTTCCCAAGGGTGATTGATCTCGCAGCACCATTTTTTCCAGCATGCCTTGCTCGCTCTTAACCCATGGAATTGGTTCATTAAAATGTGCCAGAAATTGGCACATTTTAATTAAGCCTGTGGCCGATCCACTCTACGCACCCGCTCAAGTATGGTAACCTGCAAAAGAGGCCTAAAGTCAAAGAGCAACTGGTCCCCTCTCATTCTTCTTTGATCTTGTGATATGTCTAACTCTATGCAGTTTACGGTGACCGTGTAAAAACTTCATTCATATGAAATGGAATCGTGTCAAAATACTTGCATTTTCACACACGCGTACTATGCGTCTTAAAAGCGCCATACCAGGGCTCAGAATTTTTTAACAAGCGTGCATGCAAAGTAGTCACGTTTGAGAGCCAATCACCGTTGTCTTTTAGTACATCCGTACCAGGGGCTAGTGACGAGAAGTATCGATACGGCGCACTGTCCATGGTAGCAAGGCTGGCCCTTTGAATTCTGTGGTCACTACCAGTACTGAATTAATAGACACCTCAACGACTGGAGTCACATGACTCATAGCGGGTATACAAACAATGTAAACAAACCAAGCAAGTGATGTGCAGTGTGCATGGAAAAGCATGGCTGCTTCCCACCTTACGGCAAAAGCACTCAGGAGCAACCATGCTTTTTTCATGGATGCAAAACACTACACATGTAGATCGCCGAACTTGGCTGATCATGAGTTTACTGGCCGGACAATAAACTTATTTGCTCCTTGAAAAAAAGCAGGAATATTTCATTGAGTTTTACAATGGCTAACCTACGTATATACATGTACGTGTACACATGGTAGGCCGTTAGTAATAATAGACATTTCAGGCATAAAGCACAATTTTTCTTATTTTCCAAGATCAAAAAAATCTGAGATCAGACTAGGAAGTAGGAAGAATATCACGCCTGAAAACTACTGGCCTCGCACCTGTAGTCCCGGCAGTGTAAAACTTTAGCCCTGCTAAATAATATTGTGTGACCCCTCGGCCTCTATCGAAATCATCATCATTTCCCTTACTCTAGAAACATCAGAGCTGGAGGAAGGACATACTGTACATCATGTAAATTGAGACACTGCAGTTAATGTTAGTAAAATTACATTAATCTGTAGATCTTTAATACTATAGCAAACCCAAGAAGGGAGTAACAATACTCAGGTACACTCAATCAAAGAATGCGGCATACTGTCTCCGACTCCGACTCCACGAAGGTGAAGGTATAGCTTTGAGTCTGCATTCTATGCTAGTAATAGTATAGTCATGATAGTTGACCCCTTGGATAAAAATGGTAGGCCTAACCACCAACTAAATAAAAAAAAAAAACCCATTCCCAGGTGTTGACATCCTGCCCCTTCCCAATCCATTCAAACAGTAACTTAAGCTTGAATTGAATGAAATTGAATAGAAAAGAATAAAATTAGCTGCCTAGGATTACATTAAAATAAGCCAATTATAATAGTATAATTGGCTTATTTTAATGCCTAGGAATAGGATTACATTAAAATAATAGTATAATTAATTGGCTTAAATATTTTAATGTAATCCTAGGCAGCTAATTTTATTCTTTTCTATTCAATTTCATTCAATTCAATGTTTCAGTAAACAACAACACACATTTATGTAGAATGCAAAACATGGATCCCCCCCGGGACATAAATTCCTGCCAAGCTCGTCGGACCTATTTGTGTGTGGGTTGACTTACCTTGCGAGTCCCCACCGCTGGTGAACACAGCGATGCATTTACCGGCGCCCACCATCCCGAAGCCCTGGCCGGCCACGGTGAATTTCGAGACAGTATCCACAAAGTCTTCCCCGGAAAACGACACAGAAGCGGACCTACCACTGCTAAAGCCAGTGAAGCTAGAATCCCCCTTGAGTTTCTTGAAGTCATTCTCACTGCTGCTTGGCTCCATTTTAGAGCCGTCTTTGGAGCGAAAATGGATAGTTGCAACCCTGGAACTGTGGAACGAGGTGGAGTTCTCTCACACTGTCTCACTCTCAGATCATGTTTACATTGAACCTCTGGTGGAAGTTGACCCTAATATTCAATTTTTGTTTTCCTTGCGTGTTAAAGGCAAACAAGGACGGGCTGCATGGAAAGGGGCGTGTCTTTCTCCAATTTAAAGATTACTGGATGGGGGCTTGATCTACGATTTCCCGAAAACGCTTTATAATATCATTATACTTAAAAATTAATCAATCTTAACTGGGAAATATGAGGACAAAATATTTATTTAAAAAATTAACTTTATCGCGATAGAAAACTCGATGAATTTTCCTTCAAGGATGAAGGATGGAGGTAGAATTCTCTAAATGATCCAAGTTCCAGACAGACACTTAAATAAGTATTACCAAATTGTTAATTTATTTTATTGTGCCCATGGTGTCTGAGAGATGGGCAGTAAACCTATCAAAAAGACATGGGGTGGGCAGTAATTAAGTAACCGAATGGCAACCTAGAAATTGAAAAAGATCACAGAGAACGGAAGACAGAGACAGAAGAGAAGATGGAATGACGAAATTTAAGAAAACATACACAACAAACAAGACAACTTGGACCAGCTTTATCCAACCATAGAGCAAGGAACAATGTGCGAACATCCCCTGATCTTTTTGGGGATGATGATGTCAGTATAGATGTGATGATCGATGATGATGATGATGATGATCTGACGAGGACTGGCCTCTACCGCCCTAGGAGAAAAATAATACTCTCAAATACCGGCACATGTGTTTTTATCATGAGATCATCAGCAGCTGGGCGCACGTACGCAAATAGACTGGCGTAGTCAAATGTGTGATAATTTACGCAATGATAAATGGGTCCGATACTAGACTTTAAATAATTATGCATCCACCCAATCAGAAGTCAGAAAAAAACTTATTCAGATTCCATTATTGAGTCCTCGTTCCGATCAAACCATTATAGAGCAAGGACCAGACCATGCATGGAACCTAACGGAGATAGAGCATAGAGAAAGGACCGATAGAGCAAGGACCGGACCATGTAACCATGGAAGAAGAAAAAGTATTTTCCTTCCTCCATGATCGATGGAACCATAGAGTAAGGACAGAGAACCGAACGGAGACTCTACACAAGGTTGTCCTTTGAGAAAAACCCAAGGATCTTTGCGAAACGCAGGTTTCACTTCAGGCTCTAAAAGATTTGTAAGCCGGTAACTCAAATGCGACGTTTTGAAAATACCACATTTAGGAAGCCTGTTAATTTTAGTACGCCGTTTCGAAAATTCTACTTTTGGTGATAATTTTCAAGGACTTAAGGCTGAAATTTAAAGCTGGGCTGAAAAAGCATGTCTTAAGCATTCATAAACTGCTTGAAATTGTTCAAAGGACCAAGGGGTTTTCAAAATATGATGGTTTGAATATCAGGAAAATTGCTCTAAATTTTTCAAAAGGTCAAAGGTCATTCTTTGTTTTTCTTTATACAGACAATGGCACCGAGCAAATTGCCAAATAATACCATTTTAAAATCATAACTCCATATAACTTTATTTGATGGCTTTCATACTTGGCACAATTATAATGCATACACTCCTTTGTAAAAATATATATATTTGGAATGTTTAAAATTAATATTTGTGCCAAATTTGCATATTTAATTAGTAAAATCACCAATAAATAACATACTTGTAGCACTGATGGGACTATTTTGGTGAATATTATGCTACAAAAGCAATAAACATGTATCAATTTGCCACCAATTAGCAACTTGTTTTACAACAATGTATACAATTATACATTTGTGCCTAATTTGCATATATAATTAGTGAAATTGTCAATAAATGGTCTATTTGTAGATTAAGGTTGGCTATTTTGGTGATTATTCTACATTTTATGCTACATTAGCAATATATTATCAATTAGCGACTTGTTTACAACAATGTAGAACAGATAATACTGACTAATTTGCATAATTAATTAATCCCCCCAAAACTTAACTTACAAATCCTCATGTTGTTTTACAGTTGAAATATTTTATTGATGGCCAGTCCTTTGTGCATTGTATTTAAGAAAGAAATCCTTTTCTATGAAGACTGAAACGATGTTTTTCTGATTTGCACATTAATTACAGTTTACATTAATTGTAAATAAATATCAGTCATGTTCGTCCAGTGTGAGAAAATGCATAGAATTATCAACAACATACTGGCTGAAACATATTGATCAACATTTTTTTCCAGCTTTTTTCTTAATTAACAAGTCATAACGAAAGTTTGGAGAATGTAATTATACATGTACTCAATTAGCAAAACAAAATCCTGCAAAATATCACAAACAATGAACTTGCACTTTACCTGATAAAACACTGTTTACAAGTTAAATTCTGCTTCATACATGTAATGTTTGTCAACTTAAGATACATGTACATGTACCTACAGCTTGAATCAGAAGTTCACAATTCACAGTGGAAGTTGGTCCACTCTTGATAAAAGGGAACACTTGTAACAAAACACAAAATGTCACTGCAGCAGTTTGTGCAGTGAGAAATGCTTATTTTCATTTCTTACCTTTAAGTTGCAATTAATATGTACCCAGTTTACAGTGCATGACCTTTCAGTCAGGTAGCTAGTGACAGTGCATAAAGGTCATCCTGTGTATGCCAATGAGGTCAACTCCCCTAACAGCCCCCACACAGAGTGCATGTGGGTGTTATGTTACATGTAGCCTTGTTTTCCACATCTACAGTATTCCATTGTGCAGCCATTTTACATTACATGTGGTTGTTTTAACACGATAGTTCCAACCCTTCAGAAGTATTATTCAAGTTCTCTAAAAGTTCATCCAGAGTAGAAAGCCCAATTCGGTAAGCTTATTTTTCTCTTTATATACTACAACATTTGACTTGGAAGTTTACATGGCAAAATCATGGTTTTTAGACAAAGTTTTGCAGTCTGTTTTGACACTTTATTATAATCAATGTTCTTGACATAGTTTTTCCATTTAAACACATTGCTATTGTTAATTGCCAGTTCATGTATTTCCATGTATCTTATTATTGTTTATGTTTTGTATTAAATTACAGATTGTATCTTGACCATTGAAACACAAGCCAGTTTGACAAGTGTCTTCCTGCTTCAGTTGAACTCAGTTGAAGTTGTTATTTTGGTTATGAATATTCAATCTTTTGGGTGCTAGAGACTGTAAAAAGTTTGACGAAACTCCTTGGTATTTAAGTAAATGCCAAGGCAGTCACAATACAATCGAAGCTTGACTGTACTACCTGAGTGGATAACTGTAGTAACATCATGTCACGTTCAAATGATTCATCATCGGAAGTGTGTTTTCCGAAACAATCAAAGTCAATCAGATCACATGGAAGTTCCCGCACACAATCTACATCAGCCTCGGTTAGATCCGCTAAAATGGAGCTTGCCAGGCAGGAAGTGGAACTCAAAGTTAAGCTTGAATTCGCAGAAAAAGAAAAATTTCTGAAGCTTCGTGAGCTGGAAGAAGAAAAGCAGTTTGAAGGGGAAAGAATAGAGCGTGATTTGAGGAGGGAGATATTTGAGATGGAGAGGCAACTGGCAGAGAACCGTGCTGCGGCAGATGTGTTCACCAAATTTGAAGCCGAATCTTGCAACCCTGAGTTGATTGATGTGCCGGTTGACACCAGCCATACATGTGTAATCTGAGGAAGTTCCTCAATGCAGAGAATGCTGACCCTGTACATGCAAGTGAAAGCCCATCAGCACCAGTTCCAAATACTCCACTGAACCCCTTCGCAGAGCCCTTCCAAAATGACGATACTGTTCAACCATTTCCTTATCAAGATCCGACGCTAGTCAACAAAAACTCTCCGACCCAACATCACAGTTCGCAGGATGGCTGGAGCATGATAGCCACTTCACTGGAGAAGGTGATCAGCCAATTAGCAGAAAAAAAGTATTCAACAAGGTAAAGTAAACAAACGACTTGCGGTCAAGCCAACTACCAAAAATGAATGTTCCGGTCTTTGTGGGAAAGCCACTTCACTATCCGTTATGGCAGAATGCCTTCAATGCCCTCATTGATTCAAAGCCATTAGACGTGGACACAAAGCTCAACTATTTGAATCAATACGTATCAGGAAAACCGAGGCAAGTCGTTGAGCACTATATGGTGTCGTTGAGCACCAAGTTAAAGAGTGTAAGGACCGACGTAAGTGTGAAACATGTTCTGGTAGTCACTTGACCAGTCTCCATCGCAACAATACGAGACAACAGCCGGTGAAATCTAAAGATGAGGAAGTAAAGGTTGCTAAGGATGAAAGTACGTCACACTGCCCAACAGTTTGTGCCCGTCCTCATCAGAATGGTGAAGGTGATCACTGTATGATTATCCCTGTGATAGTTCGACCAAAGAACAACCCGACTAAAGAGTCCCTTGAATATGCAGATCTTGATGATCAATCCAATAGCTGTTTCGTGAGCAAGAGTCTTTGTGATCGACTAAATATTCAAGGACCAGAGACCCAGCTGCTGCTGACAACGATGCAAGAGCGCAATGCATGCATTACAAGCAACCGAATCCTCGGTTTAGAAGTACTTGACATCTCCAGAGAACATGCTGTTGACCTCCTTCAAGCGTGATGAGATCCCTGCCAAATCTTCCCAAATTCCGAAGCCTGATGTGGTCAAGCAGTGGCGCCATCTTGAGCCTATAGCCCGGAAACTGATGCCGTTTAATCCAAATGTGAAGATTTCCCTGCTGATAGGCAGCAACTGCCCCAGAGTTCTCCGTCCCAGAGAAATCATCGCGGGAGGAGAGGATGATCCGTACGGTCAGAAATCGATACTAGGCTGGGGTGTAAGCGGCCGTGTGTGTAGATCCCCTGAAGTTAGTGATGACAGTGTCTGCAACAAAATGGTCTCAGCTGAAGTCTACCCTCACTTTGTGTATGGCACAAAAGTAAAAGAAGTTTTTGATGCTGAGAAAGTACTGCGAGTACTCGAATCAGATTCCAGATGAGCGCCAAAAACAAGCCATACTCGGTGCAAACTTCATCAGAATTCTTGAGACTGGAATCAAAAAGAAACAAGAAGGCCACTACGAGATGCCTCTACCCCTGAAACAACATGTGTCTCTTCCCTACAACAGAGCACTAGCCGAAAAACGATGGCAGCAGCTAACAGCAAGGTTCAAGAAACGTCCTAAGTTCTTTGAAGATTATTGTGTCTTCATGAAAGACGTCATTCAAAATTGTGCTTAGCAAGTTCCTTCCGAACATCTTGAGGTTCGAGACGGCAAGGTGAACTACGTTCCCCACACAGATGTGTACCATCCTAAGAAGCCAGACAAAATCCGCATGGTTTTTGACTGTTCTGCTCAGTACAAGGGAGTATCCCTCAATGACCACTTAGTGCAAGGTCCTGACTTGATGAATGGCTTGGTGGGAATCTTGTGCAGATTCCACCAGGAAGAAGTGGCCATCATGACTGACATCAAAGGAATGTTCCACCAGTTCTTTGTATCTGAAGAAAATCGAGATCTTCGCTTTCTGTGGTGGAAAGATGGAGACCCAAATAACAAGGTTGTAGACTACCAGATGAAAGTTCATCTGTTCGGTGCAGTCAGTTCCCCTGGTTGCGCAAACTTTGGTCTTAAGCGAGCAGCTGATGATGGTGAAGAGGAGTTTGGGCAGCAGGCTGCCAACTTCATTAGAAACGACTTCTATGTTGACGATGGCCTGAAGTCAGTAGCCACAGTGAAGGAAGCAATCGATCTGATCCATGCCAGCAAAAGCCTATGCGCAAGTGCAGGGTTGAAGCTGCACAAAATTCTGTCCATTAAGAAGGAAGTGCTTGAATCCGTTCCTGCTGATGAAAGAACAACTGGAGTTAAAGATCTTGATCTTCATGTAGATCCACTCCCTCTGGAGCGAGTACTTGGAGTCACATGGTGCGTTGAAAGCGACACTTTCCAGTTTCGTATAGAATTACGAGATCGCCCAATCACTCGTCGTGGTATTCTTTCGACAGTCAGCTCGATCTACGACCCCAATGGCTATGTAGCACCCGTGACACTGAAGGGTAAGCAGATCCTTCAGCAGATGTGTCGTGATAAGCTTGGATGGGATAACCCAATCCCAGAGAGTCTTTGTCCACAGTGGGAGAAATGGCGTCTTGATTGTGTTCATCTGGAACAGCTGAAGATACAACGATCCTTCAAACCAGAAAACTTTGGTAGTATCAAGGATGCAGAGCTTCATCACTTCTCCGATGCTAGCGAGGAAGGATATGGCCAATGTTCTTATCTCCGTCTTGTGAATGAAACTGGAATAGTTCATTGCTCCTTCGTCATGGGAAAAGCAAGGGTGACCCCACTGAAGCATGTGACCATCCCAAGACTGGAGTTGGCTGCAGCAACCATGTCTGCAGAAACGATTGAGTTTTTACGTACCAAGCTTTCTTATCGGAACATGAAGGAGTTATTCTGGACTGATAGTAAAATTGTTCTTGGATATGTGACCAATGAATCCAAAAGGTTCAACGTGTATGTTGCAACGTGTATGTACAGCAAATTCGCAACGCAATTGATCCTAGTTCCTGGCAGTATGTTAACACACACTGCAATCCCGCTGATGAAGCTTCCCGTGGCTTGACTGCTGAACAGTTAGTGAATAAATCTTGTTGGTTGACTGGACCAGAGTTTCTTCAGCAAGACGGTGCATACCAAAGCCCACAAGTAGAAATGCCAAAGCTCGATGAGACAGATCCTGAGGTGAAGAAAGCTGTAGTTTGCGTGACACGTGTTTTGGATGCTAACAACAAGTTCCCTGATCATTTTGAGAAGTCACGATTTGATCGGTTCTCCAGTTGGCATCATGCAAAGAAGGCTGTGGCTATATGTCTGAAGTTCAAGACGAGACTTCACCAAAGAAATCTCCAAGGTGTGTCTAAGGTGGTTGACATTCATCCATCACCAAGAGTAATCATCCAGGTGTCTGAGATGAAGAAAGCAGAGATAGAAATTCTCAAGAAAGTCCAGTATGAACACTTCAAGAATGAAGTTGAAATTCTCCAACAGCTCGGAACAGGAGAGTTCACAACAAGAGAGTTAGCTCGGAAGCGTAACCAGAGCCTCAAAGCGACTAGTTCTCTCTTCAGACTTGACCCATTCCTTGACGATGCTGGTTTGATTCGAGTAGGTGGACGGATTGAAAAAGCCAACGTGTCATCAGAGCTGAAACATCCAGTCATCTTGCCTCGCAGAGATAACATCACTGAGTTAGTGATAAGGCATCACCATGAGAAAGTGCATCACATGGGTAGATGTGCTACACACAACGAGATGCGCCAGAGAGGGTACTGGGTGATTGGAGGATCAGCAGCAGTTTCAAGCTACATTGCTTCATGTGTGACATGTCGTAAGCTCCGTAGGCCACTGCAGAAGCAAAAAATGGCCGAGTTACCAGAGGACCGACTTCAACCTTCAAAATTAACACACCGCACTCAAGTCACATGGGTGGTGTATGGGAGAGGCAGATAGGCACGGTACGTAGTATTCTTTCATCTCTTTTCCTGAAGTCTGGAAGTCAACTGGACGATGAAGCCTAACGAACCCTTATGACCGAGATAGAATGCATCATTAACTCAAGGCCTCTCACAACTGACAATCTGTGTTGTCCAGGATGCCCCGGAACCGCTAACTCCAAACCACTTGCTTACTATGAAGCCCAAGATTGTACTGCCCCCGCCTGGAAGATTCCAGAAGGAAGCTTGTACTCGCACAAGTGGTAGAAAAGAGTACAGTATCTAGCTAACGAGTTCTGGGTGAGATGGAGGAAAGAGTTTTTGCACAACCTACAGGAGCGCAAGAAGTGGACCAAGCCCGAGCGGAACATTCAGAAAGGAGACGTTGTCATATCCAAGGAGACTGACACAACCCATAACCAGTGGCCCCTTGCTCGAGTGATCGATACGTATCCTAGTAAAGACGACAAGGTGAGGACCGTCAAGCTGTTGATGGCAGATGGTGAACGTGACAGCGCCCTCCATCTATCCTCGATAGACCAATTCACAAGTTGGTACTCTTGGTCCCTACCCAGGACAAATGTCTACTTCAGAAGACCAGAGACGTCCCCGACAAAGAACCAACGCAGACCACTACCTTGACTGAGTAAACTGTTTACCGTAAGATTGATAAGCTATGGCTTAAAAGGTCCTTACTGATGTTGCGCTAAGTGTATAACTGATGCTGCGCACAGTTGAGGAGCCATGTCACTGCAGCAGTTTATGCAGTGAGAAATGCTTATTTTCATTTCTTACCTTTAAGTTGCAATTAATATGTACCCATTTTACAGTGCATGACCTTTCAGTCAGGTAGCTAGTGACAGTGCATAAAGGTCATCCTGTGTATGCCAATGAGGTCAACTCCCCTCACAGCCCCCACACAGAGTGCATGTGGGTGTTATGTTACATGTAGCCTTGTTTGCCACATCTACAGTATTCCATTGTGCAGCCATTTTACATTACATGTGGTTGTTTTAACACGATAGTTCCAACCCTTCAGAAGTATTATTCAAGTTCTCTATAAGTTCATCCAGAGTAGAAAGCCCAATTTGGTAAGCTTATTTTTCTCTTTATATACTACAACATTTGACTTGGAAGTTTACATGGCAAAATCATGGTTAGACGAAGTTTTGCAGTCTGTTTCGACACTTTATTATGATCAATGTTCTTGACATAGTTTTTCCATTTGAACACATTGCTATTGTTAATTGCCAGTTCATGTATTTCCATGTATCTTCCTGCTTCAGTTCTCTGTTATTTTGGTTATGAATATTCAATCTTTTGGGTGCTAGAGACTGTAAAAAGTATGACGAAACTCCTTGGTATTTAAGCAAATGCCAAGGCAGCCACACATAACAACATCATTTTCTGTTATCTTTGTTTTTGGCGTTTTGGCACAAAGTTGTGATACAACAAATTAACTTTTTGACTGGCCCCAGTGACCTTGTTTTAAAAAAATAAATTTAAAAAAATAAAAATTGTGGTGCTTATATAGCGCTTTCCATCGTATCAACAATCTCAAAGCGCTTTACAATATTATTCCCCCGTTCATCAGGCCATGGGACCACGCGGCAGCCGATTTTCAGCGCTCATCGAACCTCGACCCTCACAGGTACCCATTTATACCCCTGGGTGAAGAGAAGCAATTTTAGCAAAGTGTCTTGCTCAAGGACACAAGCGTCATGACCGGGACTCGAACCCACACCCCGATGACTAAACCACCAGAACTTGAATCCGAAGCTCTTTTTCATGGCAAGTCCTACTTCAATGTCAGCCAGTACTTTTGCTTCCGTTATGAGTTTGGAGATTGTGGAGATGGAAGCAAGTCGCCCAATGTCTATTGTTGTGAGTTTTGATATTGTGGCTTGTATAACTTTGCCAACTTTACTCATGGCGATGTTCATGGTCAGTAGCTCCATTATAAGCTCTCGTATCCAATTGGTATACTTCCCATCAGCGAAAGTGACTGTTTTCTCATCTTGACAGAGAACAAGACATTCTTCCAATTCCCTCACCCGCTGGGTAAGTGTGTCAATTCGCTTCTCATAAGCAAGAACATCGGAGTCCAGTGAAGTAGCAGCTTGCTTTACTTGCAGTCTCACGGTTCTGTACCTGACTTTTTTAATTAGGCTTCTTTTAGTTTGTTTCAACTGTAGGCCTACTAATTCGTCATGAGCTAATTTTGATTCGTTTAGTTTTAATAGCTTGTGTCTGTTGAAGCTTCTCTTCAAGTTTTGTGAGAGCAGAAGCAGATTTCGCCTTCTCCGACTTCAGATGTTCGATCTCTTTATCTCTTCTTTGAATTCGTTTGTTTACATTTCTTGCACTTAACTTTGATAGTTTACTATTGGCTGTTGCCATTTTGTTTTCAAGACTTTCCAGCTGCTTTGATTTAGCTTCACATACAGTTTTGTATAAAGTCAGTTCGTCATTCATTGGATTGAACTTGGCCTGCACTTCTTCAAAACTGGTGAGTATTGTTTCATTCTGTTCTTTTAGGGTGGTCAGTTCATTGTTTACATCATCGATAGCCTGTTGCATTTCCTTAATTTGTTTACTTTTAGCTTCTACCTCTTTTGACACTTGTGCTGTTCCTTCCTCTTTTGCTGCCAATTCCTCTTTCAAAGAAGCAACTGTCAGCTCGGATACGCATGCAGCTTTTTGACAACTGTTTTTTTCTGTGCTCGTTCTGCATCTAAAGCCTCTTTAAGATGCCTTTTTCTTGGGGTATCCACTTCTTTTCTTGCCCTTTCCCTAACTAGTTGAAACTCACTCTCATGCAAATTGAACAAGCTTTGTTCTTGAGTTTTGCCTTTTTTTTTCATTTTGCCTAATTTTCTTATCTTTTTGTTTGACAGATTTTATGAATGCAGTGACTGATTTTGTGCTTGCTTCTACATTTCCACCAAGTTTCTTTAAAATGTCAGCAACTGCTGACATCGACAGTTTGAAACTACATTTACTACCTGTAAGGTATGACAATAATTCAAGCACTAAGCCACATTTGACGACTTGGAGAAGAGGAAGCGCCAGATGTTCATCCTTGCTGAAGTGACGTGCAGTTATCCCGGCTTTAGCAGCATATGGACCGATATCTGAAATAAAGAATGTGACAAATACAAAAACTAATAAAAACGGATAAGCTCTTGGGTGTTTTTAACTGGGGGGGTTGACAGTTTTCTCATCTTTGCTTAAAAATGGATGGGGTTTCGGGTGGCACCATTCGGAGGGAGATCTCTTATTGAAAACCGGTTCTTTTTAGCCGAAGAACCACTCTTCTTCCAAGAGAAGATTTCTTTCCGCATGGTGTTACCCATGATTTTGTTTACTTTTATTAAAATAATAATAAATGGATCCCCAGATCTTATGTATTGTGAATTTTATTATATTCCAGCACTGCAGAGTTGTTAAGCAAGTTTGATACTACTTCTAATTCTTAATGTTTAAACTTGCACATAAACCAATAAAAGCAATTGGATTACATAATACAAATTACTTAGTAAACCGAGTTGGTGTCTGTCTGTCAGTACTACTACCTTTTAAAAGTAAAGTATTGCATACCGGCTTGTTTCAGGCGAGTTTGGGATGATGTGGATGGCCTGTCCGTGGCACTTGCAGCATCATCTATGACCATGGGGATCTCGGAAGTGTTTGTCGAATCCAGTACAGCTAAAAAAAACCACAATCAAACATATGATGGTGATGATGCAGAGCAAGGCGTATCTGGGTTACCTGATTTATAAAATTGAATGAATATAATAATAAAAAAAAATTTGAGCAAAGAAAATCTGACTGAACCGGGACTTGAACCCGAGACCTCTGGATTACCATACCAGCGCTCTTCCACCTTAGCTAACCAGCCCTTTGATGGCGTCCTTCCTAAAGTCAACTATCTTGCTCGGGTCTGGGTGCCAGTCAGAAGCCATAACCCATACGCTGCTTTATAAATGAATATAATAATAAACTAAGCTGACAAGAATACTGTGATGGAAAATCAAAACGAAATACAAATCGAATATAAAAATTGCTTAACATTATAATACACACCTGCATATTGTTGGGTGTGAGAGTCAGACTGTGAGAGTCAGACGGATGAGACAATGGTGAGGGTTGCGTTTCAGTCACAAGAGGCGAGGTGCTTGTTGGTGCTGGAGAAGCTGCACTCAACTTCATGTTGTGACAGCTCTGTAAAAAAATGTTTACAAAATTCATAACTTCAAAATGTAACTGTGGGACAAACCAAAACCAAAACCACAACATAAAATATCACACTCACAGCAAGAAAGTTGCACATGATATAGTAAGCCCATTTTAATCATCAGAGAAAATTTCCTAGTAGCTAAAATCACACGATAACAAAGTAGGCCTATTCGATCTTCACCATAAAGGTGTACACATGTATGTCATACTTTTCTTTGTTGAAAAAAAAACCAATAAAAAAAATCAACATTATTAATGTAGAAATTATTAATTGAACCATTAGTTTATATTCTGTTTACACCAAAAACAACATATAAACATGTAAAGATGATTTTACATACCAAAAACATTTTTAAAACACGGTCCTAATCACTAAATCAGCAGTTATGAAATTCTTGCAGAAGACCCTTTTTTCACGAAATAGATTCTCAGATGCTTTTTATTGAGTTGTCGGTTTGGTATGACCGCATGTTTATGACTCTACAGTGAATGACTCTACACTGAAACCTCTGAATCCTTATAAATAGTCCAGCATGTCTTACACTCTTCAGTCTCCTGACGATGACTAGAGCAAGCTAGTCGAAACGTTGAGACCAAAAGAACTCACTCCGCGGCAGTGCAGTTAATTACGAGAAGTCCCCCCGATCCACAAAGCTAAAGTAGTACTGTAGCGTAAGTAGTCCAGGGGTCGATTTCACAAAACTCTTCCTACCTTAGGACTAGTCCTAGGCAATGCTAAGAGATAGGACTAGTCCTAAGTTAGGACCAGTACTTAGGACTAGTCCTATCTCTTAGCATTGCCTAGGACTAGTCCTAAGTTAGGAAGAGATTTGTGAAATCGACCCCAGGCCGATTTCCTACCTATTTCCTAGGTAGTAGTTAATAAGCAGGACAGTTCTTTTCAGAACTGAGAAGTCTCCCGAATTCCGAAAAAACCTACTCCGCGGTATTAGAATAAATAGCAAGATAAGTTCTCTAAAGAACAAATCTACATAGCAAGTAGATATTATTTTTACACATGGTGTTACCGCAAACCGAATATATACCACATGTTTATATTCAAGCTCGAAAGAGGAGGCATATAACCAACACGACGTATGAAGCTAAACCACGAATGGTTGTTATTAAAATGCGCATGCGCAAAGCTTTGCTAGTCTTCTGCAGTCGTATGTTGTGTTTATTTTTGAGCAAATACTATTTACTGTATTAAGCTAATTAACTTCCAACCCAGTCATATTCTGTCACGTAAATGCTTTGGGGTAATTATTAAGCGGTTTAGTAAACTGTTTGTACGGTTGGGTCACTCCTGGAGGTTTTTCACCCTGTGCTTGCATTATTTCCCATTTATAAACAGTGTGATTTAAATAATCTGAGGTGGGTTGACATTATAATGAATATGCATTTTTGCGGAAGTTGAACGCAGTGTTTTGCATCTCTATTTTTTAACACGAGAGGGCGCTAAACCTATCTGGGTGCACCACACTATTAACTCCCACAGCAACCAATCAATGCTAAATTGTTTGCTAAAATAATATTCAAAAATACTCAAAAAATATTTCAAAGTCTCTCAGCCTCTTGAAAACCAATCATTAACTTGTGGCAGTCAGCCGTTTGGAATTTTTGCTAATTACCCCAGAAAAAACACCCCCGAATGTGTGCTTTTTCCCAAACCGACTTGCTGCCAGTTTTCATGAGGCACTCCTCCACAGAAACACAGAACCCCAGGTTGTGATAGATTCTTATAATTACACAATCTATTAATTGCATGACCCCCAAAACGTTACAATTCAAAAGTAACTGTGGGTTTACAAATTATGATAATCAGCTAGCGTATGAATTGTTGCCTATTTAGTGTGGTGCACCCCTCTGAACTATGGGGCTTCATCTTTCGTCACCACTGGGCTACTGCAGATATTATATCACAGACAAGTAATTTGTTTTTATATTTTTTTAAGAAGACAACAATAATAACAAGAAACAAATACTGCTAACAAAAACACGACATATTCAGCAATTTTTAATCTTTTGGTCCGCTCTGGCCACGCCCTTTTATGCTCATTTTTTTTTATATAATTATTTTTTGCTTGAACCCGAGCAAGTTCAAAATGGGAAAAATACTTTTTATACCGAACCTACTTTTTAGATGTTGGGGCTTCGAAGAGAGGGAGAGGACATACAATCATAGTTAGACTTATATATCTCAGAATTATGAGTTAGCATTAATCATAACTATGAAATACCGGTATATCTCATATTATGATCTACAACAGTGATTGTTACTTGTGCCAATTAACTCATATTTATATGCAAGATAATAAGTCGTAACATACTGTAAAACTATGCCATAATTGTGAGATATCGGTCATAATGATTATTACGTTCAATTAAATTTTCTTTCTCTCTCAATGTCCATTTGGCGCATCCGGTAGAAACAACAAACAAAGCAAAACAAATCGAAAACACAGTTTTCGCTCAATGCACTAAGTCATTATTTTGTTAAAATGAAACAATATTTGTAGACCTACAGTTTAGCTCTAGTAAATAATAAAATGTCATGTCCAGGCAACAACTCAACTGCGACTTTTGCAGGACTGCCACTTCAGTGTGACCATCTTTGACGATTTGTCTCGTAGTATCTCAAATGGTAGTTGACTGAAGGAATAGGCCGGTCTACAAAATTATTTAAATCAACTTTCGATACTATCACAATGACGAAAAGATTATGCATTTTCACGTTGATGAGTTTTATTGTTTTAAGAGTCTTATAATTTGTAGGTTAATGTATACAACATCGATTAAAAAGAAAAGAATGTTTTGGATTGTTTAACAATTATTTTTTACTGTAGTGTCATAATACCAATGAAGATAGGGCATACTACATTTGGCTAGTTTAAATCCATTTACTATTGTTTTGAATGTTTGTGACTGAAAACTTGTTACAAGTTGTTTGTGAAGCAATTTAATTGAAATCACGCAACTATTTACCGCCATCGCACCCGTCAGTTTGTTCTTTTTACAATAATTCTTACCGATCCATGGCTTTATATGGATGGTAACTTGTATACTTTTTAAAATTTAAAGTTTTCAACAAATGCAGAAAAGCTTAATAAGTTATATATCACGGTTGAAGGAATTTTTTTGGCTTTCCTCTTTTTTATGTCTTTGCAGAAGTTGCATTTTCCATCCCCAACCTGGCAAACGGAACAAAAATCTAATATTAAACATCAAAATATATACGGGCACAAAATAATACGCGTGGAAGCACGTTCTCCAATGGTTTTCATCAAAGTTTGTATCACAACTTAGACGTGATTATGACCAATTAATGTCCATGGCCAAATTTATTCAAAATTATAAAACATAGGGTGTCATTATGCTCCACACTCTTCCCGATCTCATGCAGAATACATATATTGAGAACGGATGCCCAATAATTATTTACAATAAATCCCGTCCGACGTACGGTTAATTCTAGAACCAATTTGAAATTGGAAAACACCTTTTTAATTAAAAATCAAAAGGTGCATCTTACAAATGTATGGAGGCGAACAGAATGAACCACATCTCCATATTCACAAATTGCCAACAGACTATTGTTGAGTCAATTATATTGAAGCAGAATGAATGCACAATACAATATGATTTGCAACCTGGTTTGTGGCTTGTATTTTGAAGAACACATAATAAACAAACCCAATTTTGTTTAAAAGGCTTTGAGAATTGAAAACAAAATTAAAAACGCACGATCCGTTTTCGTCTTGATCTTGTATGTTTTTCACCAGGACCATCGCAATAGCATGTAAAAACGACTGCATCGGATGCCATTTTGAATGTCGCACTAATTTGATCAAGTTGTTATTAATTCCCCCCCCCCATAGCCTAACCTATCAATCATCAGAAATAATTGAAAACTCGATGTACCGGGTATACAAAAACGGCTACCATAGAAAGATTATTGCCCATTTTCATGAAAACCACAATAAGTGTTCTGTGTGCTAGGCGTTTATGCGGAGGTCCCTCACCCTTCCAACAACCAGTTGACTTTATTCGAGGTCTATATAAAACAAACAACAATACACTGTACATGGAGATCAATTAGGCAAACATTTGTATTGGAAAATGTCATTCATAACTTTTATTGCAAGTTATCTCCTTCCTCCACCGTTGACAATAATCTTTGCCCAAGAAACTTAACTCTAGAATGTAAATATGAAATGAAGATAAACACATAAAGCAGTTGAAACTATTACTGCATTCGGTGCATCTTTTTGCACAATCTTTATTTCTTTAATGATAGGCAAGTACTGTCTTATTCCATTATTGTTTCAATAAACATTGTTAAAGGAACATACAGAACCTGTTTTTGCTAACAAAACAGTTGCTGGCAGTGTAAGCACTTTATGTAATCAACCATATACATAATCTGACAAACCTGTAGAAGTTTGAGATCGATCGGCCATCTGGGTCACGAGAAAAAAGTGAAAAACAAATCAACATTTGCATGAAATCATATAGATTCAACAAATGAATAAAACGCTCACTGAGCGATAAACTCCAAACGGAAATTTAGTTTATTCATTTCTCATCAAATATGGCATTTCAGACAGAAATATTTCAAGAGATGTTTTCTACTATCATCATCATTAGACCGTGTAAGTTTAATATATTTTACAAGCTTTTTTTCTTACCAATTCTGTAATGTTCCTTTAAGTTGCAGTTGGAAATACATTGTACAAAGGTTTTGAATGATGCAAAGTAGCAATAGAGTTGTAGTTGTTTTCATTTTAATTACTATTTCTGTAATGTGGAAATTTTATAATGAGGATTATAAAACCATACTATATTTATGATCAATCTTTGATGGTGAGTTGTTTTATTTGTTACTTACAAGTAGTTTACAAAATTGAATGTGGTACCCAATCTCCATTGATGCAATGTTTACATCTAACGTTTTTTAAAGATCCAAAATACTTACATCATAAAAGTATGGAACTTTAACCTAAAATTTAGAAATAATGTGAGTACATTTGTACATTTTGTCTTGGCAATGATACATAACACACATTGTCTGTGTCCAACTTGTACAACAGAAAAAATTGCTCATTGGATTTAGGAAGGTTCAAGTGAATAATACTACAGAGACTGCTTGGTACCTTAAAATTATCTTTAAAACCAACCTTGCTTTTTAATTAATTTATTTTCCACAAATAGAAACGATAATGCCATTGGAGGGACGAATTCATCTGCTCTGCAACTTGGCTACTTATGGCCTTGAATCTTGAACACCCATCTGTTTGTATCCAATGGAACAGGCTGATGAAAGAAAACAAAACAGAAATACATAGTTAGTTGAAATCAATAAAATCATCTAGAAAATATGAAATGAAAGTGGATGTGGGAAATTATTTGGGGCAGGGTAACACAAGTATACCAGAAGACACATTCATTTCCCCAAGTATTTATTTTCACTAAAGAAAAAACAACTGTTAACAAAATTATTGTTGGTATAACCAAGCGGTCCTTAAGTGCCTGTAAACTTGCCTCAAAGTTGGTAGTTGTAATTTTCTTGTTAAGCTGTTTCATGATACAGATCTATTTGTTCATGAATGTATGTCTTGTTTTTTCATCAGGTTTTTAGTTAAATTTGTATTAAAAATTGAATTTAGGCAAGTACTCACCATGGAAACAAAAATCTCAAAATACTCCAGGCATCATTCGCATATGTTTAGAATTCTTCCTGCAACTGGCCCCTGTGCTCTTTTAGCTGTCCATTGCATAATTTTCCCTCTGAAAAAGTTGACAGCTCAAAATGGGGCTACTGCCAGCCAAAGCATCCCACGAAAGATAGAACACATCGTCAAGCCCTTCCTCAGACTCAACCAGGTCAGCTACTAAAGGACACTGTGAACAAAATAAATGGAAGAATAGTCAAGACAAAAAACAACTACATACACAATGGAGGTTTCATACATGTAGGTGTGGTTTATCTAGATGATCAAAGGATCAGACCTGAAGCTGACACTGATGATCAATGTGTTGTTGTCACTAATGTCAGTTAATGGGCAAAGCGCTTAGACAAGACAAGTGAATGAGCAACACTCTTTATTTTCTACACTTTAATCCCGTTCTAAAAGTATTGTTCTAAAAGCATTGTATATAACATACTTCTTCTCATCTTCCATTGTATAGACCTACCTAAAATAACCCAAACTAACCAGTGTCTCTAGCTTTGCTAGTAAGTTTTCCTGTTGTCTGTTCTGGGCATTTTTTTCTGTAATCTTTTTAATCTTTTCCCAATAGTTTCTGTCACTCCAGTACGCTTGCATTGATTGTGTTGCATTCTTTTAACCTCTGAGAATGACTCTGAGAAGCCTTGTGTATGGTTGCAGTTAGCTTAACATCAGTTGTGTATGGTTGTTACACTACATCACGTATGAAGCGTTGTGCATGGTTGTAGTTTCCCATTGAATTGTGTATGGTTGTTACACTACACATCGTATGAAGCCTAGTGCATGGTTGTAGTTTCCCATTAAGTTGTGTATGGTTGTTACACTACACAACGTATGAAGCATAGTGCATGGTTGTACTTTCCCATCGTCCATGAGTTGTGTATGGTTGTTACACTACACAACGTATGAAGCGTTGTGCATGGTTGTAGTTTCCCATTGAGTTGTGTACGGTTGTTACACTACACAACGTATGAAGCCTAGTGCATGGTTGTAGTTTCCCATTGAGTTGTGTATGGTTGTTACACTACACAACGTATGAAGCGTTGTGCATGGTTGTAGTTTCCCTTTGAGTTGTGTATGGTTGTTACACTACACAACGTATGAAGCGTTGTGCATGGTTGTAGTTTCCCATTGAATTGTGTATGGTTGTTACACTACACAACGTATGAAGCGTTGTGCATGGTTGTAGTTTCCCTTTGAGTTGTGTATGGTTGTTACACTACACAACGTATGTAGCGTTGTGCATGGTTGTAGTTTCCCATTGAATTGTGTATGGTTGTTACACTACACAACGTATGAAGCGTTGTGCATGGTTGTAGTTTCCCTTTGAGTTGTGTATGGTTGTTACACTACACAACGTATGAAGCGTTGTGCATGGTTGTAGTTTCCCTTTGAGTTGTGTATGGTTGTTACACTACACAACGTATGAAGCGTTGTGCATGGTTGTAGTTTCCCATTGAATTGTGTATGGTTGTTACACTACACAACGTATGAAGCGTTGTGCATGGTTGTAGTTTCCCATTGAGTTGTGTATGGTTGTTACACTACACAACGTATGAAGCGTTGTGCATGGTTGTAGTTTCCCATTATTGAGTTGTGTATGGTTGTTACACTACACATCGTATGAAGCATAGTGCATGGTTGTAGTTTCCCATTGAGTTGTGTACACTACACAACGTATGAAGCCATGTGCATGGTTGGTTGGAACAATGATTTATGGGGCCAACAATGAGGCCTAACCATGATCATGCCATGATTCACTTATGATAGCACACCACCTGGAAATACTTGAATCCCTCTTTTACTTAATACTAATACTATAGTTTTAGTTTTAGTATTTTTAAAATCTTTTTTTTAGTACATCACCACAATCACAAACTTGCCACTCTGCAAGTCCAATTGTCACAACAAAAATTAACTTAAATTAAGTCAATTGTAAACTAAAAACACATAAAACTATTGTATTTTAGTTAAATGTATTTTCAGAAGCAATAATTACTACACTGAAACTTACTAACCTACTTCATTACTCAGTAGTTTGCTGACTGATCCAGTCATTTCTTTGTTGATACTCACGGTCGTCTCTCTACAGCCCTGCCATTTTTAATTATGCACAGTCTAGTCTGGTTACACTTTCCAATGGCACGTTTTCACGCGCGTACTACGTTGTGGGGTCAGAATTATAATAATAACATTAATATTCATGATTCTCATCATCACTACAGAGAAAACGACACGGGTAAGAGACTAACCAAAACGCTGGCTCCAACAGCACACACGTCATTAGTACATCTGCTGAGAAACAGGGAACCAGTGGCAGCTACCATAGAACGTGCATGGTTGTGGTTCGTGGTTTAGCTTCATATGTCTGTTTGGTTATATATCTCCGAAAGAGGCGACCAAGAGAGCATCAATTGTCATTTATTACCGAGTAGATGGTGCTAATCAAATAGTTTCCAATTCGCTGAAAAGAAATTTGTCATTTTAAAACATTGTTGTTTAACCTCATTGGTTACATTATATTTTGATATGAGCTTGACGTGAACAAAATACCATTTACAGTTTGATTGTATTAATTGATTCAACTACACGTAAATTGTTAAACGATTTAATCAAAACATAAAGACATGAGTCTGGTTCCTCCAGCCAGACTGCCGATTCGATAGCGATTTAAAGGGAACAAACGTAAGAACAAGACCGGTATGTACAATGTAAAAAGATACACAACATTGTACATACTGTTGCACTGTGTGTAGAGAATTTGTCTAAAGTAAACGTAACACTTTTATTATTTAGTGAGTAGTGTTTTGGATTTCGAAGTTCAAATCAAAGGTTTTTGTCGGTGATCAAAGTGTGCATTTCAGGTCTTTTTAAACTGAGCTGTAGTGGTATGTAGTTTAACTTACATTGAATTATCGACATCGTGCAAGTAATGACAAGTCAATGTGACATAACACATGATAAATAAAGACTTAAACTTTTTACCTTTTTTTAGTGTAACAGTTATAAATAATAACAACATTAATTTAGTTGTATATGTTTTTACTTTTTGTGGCATTGCATGGTGAGGTATCAATGTATATTCGGTTTGCAGTAACACTGGTCATTTTACCAGACAAGTTCGCAAGCATCGTAAACAGTGCCAATATGCTGTACTCTCTCCACTTCCAAGTTCTTGGCCCTACGCCCCAAACATGCAAAATGGCCCAAGTCCACTTACCCTAGCCCGCCTTGTTGGGCTGTTATGGCTCTCTTTTAAAGGAACATTACAGAATTGGTTTTTGCTAACAAAACAGTTGCTGGCAGTGTAAGCACTTTATGTAATCCACCATACATAAACTGACAAACCTGTAGAAGTTTGAGATCTGATGGGTCACAAGAAAATAGTGAAAAACCGATTACACATTTGCATGAAATCATATAGATTCAACAAATGAATAAAACACTCACTGAGCGATAAACTCCAATCGGAATATTAGTTTATTCATTTCTCATCAAATATGACATTTCAGACAGAAATATTTCAAGGGATGTTTTCTACTATCATCATTAGACCGTGTAAGTTTTGTGTAAATCTGTGATCAAAAGTATATTTTACAAGTTTTTTTCTTACCAATTCTGTAATGTTCCTTTAACATCGGTCTTATGTAATGGTGAGTGTTATAAGACCGATGTTTAAAGAGAGCCATAACAGCCCAACAATGTGGGCTACACTTACCCATACAATACGCAGCTATAACAAGTTGAAATATTGTGCTGGTTTGATTTTGTGAAATTGTAGAGATTAGTCAAAGTTAAAGAGAATAGCCTGGTCTTATAGGCCTATCCAGTAAGTGTAATAATCAGCTTTATTTTTTTTCGAAGAAATGCAGCGTGTAGATGTCCGAACCTGAAACAAAGACACTGGACAGAGTTAGAATGGGGCCTGATAGAAAGATGGAGGAAGATCCGGAGAAAGACTGCTCTTCAGAGCGGGAGTTGGTGATGCCTCAGATGGTGGTTGCTATGGGAGACGAAAGCAGCGACGATAATGCGAGTGAAGAGGAAGGGGAGGGAGGGATGGGACCACAGGGAGATGGCTATATGCTGTTGCCATCGGATGCGGACCAGGACATGCAGGATGAAGCTCCTGAGACTCTGAATGAAGTAAGTAAATTACAAAATGCCAACAGCAAACCGTCCTGATGTGAAAACAGAACGTGTGTGTCAGGAAATGTCTTGTGGAAGTTTTTAATTAATTTAATAATAAATAATAACATCAGGCATTTTTTAGGCGCTTTTAAACCACTTCCATCCACGTGCTGTCACTAACACTACCCTTAATCAATGTGGCTAAAGCAGTCATCAAAGCATCTCAACTCCTTTGGAGTATGCAGCACCAGCAGCCAAATTGGCACAAATTTTGCTAATCATTCACATCAACAACCTCTACTATGGCACCATTTGCTTTGTCCTTCGAATGGGACATTAAGCCGTTGTACAAAAACAAATACAGTTTTACAAGAAAGGAAAATTAAAATCCTCAGGCAAAATCAAACAAGCCTAGCCAAATGGTATCAACTATGATACAGAAATGTGTACAAGTTAAAAAAGAATGAATATACACCATTAGATTATTCCTACTTAACGTCACACACTGTGAATTCAGCCATCTTTACAGGCAATAAAGAGTTATTTTATAAATGTACAACTGTGCGTTTTTCGTAAATACCGTGTGTGACACGCAGAAGTTCTATCAAATTCCTTGCATGATTGGTTGGTGAACCACTTAACCGCAGAAAAATTTGAACGCTTGACGCGGCCCAAACTCAACTTTCTAGTAAAGGTGGCTATCAGAAAGTATCTGTAAGCTGTGCATTCAAAAACCTAAAGGTGTGGAAGAGAACATAATAGAGCCACAGGTCCTGTAATTTTGACAGGAGGTGGGGTTTTGCAAAGAAAAACAAAAACGTTCTATTTGTATTTGTTTTTATGCACAGATGTTGGATGAGGTTGAGTTTCCTACAAGCTCTAGTGGCCATTCTCAACATCAGCAGCTTCAGCTTCCCCCTCACCTCTCTAAACTCATGCCCACGGAGATCCCCACCCAGGACCCTGTCACCATCGTGTCATACACCGACACAACCAAATCACTCCAGGAGCGGCGGCAAGTCATGGCTGAGGACGATGAGATACAGAAAGCCATGGCCGGGGTGTCGCTGCCCGGACTAGCCATGCCCCCATGGGCGAGGGCCCAGGGAGATGAGGGGTGGAAGGAACAGCTGAACATGATGATGCAGGGAAAGGATGAAAAGAGGAGAGAATCCAAATCATGAACAAGTCTGGATGCCTGAAATCTGAAAACATGTCTTCACAAATTACTCAAGATACTGTGCCCGTATCTCTTTTCCTAATTTAAATGCAGAGCTGCCAACATCTGCATCTTGCAATCCGGGAGATTTTGTACAACAGTCAGGGAAATATTTAGAACTATGTTTAGCATAATAGGGAAAAAGTTTCCATAATCTGGGAGATTTTGTAAATTTGTTCATCAGACCATGGAAAGTTTGGTTTATTTTCATGGAACTTTCTGCAGAATCAGGGAGAGTTGGCAGCTCTGCCGTTGGAATCATCTCTACCAGTACTGCACAGCCCTAGCAACCATGCTTGGCATCAGCCATTAGGGCATGGTATTATCCCCATGCACTGACATCAACAGTGGCTGCTGTCTGCCCATGCACTGCCAATTCGGTATTAAAAATGCTTGTAAAGATATCGGTGCACGCCTAAGAGCATGTGCATCACCTAAAAAGCGCACCGCATAGTAACAAACATTGAAATGGCCCAAGCGAGATTTACTGTGTGGTGATGTCAAGTGAATTGGATCAATACATTCACTTGTTGAAACACTCCTAAAGTGGTTTCATGTAGGCCGGACTTTAAACAAAATTATAATCTTTGGAAAACTGCTTACGTAGGCCCTAATGGTAGATTAGTTCCAGTACAATTTGTTGTGTACATGTATGTCATGAGATGGAAGTAGCATCTTGTAAGTGGTGAGGGTGTCACTTCCTAACTTTGTATCCGAGTTCAGCGATTTTTCATTTACATTATGTTTACAAAAGGCTTACAAGTGCATTTTTGGTAACACTTGCTAAATAATATACAAGCTGAAGAAGTAATCTGAAATTTGTCTACATTGTTTCATTTCATTTGATTGATTCGTGCATCAAAGAAATAGACTGTTCAAGTCTTGCACAACTCGAACGAAGACTATATTTTTCTATATCAAATTTTCTTTTTAAATTCCATGAAAAGACTAAATTTTTGGGGAAAAAAATACCTACAGTAGTTCGGTATTAATTCAGTTTCAATTTGTATACAATACCAATAATTTGTTAAAATTGACATTAAAACAACAGCAGCAGAGTCAGCAGCAGAGTCAGCAGCAGAGTTTGGGTTCGAATCCCGGTCATGACACTTGTGCCCTTGAGCAAGGCACTTAACCATAATTGCTTTGTAAAAAGTTGGGAAGGTAGTGCATTCTGCTCTACCAGCCAGGCTCCTAGTGGATGATACCCCATGCCAATATCCTTACTGACTGTGAAGGGGGTATCCCTGCATCATCCCCAGGAGTAGGTGGAACCGTGCCCCTGGTGATAGTTGATTTGGGTCGACAGCCCAAATCAGTTAAGTGTAGCCCTCACCTTGAAGTGGCCGTCCAGCCTTGTGAGTTGGGCAATATCTCATTAAAAAAAATTAAATACACAATTTTTCAGAGAACACCAACCCTTTTGGACACATCATACATATTGTACATGACAACAGGTCGCAACATACAGAAATATACTTGGACTACATGTATATCAGAAACATTATTGTTTTCCATCATATCTGTTGGTGTCCGTGTTATTGAAAACACAGTATTTCACTCTCGATGCATTGTCTGGGTCGAGCATTTGTGCTGCCTGGTCGAAGGCGGCCTTTTTGCGATTAGGTGTAATGAGTGTCAGATGGGCAACATTCTTAGTTGTTTATGAGTAGCCGGAAGTGGAGGTCAAATCTTATTCTCAGCAAAGTTTGTTAAATTACTTTCCCAACAATTTGATATAATTTTTATAGCCATAAACTACATTATTTGAAGAAACAAAATTGCGCACATGTAAAACTCAATATGGTTCAAATACGCGCGAGACTTGCGTAGTCTATTGTGAGTAGCTTTTGAAACTTTTCATGGTGGGGATACAATGTACAATGTAGTAAGGTTTGTGGTAACACCATATACATGTACATGAGTAGGATTTTAAACTTTGCATGATTGACCAATCCAGTATGGTTTGCAGTAACACCATGTCATGTACAAGAGTAGGATTTGAAGCTCTGCACAGTGGGGATACAATCTAGCAAGGTTTGCAGTAACACCATGTACATAAAAATCTCTCTTTGAGTTGCCAGAGTTCTGAAACGAACCGCTGGGTGGTGTAACAACTCTGCTAGAAAGATGTTAAGGGGAAACTTTACATTAAGAATACAACTTCAAAGCAAGCCGACACTTTCATAGTTTTTCTTTGTTGTTTCTTTTATTCACACAAAGGGACAAACCTGCACATTATATACATAACAATAAAAGTCGAACATAACTGCCCAGTGAATGTCACAGAGCTGCCCCACCCAGAGCTCCCTGATGCAGAAAGTTTCCTGAAAATAAACCAATCTTTCTATGTTCTGATGAACAAGTTTGAAAACTTCCATGAATATAGAAACTTTTTCCCCGTTATGTCAAATGTAATTCTGAATATCTCCCTGGTTGTTGTACAAAATCTCCCTGATTGTAAGATGCAAATGTACATACATGTAAGTCCAAGTCTGTATTAGTAAAAAGAAAAGAGTAGAACAAGGAATTATAAGAATCTATTGAATAATTTGGTAGAAACAATAACTATGAGTACAACCCTTGCTTAAACTATGACCTAAACGCCTAGTGCTACAAAAAAACAATTGCACTGAACTGTTCAATCATTGGCTGTTATTCTCTCTTGTTAATAGTGAGCTGTAAGAAGCCCCGTACCAAACTCAGACGCATCTTGAAAACAGTGATGTGACAACCTAAAGGGGGACATGATCACAGCAGGCCTGTGGCTGTACATGGAATCATGAACTCTCGTCTAGTTACTGCAGGTGTGTGCCCTTCCTCCATGTCATATTATCTATATGGAGGGAGCATGCATGTACATGTATACAGGTCTCCGCACTCAAATGAAATAGTGTCATGATAAGGTCATTTCATACAGACAGTGAATGAGAAATAGTTACCACAATCACTGTCACAAGAGGGCTCTCTATTTTATGTAAATATTTAGTTAAGTATACTAAAGCGTAGCAAAAACGTAATATTTCGGGCATGGCCCTACGTCACATACCATAATTATAAGGAAGTTTTTGCGAAGTTTCTTTTGTAAGTAAATTCTTGCTTGGTACATAATACGTTCAACATGCGTATTGTTCAATGATTCATGCATGAATCTTTTCTTAGATTTCTGAGGGTTGGTGTCCGTTTGCAATTGCTGCGGACAAAGATGCCGTTGGTACCCGCTGTCACCTCTCTATATGTGTGTAGGTTCGAAGTTCCTGTGAAAATACAGTGACAGTTTTTGGCTGTTTTCTCAGCAAGTAAACACTGTATTCACCTACAACTTTCACATGTGACTTTTAATGTGTCTATCTTTTTATTATTTTGCCTATAAATCAGCATAACGTTGACAAAACCAATCTATGGCCCTAACTTTAATACACATCAGTGTAAGGGCAAAAAACAAATAATAGTTTGAAAGTTAATGAGCACCTCTTAATTCATGATAAAAGAATTATAAGAACAGGCACAGTTTATTCCTTTTTAAAACACCAAAATAGACTATATTTTAAACGGAAGGCTGTCCCTGCAAACGGATAAAATGAGTTAGGTTACCTGAATGGGTAGGCTTGGAATGCATGCATGCATAACCTTTTGTCTTCAGGGAATAAGACTTGAGATGGGAATCGTGCAAATAAGGCCCATGCAGAAGATAGTAAATGCAAAATGCTTATTACAATCACATTTGTGTACATATTGTTCATCAATTCATTTAAAAGTGCTTGATATGAACAGAACAAATTTATCTTGGTGTTTTCATGATTGTAGAGCTTTTGCAAAACATATAAATTAACTGTATCATAAATTTCATGACGCCTGATTATATGTATGTACAATTCCCTAAAAATTAATTGATACCACAATTATATACACAACCCATATTTTTATCCTAACCCTCAAGTGCCTTTGGCCCAAGACCTTCCCATGTCCAAAAATCATCCACTCTATGGCAACTCAATACTAGCGCTACTCAACACCCAAATGTTTGGATTTCAATAAGAGTGGTGTGCCTATTCCAATGATAAATAAAAGCAATTATTTGGGCCTGCAGTACCATATTCTACAAAAAGGTCGCTCAGACACAATACTAGAGCCGGTTGAACTCATGGTTGAACCAGATCAAGTTTGAGCGATTCTAGTTTAACGTTGTCCCATCGAGCTGGAGGGTTTATCTTCCGATCGCTTTTGGTTTACTTTGTATCACTGTGCATGGACAAATTCAAGTTGACCACATCCAGTTAACTCAAAACAAGTGACCTGCCGTAGGATCTATATGCAACACATACACTGGAGCGGGTTCAACTCAATGGTGTCTGAACGCAAAGGTACAAAATTGTTTAAATAGATATTAGAGGTACATAGATTAAAAAATTTGTTGTTGTTTGGTAGCGTGTCCTGGCCAAGCAGTCTAGTGCATCAAAATCAAGTTCTAATGGCCGAGTCGTGTGGGTTCGAATCCTGGTTATCACACTTGTGTCCTTGTCAAGGCACTTGACTATAATTTGCTTCTCATCACCCAGGAGTGAATGGGTACCTGTGAGGATACTGACCCAATTCATCCGACGTCATCATCACCGTAATCTTGGCTGCGTCCTTTTTAGGCGACGCAGCGGTTTCCACGCTGCTCACTGTTAATTTTACATGTAATTTGACTACCAAATGGTAAGCATGGCAGACAAGCTTTGTGTGATGTTGGTACAGGGGGGTCAATGGATTGTTGATGTGAATGACTAGCAACCTGTGTGCCTATTTGGCTGCCGGTGCTGCATACTCCAAGGGAGTTGAGACAGATTCAGGAATGCTTACAAGGCCAATTGAACAGGAGTTGTGTTAGTGTAAAGGCGCTCTGATGCAAAGTTTAAAAGCTCCCAATAAATTTAATTACTCTTATTAACCACTTCACATCGGTATTCCCCTAAACAATTCTGTGCCCAGTCGCGGTAATACTTTTTGGACTTTCTTGAGTAATCGTTTTCCTTTGAAAATGTTGTTGCCACAATGAAACACTGACTTGACAAAGGAAAGACAACAACGCTGCTCATAATTTGCACCAGCATTTGATGTTGTCAAGTGAGAAACTATCAGTAGGCACTCACTATGAAAATCCGCAGTGGTATGCAGGAATCTCTGAACGCTCAGACTTACCTCCCAATGAGCCGAATTAAATGACGAACAATGTTTGCATTTTTGTATGCCACATTTGTAATAACAAAAAGACAAAGGAAAGGGGCATTAAGAGCATGATAGCCAGTACCTTCTGTCCCTCTTTGTGCAGTTGAAACGAAGCGTAGCATGGTAGGTGCATGCCTATGCACACTAAATAATGGAATGTCCGGGTGAGTATTCATGTCGGCAGCCCGGCTGTCAGCGAAAACTTTTGGTCGCTCCGAATTTGTTCCGGGTTTTAACAAAAAAATCCGCCGTAGGCCGGTCCAGAGAAATGTTGCGGATATACAAGTCATCTAACGTGAAGTGGTTAAAGAGAATGGTTTTAAACTAAAACAAAAATAATCACATCAAGGTTTATAAGCCAGAGCAAGAGACATAAAGTCCTCGTAGTTGATCGTGATCTTGCCATTGAGGTTGGAGTCCCTCTGCTTGAAGGCTTCAGTGAGTGACCGCAGCAAGACGCAGATCTGGATGAAGTCGTCGAACTTGACTGACCGCTTCGACTGTCGGTCGAACTTCAAGATGAGCACCTGGACAAAGTTCTGGCTGATGCGGAATCCCATCTCATTCAAGGCTGGAAAAAAATATATAATATTAATAATCAGTTTCTATGTAGCACATTAACTACGAATGTCACAAAGTGCTTATTACGTTTAGAGCAGATGTTTTAATTATGAGACCATACAGCTCACCTTGTGAAAAGTTTGCAAGGTGAGGCGGCACAATCTGGTGCTAACCATGCCAGAAACATTGGGGCAAACCCCTTCTCTCAGCGATCATTAGTGTACATTTACTGGATTCATTTACATGCATTACACAGCTAACGGGGTTAACAAAGGACAAAGCAATTGTATCTTATTTAAGGACACAAGTGCACCGACCAGGACTCAAACTCTGCCAATCAGAAACACCAGAGCATGAGTCCACTGTGCTAGACAGCTTGGCCACGACAAGCACAAAATAAAAGTTTAAAAATCAATTAGCCTTCTTAACCCATTTCGTTACTGTACCTGTATACAACTCTCCTGCATCAATATTTCCAGATTTATCCCGATCGTAGCGATCGAATACACCCCTCCATTGCTGAATGTATGCCCACAAGGCACCAAACTCTTGTACGTTGATCGTTCCATTGTTGTCTTTGTCGAACAATCCTGTGTACAGATAACAACAGTTGAAAGTAAACACTCGGAAGCAGCCATGCTTTTCCCATGCACACTGGGCGTCGCTTGCTTGGTTTGTTTACATTGTATACCCACTATGAGTCACGTGACTCCGGTGGCGGATTTGAAAAGTTCCCTGACAGACTGACTGCATGTTTCATTTAATACTATACCACCCAAATTAAATACTTGGCTGAAACATTTTATTAATTTTATTTTTCGCTCCCAGTGCTACCTACATATATCTCGCACTGCAAATAATGCAGGAGATAAAGCTCTCTCTCTCTCTGTAGCAGATTCAAGAATCTAGAACACAGTCAGTCTGATTCTTCACCTCAATACATATGTTTAAAATCCTCTCTTAAAGACACTGGACACCTTTGGTAATTGTCAAAGACCAGTCTTCTCACTTGGTGTATCTCAACATATGCACAAAATAACAAACCTCTGAAAATTTGAACTCAATTGGTCGTTGAAGTTGCGAGATAATAATGGAAGAAAAAACACCCTTGTCCATGTTGTCACACGAAGTTGTGTGCTTTCAGATGCTTGATCAATTCAAATATACTGAGAAATTACTTCTTTCTCAAAAACTACGTTACTTCAGAGGGAGCCGTTTCTCACAATGTTTTATACTATCAACAGCTCTCCATTGCTCGTTACCAAGTAAGTTTTTATGCTAATAATTATTTTGAGTAATTACCAATAGTGTCCAGTGCCTTTAAGACCTACTTGTTCGCTAAATCAATGCATATGTTCATTCTTTTTTCCTTTTTTCTGACTATCAGAGTGACATCTTGATGTGCTTTGTAACCTTTGAAAAAGGCATGTTTTAATATTATCATTATTAAACCAGGAAGAATCCCTTCAAAGTCACATTGCGCTTCTTTTTCTACTTCTTTCTTAGTGTTCCATTCTTCCTAATAAAATGTTATTTTCCTTCTCACAGACCCTCTTTTTCTCCAGCAAGTTACAGGAAACAAACCTATTTGTTGGCTAGGCCTTACCCTTACCTATCATTAATCTACACGTCTCTCCGTTGAAGTGTGACCAGTTGCCGTTCATCAGAGCTTGCTGCAGCTCATGAGCGGTGATACTGCCGGAGTTGTCACGGTCCACTGACCGGAACCACTGGTAGACTGTTGGGTCGATACCTGGTGGAGCGCCACCTGGTGGAGCGCCACCAGGTGCACCATAGGCTGTAAATCGGACAAGAATAACATCATAATAATCATTGGTTCTTATACACATGTTACATAGAGCACATATCCTAGTAGTTAATGTAGATCATACGCTTCACAATTATTATCCCTGTTCAGTAGGCATACTTTTAGACTATTCCTCTAACTTCCTCAAAACCCCAAGCTGCTTTCATTAGCGCTCAGGGGTTAATCCAACACAATACTGTGTCAGCCCTCTCAGGTTCCCATTGATACACCTTGGTTAAAACAAACTCATAAAATTTGTTATTACGTTTTATTTAAATAGGCCTATCAACCCATATATTAAGCAAAAAAGGAACATAACGTGAAAAAATACCACTTCATAGGACCTTTAAACAGAAACCGTTGAAACTCATGACAAATAGACTGTGCAACAGCCTCGCTACCACGGGCAGTGTACCGTATCGATACCTCTCACCCCTGGTAGGGATGTGCTGTAAAATCAATGCAAATTAGCTCCCCAAAATGACTGTTTTGCTAGCAATAGCATGCTTGTTAAAAGCTTTTGAGTGCTTGTAGGGCACTAGCCTATAGCTTCAATGCGTCACTTTATAAGGAAGTAAAACTCTGGGTGGAATAAGTTCCAAGTAGAATGCAATAAGAATAATTCAATGTAGCTCTTATACCTAGCTACGTTTTTAACAACAGGTATGCAGATACATGTAGCTCTACGTTCGAACTATAGAGCACCATCATGTAATTGTTGACAAGGTGATGCAGTGAATCTGCAGCCAACCATGCCAGAAACACCAGGGCGAACACCTTCTCTTAATGATAAGTGTACTGGGTTCTTTTACAAGCATTTCAACACACTGGGCCTACAGCTTCAGACATCCCACTACAGGACAAAGTAGTTATGGTTTAGTGCCAAGGTTTTGAGTTGTAGAAGTAACCAAATCTTTCAATGTATCTCACCTTGCTGGCCATAAGCCCCCTGTTGAGGGGCCCCATACCCAGGCTGACTAGCTGGAGCAGGGGCACTGTAGCCCGGTTGCGCCCCGTACCCGGGTTGCCCAGCAGCGGGTGCACCATATCCTTGTGGCTGCCCATAGCGTGGTTGGGCACCTGGAGGCCCATAGCCGGGCTGTCCTTGGGGTGGGGCTCCATAAGCTTGCTGGGGCGGGGCTCCATATCTAGGCTGTCCACCAGGAGGGGCACCGTAACCTTGTTGGCCTGGTGGTGGGGCACCGTAACCTTGTTGGCCCGGTGGTGGGGCACCGTAACCCTGAGCATAAATACAAGGAAACAACCAAAACAATAATGTATATTGACACAACATTATAATGCTTGTTAATTAGTGGCCATTTATTCACTGGTTCACAGAGTCGATCTAATATCACATGTTTAAAATACACCCCCATGTGACCAGTCTTCGACCAATCAGGGTGCATAATTTTCCAGAGGTATTTGTTAATTTAACATAACCGTTATAAAAAAACACACCCAACAACAACAATGATGTGTGTAAAGCACTGTATACTCAGTACTTTCCCAAAGTGTTACTACTATACAAAAAAATACAAAAAAACAACGGAAAACTACCAGAAAACACCTGAACATACCGGAACACTACCCGAAAACAGAAAATACCGGAAAACACACACTGACACACCGGAAATACCAGAAAACCACCATTCAGGGGTTTTGATTACCGTGTACCAACAAAATTCCTTAGACACCCCTGGCCCTGTGCTCCATTTTGGACTTATCCAATTACATAGGATATCAGAGCAATAGTAAACCTTTGTACGGTAAAACATAACTGCACAAGTTTGAAAATTGCGCGCATTTGCTACGATAAGTTTTAAATTTGTGCAAGCTTGCGCGAGTATTGACTCAGTGTTCAAAAAAGTTGCCAAGTGTTTTTTTTTGTTAGTGTCCTGTCCTTATTTATTGGACGCCAGACTATTGTTGAAGTTTTTGAGGTGAAAATACAGACTTGCAATATCAATCTTTTTTTCAAAAGTGAAACAGGATCTGGACAATAACATTTCATTGGACAGAACAACATTAAAAGTAAATTTATGGCAATTTTGATAGACAGCTATAATTCATGTGGCCGGAAAATAGCATTTTAATTACAGTATTTTCTTTAAAATTTGCGAAATTATACCTCAGTCAATGAGTCATGTCGGTCGAAAAAAAGTAAATTTTTCTCTGAAGTATTTTTTAATAAAAAAGAAATAGGCCTACAATACAAGTGACATTTCGGGGCTACCACTACCAGGTATTCAACCAAAGGGAAATTGGGGAAAATGTCCGTCTTCGACTGCCACTTTCTAAGGGATTTATTTTATTTTTTAATGGATGTTGGACTTTATTTCCCTTTTTGTAATATATCTCTGGAGGAATTGGTAGATAAGTTTGATCTTTAAAAAGGAAAATTCAAACGCACATTTTATGGTCATTTCATTGCGCAGATGAAACTTTCATGCACTTGTGTCCAAAGGAACTAAAATGGAGTGTAAAGCGAGCAGCATTTTCAAGACCACCGTCGACACGAAAATGGCTTATTTTTCATAATTTTGACACTTTGTTGTACATAATGTACTTCATAATCGTTCATAGTAGTACTAGTACTAGTGTAGGCCTATAATAATAGTGCCTGTTCCTCTCTCTGACTCTGTATTCTAGAATTTCTATTCCATCAACCCATGTCAACCTGATCTTGACAGGTAAGGAACAAATTTGACCGAAATCAACGTAGATAAAGTGGCTGCCAGATACGGAATTTTAGAAAAATTCTTAGTTACCAATGACCTGGTCAAAAATTAACAGACAGGCAATGGCGATGAAAACAAGACAGTTCACAATATTGTCAATGTTAGCTCCATGAATAGGGCCAATCCACTCCGTAACCTTGGCCCCAGCACCACTGCAGGCCTATTCTTTTGCCCTATGAGTGGATTGGCCCTATTCATGGGGCTATGTCAATGTCAGACACCGCGACGGTGATGCCGCGGTAATATGAGATTATAGAGCCATTGCTGGTTTGCGTCCCCTGGCCCTACACAACCTAGTACAGTAGTAGCATTAAAAAAGTTCTCTACCCAGTTTAAAAAAAAAATAAACACAATATAATAATATACATTTTGCAAATTGCAATTTACAATTTGATTATTTCAATCATAAGTGATGGACTAGTAATTGGTATACTCACAGATGACCCGTATGACATGTTTTTCGTTTAAAATTGGTTTCCGTAACTGGGCCTCAGGACGTGAATGAGTACATGTATATCCAAGCTCCGCTCATGCAATTTGCAAGTGACAGTCCACGAAACTTTGGCACCAATCTACTTCTTTTTCCAAAAGGAGATGGGCAAGAGAGGGCGCAAAATTTTACTATTGAGACTAATTAAATGCCTCTTTTTTGTCCCGCACAGGAACGCTACTCTGCTGTGTGCGAGTGTCTAGAAATAGTTCTCATTCTATTTTTACACCCCTATGGAGACATCTTTTGTTCCTTCCTTTGTCCCTGTACATATTGTTTGTCCACAGAGTTTCTTGTGGAGCACCACAGTCTTAAGAATTCTCCTATGGAGACCTTTTGTTTTCCCTTTTGCTTTTGTCCTCGGTCTTCAGTTCAACAGTGAACTTAACATGGCTTGAGGCCTAAGGGATTCGCTGTAGTCGTAAAAGACTCTAAATCTTTAATAAAAATGGGATATATTTACCCCATCAAGGACAAAAACAAACTAACCGCGTACTTTTCTTTACCAAACCGATGAATTAGGGGAATGTGTTAATTTTCAAATACGTTTGTGACTGAGATTTTTTTTATATCGGTGGTCTTGTTTTGCTTTCAAAAACGCAAAAATTCACTCATGTAGGGGAGGGTGTTCTTAGTTTTCAACTGGAGAGCTCGATCTGCCCGCTCCCAATCTAACACTAAATTAAGGATAAGTTTGGAACCGCCCCCCCCCCTTCAGGCTTACGGTGCTGTGAAACGCGGCATGGACCGAATGATACAAAATATCAACATTTCTATACATAGCTAATTACCCGGTCCCCACAAATGAAATGTCACCATATCAAGTAGTACAATAAAACTGCAAAAAAATGTTTGACCCATATCAAATATTGTCCCCCCCCCCCAATAAGGCTTTATTAGCTTATGTGACTTATTTGTGTTGAAAGTTTCAAGGTCGATTTTCAAAGTGATAGATGCCGCCGATTGAACTCATCTGTATTATTTCTCGAATTACGAATTTTGACACAATTGATGACGTAGAATGCACATAAAAAATGCATCTAATATATTTCCAAACCATAGCAAATTTACCCATAACAGTCCACAGTTAAACCATACAATAGCACAATATTTTTTTACCCAGGTATATTTATAAAAAGAGGCGTGAGCCTTGTGACTTAAAAAACAACAACTTCCGTTTGATCTTCAAAATCTATTGTTTCGATCGAAGTGAACCTCTACTGATACCATAAGGAGCCCATACCCACTTCGCATCTGTGCTATTTTTCGAAATTTTGACGGTTTCGATAACAAATTGATGGCGTAGAATTAAAACAAGAAAAAAAGTAATTTCCCAAACAAAAGCTACCCGGTCCACACAACTATAAATCACAGTTGTAACTACTGTATCGATTTAAACCATGAAATCGAACAAATGTTTTAACCAGTTATTTATTTTTAAAAAGTCAAAGGCTTATGGAGCCTTTGTGGTTAAAAAACTAAAATGTTTACCCGAATTTCGAGGTCATTTTATGAGATCAAAAGAAGCGATCGGGCCATCGATACACACTTGAAATCCACACCACTATTTTGTTCTCGAAATATTTACGATTTCGGCACAGTTGATGAAGTAGAATGAACACCACAATATTGACCCAAATAGGCCAAATATGTCTTAACAAATCATAAAGCTCGCTAAGCAGTCAATTTTTTTCATAATTGGCAAAACATTTTCAAAGACAATTTTATGGTAAATGATATCGGTAAGCGTTCCGGATGTGGTATTATTTATGATAGATCCAACTATAGCAATTATATTTTGCCAGCTCTTAACTTTTTGAACACTGTTTTGTATCAAGTTATTAAGGACTATTTTCTGAAATATTGAGGTTGTGAATTACAAGGCTTCCATGTTTCAAGTAAAATCGACTAAAAAATATTCTACCATATCATTTTCCGTTATAAAAATCACATTTCAATTTTGTTTTGAAAAACTGAAAAAAGAAAATCAATGGGGTGAACTGTCTATTTTATCTTGATTGGCTAAAAAATTTCAATTGCAATTTTATTATTTAAAATGATAGATGTGGCATTCCTGAGCTGGTTTTTCTAATGAAAAACCGTTATTAATTGTGTTTTGCGAGATATTGAAATGTCAACGCTATTTGTTTGTTATTATGGTCCATTTTCTTAAAACTGGAGTATTAAAAAACAAAAACAAACAAACAAACAAACAAACAATAAAACAAGAATTGTCAGGCGTCTATTCAATCAAAAATAGACCAGAAATATCTAGGCCCCCCTACCCGTATTGTTTCGTTAAATAAAATTGCATTCTAAAATGTTTGCAACATTAACAAAAATGCAAGGAGTAAACTTGCCTTTTTAAAATCTCATTTTGCGTCGAAAGTTTCAATCGCAATTTTACTATTTAAATTAGCAGTTTAACTCGTTTTCTTTATTAGCATAAAGCTATTGTTGATTGTCACACTTTTGTTATGGGTGACGTGGTTCGTGATATTCAAAATGATTGTGCTTTTAACGATTAAAATATGTTTACAATTATGTAGAGTCAATTTCCTTTTGAATGAATACATTATAAATTAATTTCGGCAAAGATTACTTGTTGCCGTTTTCGTTCAAGCTGATCTTTAAAAAGGAAAAACATATTAAACTGCATCACAAACCGAAAAAAGAAAGGAGGAAGAAGAAAAAATAAATAAAAAACAGGGGGAAAGTGTTCCACCTGGAACTTGCATGTCTGTGCATGCTAAACATTTTGAACTTCCAAATTATTAAATCTATTACATGTTTTGCAACAAACTGCTACTTTATTCAAGGTTTGAACTGGCCTCGCGTCACTGGGCACGCATGTTTGTCGACTGACTAAGTTATCTGCTCTAGAATTTTTTGGGGCGTTAGTTAGTTCGAATCTCAACCAGGTAGTACATCTGTGTATTTTTCCCCAGCAGAAGTCTGGGAAAGCTCCGAGTAAACAGAGTAATTATGATTTAAATTTCATAATCATGATACAAATCATGACTTATATATCTCATAAATATGACTTAGGCTGGATCATAATTATGAGACACAACTTTTAATTATGACTGATGCTAACTCATAACTATGATATATAAGTCAAGATTATGAGATATGGGAAAACCAAAACTTTATTCCTATACAAACATGCAAGCTGCAACATTTATAGAATAATTGGTACTGTTTTGCTTGCAAAACAGCCCGAGTTCCAAATAATCCATTGTAATATTCTCCATGCAAAAGTTTTTAGTAAGACAGACGTCTTGACCTTTGATCAACATTTAATAAAATATCATAGAATGACATCAGGAACTGATTAAATGGTGACAATGTTTGTTTTTATTCATGGTTGATTCTATAAGCATGACATTTAATAATATAGGTTTTCCATGCCAATATACCTTATGCACATGACATAAATGGAGTAGGCATGGTAGGGCGCCTTCACCTAGAGGTCAAAAGGAGGTTGTTTATTGGCTAATTATGTGCGCTGCATGGACCAATATGTGCATTTCCATTGTTTCATTATAGGTTTACCTCTAAGAAGGCGGCTGGATGAAGTCAACAAAAAGTCATAAATATTATTCTTTATCCCTGACGCAAATACAAAATTTTTGCGGTACATGCTGCTACAATATGGCATTCAAACCGCCTCTGGCTACCAGGGCAACCTCGGTGATGTAGCGATCAAAGACATCTGCTCTAGCATGGCAAAGGTTGTTGGTTCAAATCCCACCTGAGCAATGCCTGTGTTAGTTTTTCACAGGACTCCAGAAAAGTATTGAGTATAGACCATGTTACAATTGTTCACAGAGTGGTGACCTCGTACACTATAATGCTATTCCTGACAGGCAAGATGCTACACAGGCTCAATGGGAAAATTTATATTTTGTGTCATAATTTTCACATAAATTCAAAATTACAGCTTTTGAGATGTCCCCCCTTTCTTCATATCAAAAGTTGAGGAAAATAAGACATAAAACATAAGATTTGTTGTATTCTTCCATTGAGCTGTGTACAAATGTGCCCGCCGGAAGTCCAGGCTGTGATGTCACAGGTCACAGGTCACATCGTCTATACAGTACTTAACACACATCAGTGTATTGGTGAACACTTGTACTATAAAGACTCATTCAACTTAACACCTGGCTCTTTCAATTTCGTTTAACATGTTTAAAAATGAATGTTCTGTCGCATCAGCAAAAAGGAGTAAATCAATTTCAAATCATGTTGATTCATGGTGAACACACTCAAAATATTCGCAAAAAAAACCCCCGAAACCCCAATTTATTTTATAAGATGGTTTGTTGTCTTTACTTTGTTTAGTCAGGGTTTCATCATGAAAACCATATTTTCACAAGAAACTGGTGAAACGGCTATACTAAATTGTGCACAGTCCTCTTCATCAGACAGCACTGAGGATTCTTAATTCTTATCCAAATCTTTTCTCATTTCTCCTGATCGTTAAATTGTGGCGTGTCGCTGCCGAGCAGTTAACAGCAAAGGACTCAAGCTCTGGTGTTTGTGATCAGGAGAGTGTGGGTTGAAGTCCCGGTCATGGCACTAGTGTTCTTGAGCAAGACACTTAACCATAATTGCTTTGTCCTTAGGTATCCCATGTACAATGTACTAGAAATGTTAGTGCATAAGAACCAAGAACACTTATCATGGAAGAGTAGGGGTCAACCCCTGTCTTTCTGGTTTGCATAGCAAGCACCCTTTCCTACAGGTTTCCTCAGGCTTCAAGCTACAGTGACTAAGTTCATGTATAAGGCATCCTTGGTTAAATTTCCCGAAATATGTACTAATAATAATAATAATAGTAAATCACATTGTCCGGCGATCTCTTCGGTCTTTTCATTCATACATTCCTCTATTTTCTCTTATTAAACTTGGACTTCTTCATCAGCATCAGCTGTCGGTTATCCATCTTCTTCTTGATCTCCTGCTGCCTCTGCTTCTTGGGGATGTTGCGAGACTTGTTCTTTTCCTTGGTGCGTCTGGACTTCAGCACCTGTTCGTGACTCTTTACCTCCCCCCACGGGGGCCTCTTGCCCTTCTTGCCCGCGGCTTGACCACCACCCTTCCTCTTCCTGGGCAGGGGCTGGTCGTACTTGGAGGACGACGATTTATTCACGATCTTCATTCGGTTTTTCATGTGTCGACTCAGACCAAGCGTTGAGAATTTCTTTCCTGGATCAACAAACAATTAAATTGTAGATTTTAAATATCTGTATAGTATGTAGAATATAGATTATAATAATAATAAACATTTGTTTAGCGCTTCATACGCAGTGTTTCTAAGTGCTTTACAAATAATTACAACAACAGAAAAATAGCTATGTAAAACTCTAAAGAAAGAGCAACCATGAAGCTGAATTAAATACGTATGTTTTCAATCTATTTTTGAAAGTGTTTAGATTTGGGGAACTTTGCATGACGATGGGGAGATTGTTCCAAAGTTTGGGGGCACAAACGGAGAAGGCTGGTCGCCATAGCGAGTATGGGTACGGGACCTGCAGGTATGCTGTGTGTGTGATCTCCATGATGATCTTGTGAATAATTTCATTTTCCTGAGGCTGATGCCCCTGGAAAAGCAAACTGCTCCTGGGATCACCTTGAGTCGATAGCCTACTTGTCTACTCAGTGACATCTTAAATTAGATTCAGTAATTTGCATCTCCAGTGTTCATCGTTTAACTACTTCAAACACCAACATTCTGGAGACAACAAGCTTGATGAATCAATTTCTTCCTTGGTCTCTAAGATCTTCTCATTTGAGGCTCGTCTTCAAAAGAAGCAGCTCAATTTTACAATTTTCATCTTAATCAGATTCCCTTTTAACACTGATGATAAGCCCTCAAGCACTCTTGGATTGTAACATTTTCCAGTGAGTTAACCAACCATTTGAAACCATTCAACTGCACGGGTTGTGAATGGTGGCACAACTGTGCACAGAACTATACTTCACACATGTGTGTACTGTTAAGATATATTCCCCACATGAAACCATAAAGCAGTATGGTTTCTATATCATTCAAAATCACAGTCTTAGATTTGTGCACTAGGCAGATGCACAAACATGCGTCACGCCACCATCAGCCCCCACACAAAAATACGCAATGTTCACTCATTTTTCTAAATAGAGTTAGAGCGCACGCATGACGTGCAATTGACATATTTCACAGGAAAGGTTAATTGTGCAAACAAGGGAATAGTGATTGAGGATGGGTGATGATACCTTTGTTATTCTTCTTCTCCTCTTCATCGTCTTTGTCGCTGTCTTCAGCCTCTGCCCGAGCTTCAGCTTTACTTCTCTCTAGCCAGTCTTTGTATCTAGCCAACCGGAGTCAAGGAAATTAGGTTGAATTTGGACAAGGGTCAAGTCCGAATACTGGGCAGTGTTTAGTTTGTTACGTTACCTGTACCTGTCATTTTTGTTTAGCCTTCAAGAAAGACTCTGCTAGGGTCGAAACGTCAGGCCATTAACTACTTTGTGCATGTACCCGTAGAATTACAACCAATAGAACACTGTGCTTGATGTTCAGCTGTGTCTGCTGTGTACGCCCTCTATGTCAAAAGAGAACATCAATACATGTGACATAGGGGTATGGGAAACTGTACCAGATCGATCAATGGGAAAACTGTAATTTGCCATTCAGACAAAATGGCCGAACGCATGCACTGCCTCATTGTGGACTTGCACAGATACTAATTTACTAATCAGGTACTCCAAGTTCAATTTCTATGCAAGCATCTCAGTTTAGTATAATTTAAAGAAAGGCTGTTTTTCACATGCAAAGTGTGAACTACATTTACTGCTACCAACTAACTACACATCATGTGGATTTATCTGCAACTTGTTCTGTTTAGTTAACCAGTTGACGCCAGATAACATATTGAGAATTTTGCGTGTGCAAAGTATACTGAGCACTACTGAGCAGGATAACAGCCACAGATGGTAATTGTGACAAGGTTTTTGGGCTGGTATTCTTATTCCGGTAAGCATAATTGTTTTGTTCTTAAGCTACTTCTTGTGCTTAAGCAGCTCTATGAGGTTGGGATTATTGATTTTTTTAAGTGTGTGCAAAGGATACATATTTTTCTTGTAGGATGCTGGGATGAGTGCCCCACTCTCCGTGCGGATTTTCTTGGGTCCTTCTCGGCCAGCCTCGTTTACAAACCGCATCTTCTTCCTCTCCCTGGAAAAATAAAAACTCCACTTTTAACCCTGGCAATGTCCCAGGTCATTTAAAATCAGCCCAATTTACAATCAATTTGTATTGATTACTGCACAACACGTGACCTTTAAATGACCTTTGTGAAAGGTCAAATTTTGAGAGTCAGTTTGGAGACTCACTCTAGTCTCACTCTAGAGTCTCACTCTAGTAATTTTTTATTTTTTTACTCTAAAATGCAATGCATTACACATATTTAATTCAGGGCACTGCTAGGCATCATTATTTTAGTTACTATTGGATCAAAAGAGTAAGGCAGTATGATTACAGGGTCTGGCATTCAGCAGCTCCTAGTCAGCAGCTCCTAATCAGCAGCTTCTAGTCAGCAGCTCCTGGTCAGCAGCTCCTGGTCAGCAGCTCCTGGTCAGCAGCTCCTGGTCAGCAGCTCCTGGTCAGCAGCTCCTGGTCAGCAGCTTCTAGTCAGCAGCTCCTGGTCAGCAGCTGACCACACCCTCCGACAAATGCACTAGCACCCTCATGTTACAGCGCCCTCTATTTCAGATGGCATCTGAATCAAACTGCCAGGTTTTCCTTTTTTTAAATTTTGAGCATACATTAAGTTAGCATACATATTCGGACCCTAAAATTGGGGCGTCCCGGTTTGTGGGTGTTTTTTAAAAATTCAGAAATCAGGACAGTCCCCCCCAAAACCGGGAAAGTTGGAAGGGATGTAAATCTGAACAAGTTTGGCCGAACAGTTCAGCATTCTCTTTCCAAAACAGAGGGGAAAAAATATGTGACTGAAAACTCACCACTTGATTTTCCCACGTTGCTTTAACATGGTGTTGTTGTCATCTTGTGTTAGGTCCAGCACTGCACTGCTTGCTTGCTGGTCGAATGTTCCAACACTCAGACTGTAAAAAAAGAAAAAGTTGGGGATGTTTATTGGTTATTTCTCTTGATGATCACTGTCTTTTGTTGAAGGTATTATACAGGATTGGTAAGGATAAAGAACACCATTGTTTAATTTTTTGTCTGAAAGCTTACTGAATATGAAAATCATAGAACCATTTATCTGTGAAGTATTTCCCTCTGAAATTACATGAATGAAGTCACATTCGTGAAAATTGTATCTGAAAACCTAAAAAAACAAATTTTTTCACCAGGCAGACATCAGAAAGTCTGAAGTCAGATAAAACCCCCGACGTAAATTTAGACTAAACCAAAAAACTCCACCCCTTCTTCTCCCCACCCTCTCCATCTCTGCATTTCTCACCCCTGTTCCGTCTGCCTGTCTGGAGCAAAGTGTGAGATGTAATACTCCTTGTCACGATGATCCGTCTTGACTTCCACCTTGGGCTTCTTGGGTTTAGCTACACTGCTCACGTACTTCTCAGATTTCCTCTTGCAGCCCGGTGCAATAATTGCAGTAAATGCATCCTGAATAACAATAATAATAATAGCAACAATAATAGTACTACTACTACTGCTACTACTACTACAGTCGACTTTTGTTAATACGAGGTCCGCCGGACTAACCCGTTTTCCTCGTTATATCCGAAGCTCGTAATATTTGATCGCGGTTATAATCAATGCACTATGCACAAAGTGCATGACATAATGGCTGCACGTCTACATAGTCAAGGCTGCTGCAATACATGGATAACTGTGTGCATAGTGTGTGCATGTACCGCACAAACAAACACAAAATTGGGCTACTAAAATGTTTTAATTGAGTTATTTTAGTTTGAAAGTCAATTTATAAAATCAATTTTCATTTTACATGATTGATAAAAAGGTCTGAGATTTTAACTTGCTGTTCTTGTTTAGCGAAGTTTCGGTGCAGAACTTCGGTCGCAGCAGTCAACAAATAAATTCTTGATTTTCATTGGTAACCACCAGTGTAATGTTAGATGGCTCATTGCTGACGCGGGATACCAGGGAAATCTCGCTGTTGCATCTAACATTGATCGCGCAAATATTTTAGCTTTCAGTTGCGGTGTTTTTTTTTCTGCTGAAAATGCACATCATGCACTTGTAAAACTCAATGGATCAGTATCTTTTCTGAAGATTAGACATGAATTGATGAATGCTGACTTAGTATGGAATCTGCTCCATTGTCTGAACCACGCAAGCCTCCTAATCCCACCATTGTCCGGAGTTTGGAATTACCAACCTGCTCGCTGACTCGTGACTCCAGTTTCGGATCAGCATTGCTAGCGATAGCGTCCAGTTAGCACCTCTATTGATTGTCTTACAAACGAAAAATAACGATTTTCAGGCTGTTGAAGGTATTTCCTTCGTTGGGCTTTATATTATTCTCGTTAGAAAAGGGTTGTAAACAATGTTTTGCTCGTAATGGGCCGACAAAATTACCTCGTTGTAACCGTGTTCTTGCTACTACCGTGCTCGTATTATCCCTATTTAAATGCATTGAAACACGCACAGGGCAGTTCGGGACCGGCAAAAAACCTTGTATTAAACGGAACCTCGTAATATGCGAGCTCGTATTTACGGGAGTCGACTACATTTATAATGCGCCATGTCTGTCATAAATGACACTCCTGGCACCGAATTATCAAATCAGGTGGAGATTATTAAGAATTATTTTACGCAATGAAAGAACCATAATACAACACCTTGAAAGGGATACAAGGTGAGGTGGTGCATATTGCTGCCAGACCATGCCAGAAACACCAGGGCAAACCCTTTCTCTGAACGATAACTGTACTGGTTCTTTAATCCTTTAGTCACTGTACCGCCCAAAACCACCCAGCCATTTACTCACTGAACCAACCGAAATGTACAACGCACAATACAGAGCAGAGGGTATCCCCCCAATGATCCCATACATTTACATACTATTTTCCTCTTATACAGAAGTACCCCCCTTAAATCCTCTAAAGAATTCCTGAGATTCAAAGCACACAATGAAGACCAGAACATAAGTGATATTATGATTTCTCGATACTGCAATAATCCAATGACTTTTCCCTGCGCTGTTCAGAGAGTGAATGACTTACGTTGAAGTTGCCCCTAAAAGCTACTAGGTTAACATGCATTACACAACACATGGATCCTACCACTTAATGGCCCATCCAAAGGACAGCAAGAATGTTAAGTGTCTTGCATTTTAAGGAGACAAATGTCAAGGCCAGAACTCAAGCCCATACTCTGCCAATCATAAATAGCAGAGTTTGAGTCTAGTGCACTTGACTGCTCGGCCATGACACACCAAGGACAAGAATTAAATACAACCACGCCAAAACAGCAATACTATAATAAGACAGACATTTAAAGACAAGCTCCAACATCAAATTCGGTTTTGTGATGAACTCATCTTTGAATAGATAAAGTGCTTAGGAAAGTGGAGACAAAATTTACAAGTTTCTAACCAAACCTTGAAGAAGGGTCTGAATTGGCGGCTACGGTTACAGCTATGGCTACATGTAGATGACAGCGCCATTATGTGTTGAAGTAAAGAAATGTCCCTTAACACGTTGACTGCCACTACGAGTATACTTGTAGGGAATGAAAGGGCTTTGTATTGTTAATTGAATACACTGGCATCACTGAGCACGCAACACATACGCTTCTGGCAGTGGTGAGGACATACATCCTTAGAATGTGTACGTTCAATTTTTTTGTGTGTAGTAGCTATTTGGTATGCACGCATGCGCACTGCACTTGGCAAATGGGAACGCCCTACGAATCTATGACCGCCAGTCAACGAGTTAAGCAGCTCTATGAAATTGAGCCCAGGGCACAATTTTATGGAACTGCTTAAGCAGAGCATTTTAGTAACAATTTTCTGCTGAGCAAAACTAAGCAGGAAACCAATCAAAGACGGAACATGTGATATGCTATTTTGGCTGGTAACCTTACTCTGATAATAGTGTTTTGTGCTCAGCTACTTTTTGTGCTTAAGCAGCTCGATGAAATTTGGCCCAGAACTTGATGAAACAGAAACATCAAATCCTAACGTCAATGCAAAAGCGTTGTATCTGGATTGTGCAACGTCAAAAATACGTTAAAAATATTACGTGCAAAAGTGTATCTCAGCACTGATTTGTTTTCTGTGAACATCCATGCAAGACATAGTGTTTTCACACTTTCCAACTTGCGTCAAACGTAAATGCTATTTTAGGAGGTACAACCTTTTTTCAGTGACATGACAAAGTAAATGAATTACCTCAATGTCTTTATCTGTACTTTGAGCCTGTGGCAACCTCGTTTCTCCTGTAGCTTTCCCATCATCGTTTTGAACAGATATGATTCGGTTCTTCTTGACAATATTTCCATGGAAACGCCGCTTTGTTTTCATGATCTGGTGGGCGAGGCTCTTTGTGGATGTTGCGATTTCAAAGATTGTCTGCGTGGTGATGGACAAAAAAGAATTTAAAAAAAAAACGCTTCATCAACAAAAAAATTAAAGGCAGGATATACTTTTGGTAATTGTCAAAGACTAGTATCCTCACTTGGTGTATCCCAACATACACATATAATAACAAACCTGTGAAAATTTGGGTTCAAATGGTCATCAAAGTTGCAAGAAAATAAAAATACTAATTAAACAATTTTAAAACAATTACAATTATTATAATGAAGCACTTACCGTCTTTGGTTTGTAGTTCTTGATATTATCTACAAGTTGCACCCTTTTATTTTCTTGCTTGTTGTCCTTTATTTCTGAAGATAAAGTAATACATCATCACCATTAAAATATGCATTTCTGCTGTTTGTAGTTATTACTAAGGCCAAGTAATTAATCTAAACACTAATGACTAGAAGAATTACAAGGGTAAGGGAGCATTGCTAAAGTCCGAATTGTAGAAGTGTTCTAATTGGATCAGTTAAGTATTCCAGCGGGCGAACATGGACCAGTCTGTCAGACTACGGAGCGTTCCATTGAAATATTCAAAATGATAGCACGCATAGTCTGTTATGTCGGAATGTTCCTGTAATTCGGCGCAATGTCACGGTCCAGCAGAACGTTCTGGCTGTCCACTGGATTACATACATACATACATATAAAGCGCCACTACATCAAGAACGCAGCGCATTAGATTTGGTATAATTAAAAGTTGATACAATTTTTGAATTTGCATAAAGAGTTAGATTCTCTGATGGAGACAGTGAGTGCATCCCAGGTATGGGGAGCAAAATGAGAAAAGGTGCGACTTGATGCAGACTTGAGAAGCTTGACAGAGTTTAGTTCCATGAGGCGAGTAGTGTCAGATGCTGAGCGAAGGCTTGAGCATCCAGGCCAATGGGGAGACAGGCAAGATGATAGGTAACCAGGTGATGTGCCGTTGAGGCATTTATACACACGAACCAAGATGTTCCTCTCCCTAACCATTGTAGCTGTTTGCCTACGGTAATGTTCCTTTGCACCTAGAACATGCCCCAACTTTTTAGACATTCCTTGCAAGTATTTTAACGCAATCCACTTCAAAAAGAATTGTTTTTGGTTTTTATGGTCACCCTAAACTGCATACAATTATACCTGTCACAAGATCAAATGAAAATGAGAGGGGACCAGTTATTTTTATGGTTGATGCCCTTTTGATAGTGTGCTCTGCGTACATTTCTAACACAGAAATGATTATCCATGGGACTTTAATATTTCAAAGTCACACTTCCAGGGGAAAATGGTGAGATCGTACACCACTGGGAATCAGGTTGTGAACAGTCTAACTTACCAAGAATAGGATGGTACCCTAGCCCCTTGATTCCTATCTCCTTGACTCGTTTCAGGCTTGCAGTGGATGGGTTGGGTCTGGTCTTGATGTAGTGCTTAGCAGCGTTGCTACACGCCCGCTGGAGCATCTCCAGATCAACAGACTTGTTGTGATAATGAGCAACGAGCTCTCCTTCCTCATCGATGATGCTCTGAGGGACACGCCCGATCAATCCATCTTCATCTGGAAGGGCATATCAAAAGCTTTCTGTTTTTTAAGATGCTAGGTTTTTGGCTGATTCGACCCAACAAATTTAAAGTTCAAAATAGCTATTTGAATGAATAGGTTCGAGAAAGTTACAAGCTTTCATTTAACCTTGTAGACACCATCCATTTTTATATATTCATGACTATACGCCCAGACTTCATTTTATTGTTGATTTTTTGAGACAATTTTTTTTTCTTGTAAAAGTGTACAAAAAATATATATATATATAAAACAGATAATCGGTTTTGTTTTAGAAACATAAATACTTTGTTAACATGGGAAACATTGGAAAATGTCAGTTTAGGTAATGAGCTTTACTTTGACCTTTTTTGTTTGAGTGGAAGTGGGTCACTATGTTCTTTAAAGGAATAAGGCATTTTGGTACAGGCCGCATGCGGCCACTATGTTGTCTAAATGATTAAGGATTGCACACATGACATTACTACATCTACATTACGATGTTTTCCTGAGAAATTACTTCTTTCTCAAAAACTACATTACTTCAGAGGGAGCCGCTTCTCACAATGTTTTATACTATCAACAGCTCTCCATTGCCTGTTACCAAGTAAGTTTTTATGCTACCAATTATTTTGAGTAATTACCAATAGTGTCCAGTGCCTTTAAGCAGCTCTATGAGAGTGGACCCTGGACTTTCAAATCCAGTAAGAATGGTTTGTAAAAGAAACATGTAAAAGGGAGTGACAGTAATTTCTGGCAATAAGTCTGAAACCGGGATCCAGATCTTAGGAGGTACATTGAAACGATGGCATGTCCACCTTTTGATAACCCCTGGAGTTATAGAATCCAAGGCGCTTCTGGGAACAGTGTCCTCAGCGCTAGAGAAGTAGATCAAAGAGCGCCACTTATTTTTTCTTCTTGGGAGAACAGCAGCATTTTTTGTCACCAGTCAGACATAAAAAAAGTCTGAATTCAGAACATTCTTATTACTGATATCACTAGAGAAAAAAGAGTTAGCTGTTGCAAACTGCTTACCAACCAAAAGGACCTATGGTAGAAATGCAAAACATAGTTAGTGGCCTGACAATTCGACCCTAGCAGAGTCTTTCTCAAAGGCTTTCTCTCCTGATATAACTTGTAAATAAAACAGAAGAGACAAACCCTCCGTTTCCTGCGGGGATCCCAACTTCAGACTTCTACCAAGGAAGAGATGTAGATCTAGTAAGTAAGGCAGCTCATCTGGACCAATAAGTGAGAATGATTTGCCACTCCTTCCTGCTCTAGCCACACGACCTTGAAAAGATAAAAAAGTTACGTACATGAATAAAAATAATACGGAAGAGGGGGTAGAAGTGCATTCAACTTAAGTTGCTGATGGTAAAGAAGAGGGGGGTTAACGCAGTCACCTTAAGTTGCTGTTGGTAAGAAAGAGGGGTATGAGTGCATTCAACTCAAGTGGCCAATGGTAAAGATGAGAGGGTATGAGTGCAGTCAACTAAAGTTGCTGATGGTAAGGAAGAGGGGGTAGGAGTGCAGTTGACTAAAATTTATTATCAAACCTTTTTCTACAAGTCTGTGACACAATGTCTTTGCCCGGCAAAAACACTGGGCTGCAAAAATCTGGCCTGTCACACACGCAAACAAAAAACTTACCAACTCGATGAACATACAGCTTGGGCTTGCCAGGGAAATTGTAGTTAATAACATTGTCCAGCATTGGAATGTCTATACCACGGGCAGCCACGTCTGTCACCAGCATGACTTTGGTCTTCTTGCGCGTGAACTTGGCCACGTTGATTTTTCTTGCTGCATGATCCAGGTCACTGTAGGTGTACGTGCAGTTAATACCAGCCATTGAAAGGATCTGAGGGGAAAAATTGTAGGAGACAATTTCTTTATGAAAAACTTCAGCAAAGTTTGTTTGGAACTGGGCCAAAATCAACCAGCACTAATATCAATAGTCATAAATTCCTTGAAGAGTTTAAATGCATTCTAATTGGTAAAAACATGATCACATGGTAGTATTTACTGGTCTTAAAGTATTCACTGATTAAGGTATGGTAGGAGTTGTTTAAGACCAGTTGGCCAATACAGGTTCCACGCTCATGGCTATTTGCATATTTGAGTGCAAGCTTACGCGAGTGCTAATAATGCATAATGCAATCAATACATACCGGTAAGCAGGGTGGAGGGGGGTGGGCCTTCTAAAATTGCATAAATTACAAGAAATTCTCCAAGAAACAAAAACAACAAGAAAAGACTTTCTCTACACACTAAGCTCTTTTACTCTTTTACAACCATTTTCTGCAGGTTCCCATTTACACGCCTGGGTTAAGAGAAGCAATTATGGTTAAGTGCCATGACCGGGATTCACTCCCAGTCCCATACTGGGACAACACCAGAACTGCCCTAGAGTATTCGGTCAAGACACGCCATTACCGATAGACAAAGGGCTAGTTTGACCTCGTTCAGAGCTGTGTATTGAGAGAGTTGTGCGAAGAGAGACCAGTTTTCTTTGGTCACGTGGTCGCTGGACGCCATTTATGATCCAATGCAGCACAACCCAATGCGCAGTCTAGTCTAGCACCCTGTGTTTACCCTTGCGTTTTTTTTAAGACACAAAATGGCTTCTAATTGCAAGTTGTTGCAACTCTCTCAATCTATGGCTCTGACCTCTTTATGCTCATTTCATTCAGTGTTTGTGGCATACAGGGATTCCTCACCTCTTTCACATATTCCACATGGTGTTTGGTTGCCATGAAGACGACGGTCAGATCGTCTGGTTTGACCACCTCCCGTAGAAGGTGAAGCAGGGTGGCTATCTTATCAGACTGCCTCAGGAAGAAGAAGGAACTCTGAAAGGATAAAATCACGTCATGTTAACGGGTGGCATGGGTGGGTAGTGTAGAAAGTGCTTGCCTCTCACCAATGTGGCCCTGGTTCGATTCCCGGCAAATGCTATAATTATGTCATGTATGTGAGTAGAGCTGGGCGTTGGTTCTCTCCTATGCCAAGAGGGTTTTTCTCCAGACCCTCAGGTTTTCCTCCCTCTGACGGAGGGTCTGTCGATCAACACAGGACAGTGATTTGATTAGAAGGCGCAGAACAAAACTCTGCCAGCATCCTTTTTGTACAAAATTGGTCTGTCAATTGTCAGTTGTAGATGAACCAAAACATAACAAATTTATCAACTAAGCAAACGAATAAGCTTAAATTTACCTAGGCAATACCTGGGAATGTAAACAACACATTTAGGCAAGGAAATCGTTGAGAAAATGCAAAACAAACCCTCTTTTCCTACAGAAACTTAGTGTAAATTATTATTGAAAATTATTAGCTTGTGCTAAAACAGGTGCCTCAGTTGCGGGCTTTAAGCACTGTGTACCCCAGTATGCCAATCAGTGTAAGGACAAAAACCAGATTATCCCCGATGCAAAATTAACATCTATTAACCCTTTGGTGCACACAGCGGTCGCTAGCGACCGCCAAAAGCGCATTCAATTTGGACTTTGGAAAAGTGGTCATAACTTAAAAAATAAAGGTCCCATAAATGTCGCCCTCATTCGGTTGTTTAGACCAATGGTTGGGCTTTCTTTTGATGTCATTTTAAATAGGGGGCGCCATTAAAAAAATTCCAGAAAAACATGGCTGAACGCTTTTTTTTTTTTTTTCGTGTAATCTTGCGAGAAAAAACGACTATTATCTCAGCATGGCGTCTCGTTTTGGGCCTGATCAAGCACTTGAATTTCGTTGAAAATATATCAGAAGATGAGATTCAAGACAATTCTGATTTAGAAGACAAAATAAGTGATGGAAATGATGAAATGGTGGGCGATGTTTATGACACGTATGTACTAAATAGATGTCCACAACATTGTTGTATGTTTCGTTTACATAAAAATGCAATATAAAATCTGTTGCCAAGGCTACCATTTCTGTTGCCATGGCTACCATGTTGCTAAAAACATAAATATTTTTTCATATTCTGAAAGGTTATTCCCTTGGCTAAAAAATAATTTCACAGGGTCATATTCGTACTTCAGTCAAGTAAAGCCCTAAGGTGGCATTTTCAAATGCATTGTTTTGTTCCTATTGATTTACATTAAAAACAATAGAATTAATCTGTGCACCAAAGAGTTAAATCGTTGCGGTACCCGCTACTAATCTAGAGGATTCAATCTGCCTCTAGCCACCAGGCTAGCTTGGTGGTCTAGTGGTGGTAAGACATCTGCTTTATCATGGCAAAGGTCGTGGGTTTGAATCCGAACAGAGTGATATGCCTGTGGATTTTTGTCACTGGATTTGGAAAAGTAATGAGTATACAGTGCTTAACGCAAGGGCAAAATCTAAATAATAATCTTAAAATGGTCGATCAACTTGCTGGTAAATGTCACCAACAGACGGAGGGTTACCAAATGCAAATCATTTCATACCTTTAGTTGATCTGATATCTTTGTCTCTACGTCCAGCCGTATGAGGGTCGGGTCGTTCAGTCCAGCCTTGGCAAATTCAACGAGAGATTTGGGCAGCGTGGCTGAGAAGAGGAGGGTCTGGCGATGCTGCGGCAGGGAGTGTAGAATCTCCCGAAGCTGCTCAGAGAAACCCATCTCAAAAAGTCTGAAAGATGCCAAGAGAAACAGTTATAGACAATTAGACGATATAAAATTATCCGGGAGAAAATTGATTCGTTGCAATTACTCTCCTCGCGAGAAATACTTTCATCTGAAATAATGAGCTATCTAGCCCTATGTTGCCGGGCTCCCTATTTTGTCAATATCTTTGTTCAGGGGTGCCAGTCAGAAGCCATGCAACAGTTAACTGCCCTGTAACCAGGGATCACACCCAAGTTTATGATACAACCTGGGAAGCAGCAGCCACGGGATCACCTTGAGGGGATGCAACTTTTTTAATTTAAATGTCAAGTAATGAACCACAAGGGAAACCGACTGGGAAAATTTCAAATGGTTTGGGGTTGAACAAAGAAAAATTGACTAGAGCGGCATTTGAACCAACGACCTCCGGATTAACGTACAGGCGCTCTACCAACTGAGCTATCTAGCCCTATGTTGACGGTCAATTTTTCTTTGTTCAACCCCAAACCATTTGAAATTTACCCAGTCAGTTTCCCTTGTGGTTCATTACTTGGTTTTATCTTTATGATTTTTTAGAAGTGTTCCCCTACCCCCTTTTGTGTGTGTTGCATATCGACTGTAATTTGTGTGTATTGGCCCGACATGTTAGCTTGTACTTGGGGAGAACCCTGGAAGTTCATATTGACTGTCCACCCTCCAACCATATTATATTTGTCTGATATTAATTTCTCGGACAGCAGAAGCAGGCCTGGAATTTTCACGGAGGCCACAGAGGCTATGGCCTCCGCTGCCCCTGGTCTTTCAAAGGTTTCCCATAGACTTTTAAGATTTTCAAATGGAAGTGCCCTTTGCAAATGGCCTTGCCCTTTGAAAGATGAAATTCCAGGCCTAAGGAAGGGTTATTGGAGTTATAAAGTCTTCTCCTCACCTGTCTGCTTCGTCAAACACAACATACTCAATGTACTTCAACCTCATCTCCATCTCCACTAGGACGTGGAGCAGACGTCCTGGTGTTGCGATGATGATGTCTGGGTTCTCGTGCAATGCTGCAAACTGATCATCAAGTTTGTCCCCACCGAGGATTACTTCCGCCTTCAGGGAGGTGAATTTACCAAGCTGCCAAGGTACAGGAAGAAAGAAAAACACAAGCCATTAACCCTCTTGCTGTCTGACCATTCAATACCATTCAAGTGATTTTAAATGATAGATAAACTATGCCAGCCTCAAATATGATACCATGAGGGAATGCATATACACAGTACACACAGTTAGTTCTGTGCACAGTTGTGCCACCGTACACAACCTTGGCAGTCGAATTGTTTCAAATGGTCGGTCAACTCACTGGAGAATGTTGCCAAGAGTCACTGACAGTAGGAGGGTTAAATGACATTATTTCTCGCTTGAAATATCTTTACAACACTAATGGCAGGAGACAATTTTATTCCGCAATTTTACACAGCAAAATATTTGAACTGATTATGTTTACAAATCTTGTGTTGTACATTTTGCTTTGTGACACACCTTTGGTTTTTGTTTTGTGACTGTGAAGACTAGCTATTTAAGTGTTCAATTTTTAATCCTGGTCGATCCATAAAAGCGTGTTGACTTTTGCTTTGTTTACAGGTCGGCTCATCATTCAGTTTGGGATCGGTAGAAACAGGTTAAACTGTTAACCAGAAGTCAAAATGTATGTTTGACTGTTTCAGGAAAATAAACATAGATGCACAACCCTAATAATTACCTCCTTTGAAAACTTTAATGTCTGGAGTGCCAGCTCTCTGGTAGGAGACAGGATGAGGGCTCTCGCTCCTGACTTGGCCGACCTCTGATGGAGTCTCTCAAACATGGGGAGGAGGAAAGCCGCCGTTTTACCACTGCCTGTCCTTGCCATGGCAACGACATCCTTACCCTCCATGATCACCGGGATGCACTGAAATATTCAACAAATTATGTCAATCAAACTATATCCAACTAAAAGGTATTATACAGGATTGGTAAGGATGAAAAACATCGTTGGTTAATTTTAGTCTGAAAGCTTACTGACTATGAAGTTCATACTAGAACCATTTTTTCTGTGAAATGTTACTTCTAAAATGAAGTCATATTTGATAAAACTGTATCTGGAAGCCTTAAAACAAGCAACAGCTGATTTGGGTTGTTGGAACCAAAATTGTAGCTTCACATCTAACTAGATCAATTATGGGTTGAACAAAGAAAAATTGACAGGGCGGGATTTGAACCTGAGACCTCTGGATTAACATGCCGACACTCTACCAACTGAGCCATCTAGCCCTAATGTTGGCATGGTTGGCAGTCTCTCTGTTTTGTCAATCTTTTTTTAGGGTGCCAGTGGTCAGAAGCCATTCAACCTGTAACTGCCGTACAGCCAGGGATCAGACCCAGATTTACGATGGAGAGCCGCAGCAGAGGGATCACCAAGGGGATGACTAACCTTTCTCTGGATTGGTGTTGGAATCTTGTAACCTTTCTTCATTATTCCATTAAACACTGGATTACTTAAACCTGCAAGGACACAAATCAGCTCCAAAAATAAATATGCCACCTATTATCACAAAATGTGCATACATGTACATGTAAGGGCAAAGGCCGTATCTGAATTGGTGGCTAAGGCTATGACTGTTGCTAAGAGTGTTGCTAAGGATGTCCTATACTTCAGTGCACAATGACAAAGCGATCCAGCCTTAGAGGTAGCCGTAGTCGCCATTTTGGATGCGGCCTAAGGTTGCTATGAAGTATGGTTTGGATAATTTTTCACCCAAAAACATTTGAATAGGAAAAACAATTTCAGCATGAATCATTTCTCAGATTTCTGAGGGTTTGTGTGCATGTAGTTTTAGCTCGCAAATGCTGCAGCCAGATATGCCGCTCGTAGTTGGTACCCGTTGTCACATCACTAAACATGGATGGATTTGTCGTTCATAGTGAAAATATTGCGACAGTTTTTTGCTGTTTTCTCAGCACGCAGAAACCGCATTCAGCTGAAACATTCACATGTTACTTTTATTGTATCTAAATTTCTATATAAATAAATAAATAAATCAGCATTATGGGTTTGAAAAAACCAATCTATATTAGTATGACTCCACTTTTAAAGAATGAAATGTCTCACCCATTGACTGAAAACCTCCAGACTTCTTCTTCTTCCTGTTCATCTGTTTAACAAGTTCTCTTGTATCAAGCTCTGCGTCTGAAGTGTAACCGTCTAATTTGGGAAAACCAACAGATACTCTTCCTGGCTGTGTAGGGGGAAGCGTGGGGGGGGGGAAGCAAGAAAATTATTGATGGTGAACCAGACTTACATTTGTGACTGTAAAATGTTCAAAAACAAGTCCCAATAAACAGTCACTGCGCTATAGGCATGTTCAATCATTGTTTCACACACACATGTACGCATTTTCAGAAAAATGTCTGCATCCAACAGCAACTTTTTCATGTTTTTTGACATTTTCTAAACCTAGCTAGAATTGTTCAAACTACTCGTTTCTGGCTGTATACATTTGGACAACCTTTCCGGACAGGCAAGAATAAAATTTGACCTAATAAAAGCAGATAAAGAGGCAGTCGGATAAAGAATTTTAGCCCTCGTATAATTCCAGTTTTATCCGTTTATTATCGTTTACGAAGAAAGAGATTAATAAATCCATATTTTATATTGAGCTATTAAATGTTAAATGCACACTGCCTAAAAATACTAAATAGTACATGATCACTGGTAAAAATCGGACTAAGTATACTGGTACCCTGTAGGCCTACTGGTGTTATCATTTTTACCTGTCTCTCTGTAGGAGCCACCGTATCTGTCTCCATATCGGACTCCATTCCTGATTCCATTCCACTGTCATCAATCTGTTTTGGTTTAACGTTGTCGTCTTTCTTTCCAATTGTTTTATACCGCCTGGCAGGCCTTCCTTTGTTCTTTTTCCCCATGACTGACAGCAATACGTTATGCTTAACGAGTAATTAGTGCCGATAAACGATTATATATGGATCATTGTCAATGTTTAAAGCTGAAATCTCCGGCAATTTTTGAGTCACCTATGTTAGTGTGATTCTATCCAATATGCATCCACATGGCAGGCCCACAACGTGCATGCAATAACCAGGCTGAAGGGCGCCACCAATTGCTTAAAAATAACCAATGTCATTTATTTATTACGCACTCGCCCCTTATAAATCCAGAATGGTAGTTTAGGCATGGAGTAACTATTCTTACCTCCATGGTTAAGGCCTATTCAAATACTCACAAAATAGTTAAAAGTCTCACAGTTTGTGGCAATAAAAACACAAATGTGCAATGACATCTTAACTTCAGTTTTCTTTTCTATTTTTAGGGGGAAGCCGGGGACTTTTGCGAGTGCAAAAAAAGAAGGGAAAAAAGACCTACAGTAGTGTTGATTTACCAACTTCAGTTGAACTTGGGGGCATAATAGGACATTTTTTTTTAAGGGCCTAGCTCACCCCAAATACCCGAAACTGAGGGTCAATAAACCCCAAGATACAATATTGGACCTTATTTCAACAATCTCTAAAAATATTGACCCTCAAATATGTTACTTTTTCACAAAAAATGTTTGAGGGGCCTCCCAAATACTGTTATGATCACTGCACTGATTCAGACATCGACAGGGTGCACCCCTAGAAATTTCAAGGAAGATGATTACATGGTGTGCTTCATGTGGTTTAAATCCCAGTCATGGCTTTCTGTCAGTGACTACACTATGTTCCGACAACCCTATTCCAATAGCCCCATGAATTACATGCAAGAGTTAGGGTTATGGGTTTGGGTTTTAGGGTTAGTTAGGAAAATATATTTGGGATGTCTGACGAGCATATGAGAGTAGCCCTTCTGACGAGTTCTTGGCAGGACACTTAACCAGTAGGTGCTTCTCTTGACCCAAGAGTAAATGGCCTGTGATGAGGGCAGAGATGGTTCTTGTTGACTGCACATCAGGCAGCATACTCTCCTGTCCCTACAAAAAATACTAAGAACACTGGAATTTCTTGGGAGGAGGTCCAGTCCAGTGAAAGTTGGGCCAAACATTGTGGGTATGCCCTGGCAGTTGAGATGGTTTGAATATGGTTGATATTCTTCAAACTGTCACCTCCCTGTGGAGCATACCACCCAAGCAACTTCAAATTTGTGCAAAGGGGTTAATCCAACACACAACTGTCTCAGCTCTTTCACAGGTTCCCATTTATACACCTGGGTTTAAAGAAAAACAATTGACCCTTTTTGCCCATGTGCACTCAGTTTGCAAAATGAGAAAACATTGTGCCTTTTTTGTATGGAGCTGATGGTGGTGTGTTGCATGCGTTTTGGTACAGGTGTCTTTGTATTGCACAACTCTATTGAGCCCTTGAACAACGCAGAACCCACCTCCGCACAATTTCCACTGTTTTAGGAGTCAAATTTATTGTGATTACACTTTGGCAAAATGGCGGACAGGATCGGCGTGTGTAAAGTGCGTTGCACATTGTGCAAGGGGTCAATAGCATTTTCCCACCAATAGTGTATAACTCATGCGTGAATGCTATAAGCCCATTTCATAGGATGGGCTAATAAGTGCCATGATTGAGCCAGCCGAACATGAGTCCGATGTACTAGACCGCTCGGCCACGACACGCCTCCTTGGTGAGAATAAATCGAAAACCAAAAACACACAAGACAATTAGTGACAGTCAGTGAGCTATGTTTTAAATAAATAATAGTGCTCTGTTTAATTTAATAAAGTCGGAGTGTCAATAGCTAAAAAGCAAAACCATGTTTTACATGAAATCACAGCACAATATTGGGATGCTAAGCATTTACAACAAAAGTCACAGTACAGTTCGTGGAAGGCCTTAAATATGGAAGTTAATGTCCAAAATAACAACCTTGTACACAGAATCTGAGTAAAAATAAATTGAGACAGCAAGAGGGTTAACCAAAAACAATTAAAACCTTTAAGGTTTGTTGATATAGGAACAAGATGTGCAGGCCAGAAATTACAGGGAGGCCACACAAAGGGTGAGGCCTCTAATTGTCTTGGACTTGATACCTACAAATTTCCCATAGACTTAAATACTGTTTTCAATGGAAGTGCCCATTTCAAAAATGAAAATGGCCTTGCTCATTTTCAAGTTACAACTCCATGGGCTTGATTTCACAAAGCATTATAAGGGCCTTGTCACACAGGGCAATTTTTTCCAGGTAATTACTTGGAGGCAACTGCATTCACAGGGAACACTTCCATAGCACAGGAGGAAGTCTTCTAGCTGTAACTTACTGTCCCCAGGAAAATAATGAAAAAAGTGAAAAATAATGTAAATAAATTTTCTTGTTGGAGATTGCCCGCAGCTGGTTGCCTATAAATTGCCTCGTGTGACATGGTCTTAAAAGTCATCCTACGATGACTTGACAATAATTACCATAATGATTTGTACAGTGACATCACATTATTGCTTAGCAATAAAGACAAAGTTAGGATCAATCTTGGCTCTTTGTGAAATCGGCTACAGGCCTTGGCATGTCACCCTAAAATAGTCTACAACCAATGTAAGTAAAACTACACTGTCTATTTGTCAAAATGATGTCTCAACCGAAACCAAAAAAGAAATACTGAGCTCTTAAAATACTTATTTGCACCTTGGCAATCTCATACAACAACGTGTAAATGTTCACTTCTGAATAAATAATTTGATTTTGGTTTTTGTTATTTTGTATCTGGATAAAATACACTGTAAAATTCTCATTTTTATTTGGGTTGTGTTTTTATTTTCAAAACTGTAACCGAATTTACCCATAGAGTCTTGCACTAGGATTTGACCCACAACGGCAGTGGTATTCCTGACTATACATACATGCACATGTAGAGTACTGACACGTTAATTGGCAACAGCAATAAACTGGACTGTTATTGGAAAACCGGACTTTAAAAGACTACCGGTAATTTACTGCACATATTCTAGGCCTAAAATAAACATTTCAGGTTTGACAAGCACAAAAGGATTACAAACGCTTCATGAGTTAATAAAAAATAAAAACAAAGTTCATGTACTTGGAAAATGGTAAAAAGCTCAAAAATATAAAAAAAAGTTAAGAGACAAAAAAATGAAAAACTATATCCGAAACTACACAAGTGGTTATATTTGGGCAAATTTGCTAAAGAGTGTTTTTAACTGCATTTCATTTGTATGGTGTTAAAAGCAAAGTATACCTTAGTTTACCTAAAAAAAGGTTAAAGGGCCAAACCGCAGCTAAATATTAACGTTATACAACACACATACAAACAACTTTGGTGCTCAACCACAGCAGCATTACCCAACAATATTTAAATACACACACATTCAAACAAGTCTGGATACATTGCTTAATCCCATTAAAACTTCACACAGAACAGCACATCACGAAGGGGTCTTGTCAAAAATAGTCCAAGACAGGTAGTTGAATAACAATTCTCTGATTTCAAATTTTTGTTGGATTTCTGTCGGACTGTATTTCTATGAGAGACATGGTTTTACTGAGATGTGTAGTGTGATTTTTTTGAGTGAGACATGAAGAGACCCCCTGCTTGTTTTCTAGTATAAAGCGATCTACTATAAGTCTCTGTGGTTTGTAAACAAATGTAACCCCAGCCACTGTGAACTTCTCCCATGTTTTCTCCGACGCCCAATTTCAAACAAGGTGAATTAACAGCGGTAAAAAACCTTGTCCCAAATGGTACTTATCCGCTGGTTGTCCTGGACTAATTTTGACAAGGTCCCTAATCATATATTGGTCCCGTAACTACTAAGTACATGTAATTATGAACAAAAATAGACTAAAATTCCAACCCCTCGGCTAGAAATCCATGTGTTGTCATGCGTTGTGCACAATGCGTAGTGCAAAATCCTTTAAAATACGTACCAAGCGATGCACACAATTTTTACTGATAACACAGTACTCAATCATGTCAATGCAGATACATGTCCATGGAACTGTGTGCGTTGCTTGGCGTGTACTTTAAATTTTACCTAGTGCGCATTGCACACTACTCACACACATGACAGACACATGGATTTCCGACCTTATGGTAACATGACAAACCTGAAATTTTGTGAGTGCCCTCGCTTGGCCTTGATGTCCTGAACAAGACACACACCCGAGTGTGTAAACAACTGCAATCGGAAACCTCCTATTTTCTCTCCTTTGTTTTACATTTTTTGCAGCAGCTCCAATTAGTTTTGTATTATACTTTCCAACTGGGGACCTACACCCATGTGGGAACCCTATTGTCCTCTATTGTTATAGGTTCCCAGTTTGAATGTGTATGTGTAGCTATACACACAGGTGTGGGGACTTTTACATGATGGAACAATGGTCCCCACAACGTTATTCTTTGTTCAACTTGGTCCCAACCAGGGAATTATTCAGAAAAGGGAATACTAGAACAACAATAGCAAGTCCCTGCAACTGAGTGTGCAAAAGACGTTTTGTGGAAGAACACAAACATGATCAATCACTTATCTTTGCTCTCTCATTGTTTGGACTTTTTTTGTGACGTCCTCGTTGGCTTTGTACATAAAAACGCAGCGAGGATGACCTCGTTCTGTCAAAATACCCGGATCCCTTTTGTTAAAGTCCTTGGTTTGAACGGGTACACACCTCCATACATACACACCTGATACTTTGTTCTTGAGGACAAAGCAGCTCTTCTTTTGTATAAAAGGGCACCTCTATGAGGGAAATGAACGATTTGTACAGGAACATTTCAAGATGAAGCAAGGCAAAAACCAGGGCAATGTGGCAATCGCCTCAAAATTGTGATGAATGACCAATTTTTTCAGGCGCATTTACCTCGCAGCTCAAGGCGTAAAATCACAGGCCTGAGATGAGAGCTGGTTCAACTTAACATGTATAATAAATGCATTAGTAATAAAATATGTCACTTCTAAAATATATATTTCTCTATATTTCTCTTCATTCAACTGCAATACATGAAATTTGGAATACATCCTACTTGAACTGGTCATGATTGGGGCCCAATATCACAGTGCCACTCACTAACAGTGCCCTTCAAAGCGTGTAACCTGATGGGCCATAAGGAGTTGTAAGCATTATGAAATTGGGTCCTGTTAATGATGGAATGGTCAATTCATGTTCACCAATGTACTGACCCCTCGCACCAATTGTTGATGAAAAGGCCACCATTGGCCAAGAGTCGTGCGCAGCGCATACACTTTATTTGTCATCAAAGATGGCAGTCAATGACATCATGTGTAATCCATATATTCCCACCACCAACAACCATGCGCCCCCCCCCCCCCATTTTGAATATTCTGTACACAACATTACAAACATTATTATAATTAAAGTCCATTTAAAATCTTTTTAAAATCGATTGAATATCATCTGTTACTCTATGTATTTCTTGTAAGTGTTGAACATAAAACAAATTTGTGAAAGCATCCAGATTTGGTCAAAATAACAGCCACTAGATTTATTACTTGTTCATGAATGAGTTTTAAAAACGGGTTTAAATGTAAAACCATTTCTTCTTACTTGATCTACTTCTCTGATAAATATTCTCAACATTATTCCTTCATTTCCGCCCCTAACCCTCCCCCCAGCATTATTTTGTTAATTAGTATCAAAATTTGTGAATACATGTACATCAATTGATTTACTTGATATGAAGTTTAAAGATTACTCGTGCTACCTGTTGTCAGCCAGCTGCGCCCTGGTGGCTGTCTCTGGACAGTCCATCTTTACGCCTGTGGTTCAGGCAAGCTGGTCCCCGGCTTTTCCTCCATCTGGTAGTACGAAGGTGGAACTGCGGGGTGTTGGTTCAGACCAGAAGCCTGATGGGGTGTCATGATGGTGGGTGGATTATGGTAGGCCTGGGGCGGCGAAATGGAATAGCCCTGCACCATTTGGGGATGTCCAGGCTGCTGAAAGTAGCCTAGAGGGGAGAACAACAAAGAAGAAAAAAGTTGTTACAACCCTTCTGTTTTTTTTCAGTAAAATAATCTGTAAAAAATAGTTTTAAAAATAAGTTAATATTAGCTAGTGGATTCCTCTTGCTCTAGAGGGGCCAAGCATCGTGGCTGCGCAGTCTTGAGCATGGACCTACAGTTCTGATGGCCAAGTTTTGGTTCAAATTTTGGTTCTTTGGCAAAATACTTAACTATAACTGCTACTAATCATCCAGGAGTAAACGGGTACTTGTGCATATTGTGAGGGTAGAGATTGTTTTGCCCAATCTGTGCGCCCATTTGGCTGCCTGTGCTGCATATTCCTAAGGACATGAAGGAGTTGAACAGGGGTAGTAATAGTGTAAGTCGCTTTGAAAGCGCCTAATTTATGCTTATTATTATAATATTTAATGCACAGGCATAGGTGTTGAAGCCAAGACAGGCTTTTTTGTTTTAGAAATATGTTTCCCTAAATTTGTACTGAAACCAAAATTTGTCTCTAAAGAAACAAGATGTTACAGCATGTACAGGGCTCAGAAGTTTGTAGACTCTTCATATAACCACTAACCGAAATCTACAGGTTTGATCGTAACAAGAGCTGTGTCTTCCGTCTCTGTGATGGCAAGTTAGCTCTTACAAGAAACTCTGAAGGCCAAGGAAAGTCAACGAAAAATCCTGAAACCAGGAAAAAAGCCTGGTAAATCACAGGCCCAGGTTCAGAGTTCTTTTGAACCATACAGACTTGAACTCACCCTGCTGCACCGGCATGCCCTGGCCGTACGGTTGAGGTGACGAAGTCATGATTGTCACGTTGCCTTGGTTTGGAACATAGTGGTGAACCTGCACAGAAATGATAGAACAAACACTTGTCATTCAAAGATACAGTTGTACAATAGTAAAACTTTTTAACTTATTCATTCGTTTAAACTATGGAATTGTTTGCAGCACAAACAACTAATTACAAGATTCAAACAAGCCTCTCAAACTTGGTGGTCCAGCGATTAAGACATCTGCTCTAGAATGTGGGGGTTGCAAGTTCGAATCCCACCTGTAGCCTATACACAAAATTTTCCACAGGACTCGGGAAAGCTTAAAGAGGGGCTCCGAGGTCAAATTCAGTTTGTGATGCACCCATTTTCCAATAAATAGAGTCCTCTTGAAAGTGTGGAAACAAATTATGTTAAGGAGAATGGAGGATAAAGTGTAGATTCGTGAATAGAATGTACGAGCCGAAGGCGAGTACAATGTGTTCACGAATCTACACTTTAGAGTCTATTCTCTGACTTAAACTATTTCCTGAAAGCCTTTGATTATGTAACATGGTAAAGTACATTGTGTTTGGTGCACATCATGTTATCCTTTCAATTTGGAAAGACAGTCATTTTCCCGTTGAACATTTCACTTTAGTTTGTAACGAATCCACTCAACTGTAGATTCGTTACGAATCTACATCTACATGTACGTAACGAATCTACAGTTAATTAAGTGTAGATTCGTAAAAATAATCTACACTTTGAACAATAGAGTGACGTCACAGAAATAGTTTAACAGTCTCTAACCTCACGTTCAATTGGTGTATATTGTCATTTTATTTGATAACTCTTTCAGAGCGGTTACAAATGGGTCTTGATACATTCCTAAGGAAATTTGTGGGCCAGTCATAAGGTCAAATTCAATGCCGTTTTGGTTGAATATCATCAAAATTCAGGAATGAACTTAAAACTCTCTGTACAATGTACATGTACAGACCATTATTGAAATGTGACGTCATTGAACATTTTCTGATTTTTGGACAATAACGACACTTGAAGGGTATCAAATACAATGGCATTTTACATCGTTTTAACTTGCAGTTGGAGACTCGTACATTTTCCCCGATTTTCCTAACGACCCTATCTATTGAAAAATGAGTGGATCACAAAGCTGAATTTGACCTTGGATGGAGCCTCTCTTTAAATCTCACATTGGTGAATGGGTAACGTCAGAATCAAATATTGTTCATTCACCTTTATTTCAACGCTGTCGTTTAAAATTTTTAATCCATAAATTTTAATGGCACAGAAGATCAAAACTGAATTTGCTATTTACTTCAAGTTGGATGACATGTATATTGGCATTTTTTTTTCTAAACTGGCTTTATGTCGGAGCGCTCTCAATTTGTTTGCAGTCAGTCGGACAGCTGATGTGAATATCCACCCGGACAATTCACTGTGAAGTGTGCACAGGCATGCAACCACCATGCTACCCCTCGGTACTAGAGATTATGCTCGTTATCTCCCTTTTTCCAGTGGTTTTTGTGTAATCCCAGATTCTAGACCGCTGTCCTTTTGTAATACAAATGTGGCTTACAGGAATGGACAAGCTGGCACTATTGTTTATCATTGTATTCAGCTCAATGGGAAACAAGTCCGAGCGTTCCGAGATTCCAGCAAATTTCAGACTTGCGAGATCAAAACTGATTCATTTACTCATTCCTCAAAGACTACAGCATTTCAAGCAAAAATATTTCAAGGGAAATATTACACAATGGAATCTTTACACCATGTACGTTAAATGTGCAAGTCTGTGAATATTTATCCTACAAATGTTGAGGACCATCACTTACCACAGTCTGCTGAGTGGCAACAGTACCATATCCACAACTTCCACGGCAGCAGACGGCAGCTGCAATGATGGCTACGACGAACTCAACCACACCAAAGATGCAGCCAATAGAATCCACGATGATGCGACCATACTACAAGAAACAAACACATGTGCAGCATTGATACACCTATTTGATAAAGCCATTTACGCAAATTTCTTAGCTTACTTTGGCAGAAAATGTGTATTATAAGCAAAATAGTATTTCACAAGCAACCAAGGGTTGAGGGCGTGGGCAAGTATTACCAATGCAGTGTGGACCTGAGGACCAAAGAGGTCCAAACAAGGCACGGTTTTGAAACACTATGTGGACTGGTTTCACCAGTGTTGAAGAATATGCTTTTTCTTAAGTGCATAAACAAAGGAATGTCCACATTTTGTGTACATTTTGACTCCCATAATGGCAGATAGGATGGGCGTGTGTAAAGTGTCAGACCACAATCCAGGGCATATCCTGACAGACAAGAACAAGTAATTTACCAAGGGAAAAAGAAAAAGAAAAAAAGGTTAAATGTCGTCAGGGATGTTTCTGCATGCTCATATCAGACTTATGTCTATTGCTGCAATTGAAATGAGCACACTGATTTAGAGGTTCTTTAATTTGACATCCTGGTTGATGAGACAATAATGCTTAATGTGTCTTGCCCAAGACATGTCTGTCATGACCAGGATTTAATCCTACAGTCTGTCGACTCAGCCATGAGCACCAAATGTCATTCCACTGATGACCGCGGAATTCTGTCTTACATGTATGACCCAGATACAATCACGTGTTTTACAGCAAGGCCCGGGATGCGCACAATTCTGTAGTAAGCCAGTGCCATGAAATAGGGCCAGGACCTCGTATCCAATGCAGTGGACCCTAGGCCACAAAACAAATGGACAAGTTTCCTCAGAAAAATAATTTGGGGTGGAATGGGGGAAGGGGGACAACTACACATTAAATTACCAAGCTGCTGCAGTACATGTACATGTAGTAGTTGCAATATCTACTCTCAAAGAGAGCAGCAATGATTAAGATGATTGTCATCTGAAAAGCTGCCAGGGAAGCCAGTATGGACATCACCAGATGAGCCACGATCTATGATTAACAACAATTTAAAACATTTTTAAAGGCATGTACTTTTGCCCCTTCATCGATGCACGACTACAGGGTCATTATGTTGATGATAAATGAGGCTTCTGCGGCCTAGCAAGAAAATGCACCTGAACCTCTCCCACAAACTGACTTATGACTGTACAAGTCCGGCAGTCTTATGTTTTGAATAATACTTCACTGTGAATATCTTTATTTGACAAAATTATTCTGACTTTGAGTCAGATAAACATCTTTCAACCCTGTTGAGTACTGATGTTTTACCAATAAGACAAATGAGATAAATCTTCTCTTTGTGCTTGTTCAATTAAAAACAGTTCAAAAACAAAAAGAAATGTGAAACCCATTTGATTGTCTTGCAACAAATTTTCTGGTGCAGTAACAATGTTGAGCAACAAGCCCTGCGGTCTTGTGGAGTTTTTCCTCCAGTTCAACCCCTGTTAAGTGTTGCTGAGGAGACTGAAGTGACAGGTGTTTAGCATTATTGATACTTACCGCACAACTATTCTGATTTCCACCAGATGCAATACCGAGAATACCGGCCACAATGAAAAACTGAAGGAGAAGAAAACAAAAATAATAATAAATAATATATAATTTTGCATGTCACCTTTACTTGTTTCTCTTCATCTAGGTACTGCAATAGGGACTTGTAACATGTGCAAGGGCAGAAACTGTTGGTAATTTCGCCACGAGTAGGCCTGGGCGACTAGTGCGACTACAATCAGTGTCAAAGTCGCGACTATAGAATGCTATGTGTGTCCAGTGGCGACTGCTGCTTTTCAACTACCCAGTTAACTGCGCTGCCACGACTACTGACAAATTAGTTGCTACATGTATAAAAAGCTACATAAACAGTATACAAATGTTCAGGGTTTCTCACCAGGATTGTTCAAAACTGTGGGGCATTATGGACACAAAATTTTAAAGTTTGGCCAAAGGACGCTGTAATTGAAACGTTGTCTTCGGAATGTTTTCTACTCGGTGTTTATCTTTGTTTTAAAAGCCCTATTGTGCAATCAGAGCATTTTAAATGGATTTTTTTTGTGTGAAACTGATCAAAAGTTAAAAACTAAGTATTATTATTTTTTGTTTTGCTTATCGGTTGAAATTTGTGTGTATCGGCACACAATTTGCCCGTATTAGCCCAATACGGTAGCTTGTGCATCATGGGGAGAACCCTACATATTGATGAGTTTAGTGCTTTTTACTTGGTAAGTATATTTGTACAGGCCTGATATTTTACGGAGGAAACAGAGGAAATTGCCCTTGGTCATTGCCTTGGTGCTCACTCGACAAGTTTACAAGTTCCTCATAAAGCTGCCCTTTACATGTACCGTGGAGAAAGCGCCTTGGTGCCCCTGCCCTTAAAAAAACAATGCATCAGGCCTTTTGTGATGAGATGCTTCTCTAAATGTGCGCGCAAATTTTCAAATATGGAGTCAGTACAGAAAGTGATATTTTCACTTTATTTTCAAAAATAATGTCACCAAAGGATGAAATTATCAATTCTTAACCCAGCAGGCATGGAATTCTGGACAAAAGGAATAAAAGAGTGGTGATGAATTCTTAAAAGGCGTTTAAACCGGCAGGGTCGTGGCCGTGTGATAAAGGCCCGAGCCGAACCGTTTAAGAACGAGTAACTACTCTTTTATTCACATTCATAAATGCCCTTTTGTTAAAAAGAAAAAAAAATGTTATAGACAATCTGTGACAATCTGCTTCGTAGCGAATTTTCAAAGTTTGCACATTTTCAAAAATGTTTTAAAACTTTTGTTTGGTGCGCGTTGGGTTGTGTGTGCGCACGTGTAAACAAAAATTATGCGCTGGTACTAATAGCTATATTGCGTTCCGCATAATTATTGGCGTACATGAGCTTGCGTGCCCAACACGCAAAGCCAGCCGGTTTTAAACAGCTCCAGCTATGTCTTTATCAGCCGTTTAAAGACCCCCACGTGACATATGCTCTCCACCAATAGGAATAGCGAAACTGTCTGGGGTATTTATGAATGGACATTAAAACATGTGTACCTGTCAAATACCAGTATCCACACTTTGTGTAACCCAACATATCCATGAAATAACAAACCTGTGAAAATTTAAGCTCAATCGGTCATCGGAGTCACAAGAAAACAGTAAAAGACCCCTTTATATGTTTTCACTGTTTTCAAACATTAAATTTAATCACCGTGATAAAAACTAATGTTTTACAAAATTCTCGAAAACCATAGCATTTCAAGCAAAACTACATTGTATTTTAAGGGAAGTTTTCCACCATGACCATCTTCATACATTGTGTACCATGTAAGTTATGTGCAAATCTGTCAACATTTATATTTCTAGTCTTACCAATGTTGTACACACCCTTTAACATGTTTAAAAGCATAATTTTGTTAGGCTCAGCTACGTCTGTGTTTCACAGCAGCTCTTTGATATTGGGCCTAGATTTTGGCATTAACAGAAATTAAAGCCTGAATCGTGGTGATGTGCTAGAACTTCACTGTTAATGTTATTATTATTCAAAGAAAGTTAGAGAATACATACACAAACGCCACTCCAGATCGGGCTCCCCAACTCTGCCAAGGCACAGTCCAAGATGATAGCTGCAATGCCGATGGCCACAGAGACCACTCCACACACCACCTGGATGTAGCCGGTCTGACGGGCAGCCGAGGAACTGTAGCTGCTGATCACTGCACCACCACCAGCCTGGGGATGAGCCTGGACGGTCTGGTAGGTGATGGTCTGCTGTCCTTGCTGGTGAGCCACTACCTGTTGCTGGGGTTGAACCCCCACAGTGTGTAGGGTGGTCATCCTACTTTACGGTTCAACTCCTGCTTGGCTGTTAAGAAAATATAAAAAGTGATGTTCTTAAGAAATACAACACAAAATAAGTCTTCAAACAGTTTTTAAGTAACCCCTACAGACTCAGTTTGGCTAACGCATGGTCTCAATTATCCTCTCTCCTATGTCACTCACAAAAAAATTCTTTGGACTTAGATACAAGTGGAATGCTTGACCTTGTGGTGAACAATTGTCATTGGGGCTACAGCACTCAGTCCATCTAAATCCTTCACTTTTGCAATTGGATACAGTTAGCAAGTGGGACTGTGTAAAAGTAGTTGCGATAATCGTAACCCTCCATCCTCCCGACGGTCGGAGACCGGAGGGGTACCCCTCGTCCGCCCGTCGGAGGACCTCCATTCCGACGGTCGGAGACGGAGGGTAACCCCTCCGGTCTCCGACCGTCGGGAGGATGGAGGGTTACGATTATCGCAACTAGTGTAAAAGTACCACTGTCCAATTTCATGGCTTTGCTTACTGCAGAATTTTGCGTTTACTGTCCATAGAATTATGTGCTTTACAGGGCGCGATCATCACACGCCAAGAAGATTGACTGTGCCTTGAATGCAAGCTGCCGCTCATAACCGATGTCTTACAGCAACCAACATGACCAATGTCAACCTCCTGGCTGGCATCTCTCCACCAGACATCAGAAGAGCTGTCGCAAGCAGATCTGAACGCCTCAAACAAACTACAGAAAAAAAGGCTCAAATCAAGGAAGAGCTTCATCACCAGCACACTCCCTCTTCAAACAACACCTTATGACACCCGTATCCAGATGTGGACTGCAAGGCTGTCATCTACATGTAGCCACCAAGATGGAAATTCAACCTTCCGAATCTCTGCCACCTGCCTAAACCGTCTTCGTACTGGTGTGGGAAGATGCAAAGTTTCCCTGCAGACCTGGGGATGCATCACCAGCCCAACAACATGTGACTGTGGCCAGGAACGACAGACAATGCAGGATATGCTACGGTGCCCGCTATTGGAAGAGACCTGGGCTCGATTTCACAAAGAGTTCAGACTGATCGTAACTGCAAATCCATCGCTGTTGCTTAGCAAAGAGTGATGTCACAATACAAATCACTATGGTAATACTGATAACTCATCTTAAGATGAATCTTAGTGCTTTGTGAAATCGACCCCTGTACTGCTATCGACCAAGCGCAGAACACCCCAGGGGCACAAAAGTGTACACATCAGTGGATGTCCACAGTGTAAGGACACAAAAGAAGAAGGGTGCCAAATAAGCGCATGCTTTCTTCTGCGGTAAGCAGAGCCTTAAAAAACTGGACCCTGGTTCATACATGTAACCCTTGCTCTATGAATGATGTAACCCTCTGGTCAGCTGGTTCCGTAAGATATGCATTTTGTGTATGCTAAACTCCATTTACATTACACTACAGCCATAGTAATAGTGAAGGCAGAGATAGCACATTCTTATTGGTCCACTCTAAGAAGCCGAAACACAAGTGTCTTATTTTATGTACTGTAGGCATCCTGCCCTCATCCCCTGCCCCCCAACAATACAAAGCCCCATCCGCACAGAACTGTGACAACAGGACTGGTTTACATTGATTGTAGTTCAAAACTAATCGAATGCATGGATGCCAATGTGGCAGAATCAGGGCTCCAAATTAACATAGGCTCGACATGCTCGAGGCCTGTGATCTTTAACTAAATAACCTCTAAGTGCTGTGTATCTCTAATAAAAAAAAATTGTTTTAAAATGTTGTATTTCACTAGTCTCATAAATATCTCTCACATCTGTTGAATATCGATGCAAAATTTGTCCACAATGAGATTAGTCTTCTCTTTGTAGTGGTGCTGAAAAAAAACTTGAAAAAAAACATTTAATTAATTCATCTTAAAGGACCATTACAAAATTGTTACGAAAAAAACTTGTAAAATATACTTTTGATCACAGATTTACATAAAACTTACACGATCTAATGATGATGATTGTAGAAAACATCCCTTGAAATATTTCTGTCTGAAATGCCATTGATGAGAAATGAATAATTTAACGGTTTTACACTATTTTCTCGTGACCCAGATGGCCGATCGATCTAAAACTTCTACAGGTTTGTCAGTTTATTACATGATGTGCTTACAGTCTGCCAGCAACTGTTGTGTTAGCAAAATCCAATTCTGTAATGTTCCTTTAATATTAAGTTTTTTGTTTTTTCTATGATGAAATAAACCTTTCTGTCTAATCTTTTGTAAAACAATTTCTGTTCCATTATTTTGAGTCTAATCTTGTAAAACAATTTCTGGTCCAGTGGACCAGAATTACAAGATTAGACCATTCCTTGCTCTATGATAATAGAAAATACCGGAAAACACCATTAGGCCAAAATTCTCTGTGGAACCGTTGGGTTGGGGGTTTGAACACGTACTGTTCACATAACAAATATTCACCGCTAATTGTCTGTTTGTCTTATTCAAGATGTCAACAGGGTGCTGCACATTTTGTGCTAATCCGATTTTGTAGGATTTAAGCGCAATTTCAAAACCTGCCCAAGTTCAAACCTATTAACTGCGCAAGTTTTGAAATTGCGCGCACTGGCCTACGATTAGTTTTATACTTGCGTGATTTTTTACATATTGAGGGCGCCATTTACAAGACTTGCCGAATGTTTATTGTTTTTTTATTCAGACATGGGAAATACTCAATTGAAATAGACCCTTCTTTTGCAACGTCACAGCCGCGAGTTTTGCCAACCTTGGTTGGCAAAAGTATTTTCCAGTAGTTATCCGATAATTACCGGTACTTTTCCGGTAAGTTTCTGGTGTTTTCCGGTAAGTTTTTGGTGTTTTCCGGTAAGTTTTCCAGTATTTCACAGTATTTTTTTTATATTTTCCCGGTGTTTAGTATTACCGTGAAGTCAGTGATATGATTAGACACGGAATAATCACTCACGAGAAGACAACAAAAAACAAGTAAAACTTAAGTCTTCAGTAGAGTGACAAATCCTTTCCTTTTGGGCTTTTGGATATTCGCTCAAAATTCGAGTTTACGATTATTGTCATGGTCATGGAAGATCAGTAAAATCAGAATGAAATTGAAATCAAGAAGTTCAAAGGAAATACATGTACTGAGAGTGAGATGAGGAAGTAAGTAGACATGGCATGCATTATTATTTTAGAGTTAAAAATTAAAAAATTTGACAGGTCAATGGTAAACTATATTATTACGAGGCGAAACATAAAAAAAACCCATCACAGTTGAATGTCTGACATATATAGACAAAACACTTTTACAACAGTAAGCCTTTCTTATGTTTTATGAATACTTACTTTTTGTAGGAAAAGAAATTGGTGCATAAAATTTGACGTCGTTTGATGCTTTGTTATAGTGTGCGGTGTGTCGTATGAGAATTATTGGTTAGGCGTACGTGGTAACATGTGACGCAGCCTGTGTTCGCAATAGGTTAGGCAGGCAACCAGCGATGCAGCTTGAACAATCACGGTGTGTTGGAGGTGCCATTTTACTTTTCGAGATCTTTTGTAGCTGAACGGTTTCAGAGACTGAATTCAAAATAAATGGCAGCAAACCCATTTTAACGAATGAACGAACCTTCAAATGTTCATTAGTGGTATAATTTATCCGTAATATGTATTTTAAAGAGTGGTTCACTTTAATGAATTCGAATCATTTACTTTTTGTTTTGACACTAATGGGATACCATATAATTGTCCCCGTGTGTGTGTGTAAACATTAATGACGTCTGCACCTAAACTGAGCTTTGAGTGACATCGGTGGCACACGAATTAGTCTTGGTGCAAGACGTTCTTGTTGAGTCACTCAACACTACACACGACTCGATAGTAATAAATGCGCGGCTGCGCGCGGAGCACGCTAAATCGCGATAGTTGCTTGATAATGAACAACAACGTCTTGCACCAAGACTACACACGAACTATTGGGTGGTAGCGCCTGGTTTGGCCCCGTTTGTTTTTTGAGGGCGTTTTCTCTGAACGAATTTTGACTAGAATACTAGCTCGAGCTCGCTGAAGAAGATAAACACAAAACAGCTTTTTGGTGTCCTCTTGGTTTCTACGAATTTAACCGAATGCCACAAGGGATAAAAAATGCACCTGCCACTTTCCAGCGACGATGGGCGACCTCAACCAAACTGAAGCCTTCGTCTACTTGATCGATGACATTATAATATTCGGTAAAACTGCAGAAGAACATGAAGAAAGACTAATGAAAGTTTTATAGCGCCTCCGCCAGTTTGGTTTGAAACTTGGCCGACCCAACAAATGTAAGTTCTTCCAATCATCAGATAAGTGCCTTGGTCACGTTCTTTGTCAGTACAGATCCCAGTAAGAGTCAAGAAATAACCCGGCGACCACTGCGAAAGAACTGAAATCCTTTCTAGGATTCGCTGGGTACTACCGTCGTTTCGTTGAAGGTTTCTCATCTATTGTCAAACGATTGAATGAGCTGACTAATGGCTGTGATCTGACAAAGAAGCGTTTCTCCGGAAGACAACCACGAAGAGCAAGAGCAAGACGACACTTCGAAGTACGAACCATTCGGCGATTTATGGTCTAAAGAGTGCCAACAATCCAATGACACAAATAGAGAAACTCATGACTGCTCCTGTGTTAGGATTTGTCGACTACAAAAAGCCCTTTGTGATACACACAGATGCAATTACCTTCTTTAAAACTACATTACTTCAAAGGGTGTCTTTTCAAACAATGTTTCACATTATCACCAGTTCTCCCAAGTGCTCTTTACGAAGTAATTTTTTAAGGTCATTGAAACTTTGGAGCAACTAACAAAAGTAAGCACCTCTTTGAAATTGTGCTCTGACATCATCTCGACAAATTTGGTTGCGCAATTTTGGGATTCAGTGGTCTCCGTGTGATATACAGTGTAGTGCCCTTTTTATGTGATTACACACTTTCAGCCTGTACCATATTTTTTACAGTAGACGTTCGTACAATGGGTCAACGTATGTGCTAACTAATCTGTGAAAGCATAACATGGTGTGCACAACATTGGTAAGATTGGAGATATAAATGTCACAGATTTATAAAGTGGCTTCACCAATTGCAGTCAGTCAGTCATCATTGGAGATCAGATATCATCAAACCAGTTCCCTGGACAGGGAGTCCCTCAAGGCTCAGTAATGGGTCCTTCTATATTCACACTCTATTCCTTATAAGATGTGATCAAGTCCGATGGAATGTCTTACACAATTTACGCTGATGACATCCTCAATCACAACAGTCAGTCTACAATCATCCCAAAACTTGAAGCTTGCTTGAATGACATCAGAAATATTATTATTCTTTCGCTCTCCCCAAAATCCAGTTTGATTTGTACATTATCTCCAAAAGTCATACTTTGCTTCGGGAAAGGAGTCGGACCCTATATCATATTAAAGCTTAGGTCATGAAGTTATTGTTAAATGTAATTAGCTTTATAGCTTAATTAATTAGTTTGCTTATTTATGATGACATGAATATTTAATTAGCCAATCTTGAGACCACCATATCTCAAAAAGTTGACGTCATTTATTGCGCGTTTTGTATCTCTGTACAAAGGCCAATGGCTCTGAAAAGTGTAAGTTTTTAGTTGGTCAAAAACACAACTTTTTCAAATAAGTAAAATAGTAGTTACCTAAAAGATAATTTTTTTAAAACATGAATGCTTCCCATAAGAGTTAATCCGACAATTAAAACTAATCAAGGTACAATGTATTTCCGAGAAAATTAACGATGAAGTGACAAATCGGACCCCATGACTAGCTGGCAAATTATACCGTGATTGCGCAATCACGGCTAGGCGTCAAAGACTGCCGTGATATTGTAATCCTAATAACCGAGAGAGGATATACGTACGTTCTAATAGGCATTGGATTGGGATAAGTTACATACCATCGGGTACCTTAACAAATTTATTAGTATGAAAAACACATTTTGGTTACTGTGACGTCATGAGGTGTCAAATTACGGTAATTCAAAGCTTTAATTAGTTATTCTTTGCAGCACCATATCTTAAGGGTCAACCGGAAGTGGGACCATACCTCAAGAACTACACAGCCGATTTTCAATTTCATTTCAATTATATTTCATTTGAGCATTAAACATTGAACTTCGGTTACCATGACTCCATGTTGACCTTTCCTTCCGGTCTAAACAGGAAGTTCAAATAGTCAAAAATCATATCTCCTGAACCACATGTCATAAGAGCTTATTACAGAGCGTTTAATTTATTTAAAACAAAATGGAACAGCTTTGTGTTTGTTCACAAACACCTAAGGTCTAGTTATTATTATTGTTATCAGTGAGTGTGCAATTGAGTGCGAAAATGGCCGTGCTTAACATATTATTATCGGGAGTTTATAGAGGCGTATACCCATAACAGGTAAACACATTGGAACCTTCGAGCAATCTTGAAGTCCGGTTTCCCTGGCCCACTGAGGGTCTTGGGCTCGCAGAAGGACTCCGGGGAAATGTTAAACAGCATTCAACGCGTGATAAGGCAAGCCTGCCGTAATAATTGAGTAGTTTCTACTGGCAGTTGTCAGTTTAATTTCAACCTATAAATAAAACGAATATTCAATCCGAACCTTGAAACTGCAATATAAGAAAGATAGAATACGTGGCTGAATAAAACCACCGCTCTTCCTTCCTGGCACGGTCGAAACAAGTTTCCATGGTTTCCTTTGTCATTTCGTAACCAAGTAGTTTTCTAAAATGTTGTTCGAAATCTTATAGGTTGGCGACAGACGCACGGCACCAGCGTCAATGTTTTGGGGGCTGCTTGGCGTGGTAGTTTGATTGTAACATTATAATTTCAGAACATGTATATCTCCTACTAGACTATAAAGCGGCACTACTCAGTGAAGTGTCTTCAGTGGTGACCAAGAAGTTCTGCTGTGGTAGTGACTAGTGAGTAATAAGTTAGCTAAGTGGTCAGTGTTGATCTGAGACCAACACACTTCGCCCCCGCACCGGATCAAACAGCTCTTCCACTGTTGGTGATTTTTAATGATTTTTTGAAACCCACATAATATGGTGCATTCTGATCATAGTTTTACTTCAGAATTTTGACTAAAATAAACATATATATACATTATAAAAAGGCCCATAACATTAAATATGTTATGGGCTAAAATGGGATAAAAGTGAAAACCAGACTTTCTTACCTCAGTTTTGTATGCAGAATTCCAAAATGGGAATCAAGGCAAATCAAGGGAATGCGTAAAGTCAACTCTTAACTGGCACCCACGGCATGGGCATGGTCTACGTCATTTCACAGTTGATTTATTACCCTTTTAATAAATATGATCAGAAGAAATGTATAGTGCTCTGAGTTATTAAAAATAATTTCCAAGATGGCAGCGGCCGAGTACAGCCATTTTGCCTTTTTTACGGAATTTAAACTCGTGTTTGTGTAGTTAAAATCGTCTATGTTGAAAATGTGTATTCATAAAAAAAAAATTAAAAAAATTAAGGTAACGTTCCCCTTTCGCTCTTCAATGTACCTATAGTTATGACGACATCCCTAAATTATAAATGAACACGAATTCAAAACTTTGTCAATGATAGGAGAAGAAACATTAATTTCCGCATCATCAAGAAATAAACAGGTTTTTCGTAATATCAAAATAAATGTTTTAAACATGACAACAATTTACGTGTGAGTGTTTGGATATTTTACCGACATCTTATAATCACATTGTCAGCTCAATACACATAAAAAAATTTGCTTACACAATAAACTTATATTTTAGGCAAAGGTCTGCGTTGTCTGTCTCTCAATATAATAAACACTCTAAATGATCCTCGGTCAGAATTGACCCAGAGTCTAGGTCCCAGGAGAACTGACACATTCCTGGGTCAGGCTGACCCGGAAACTGAATACAAATTGTTTTCTGATTAACTTGGATTTTGCGTCGGTTTGACCAATTATTCCCTGGGTCATTTTAACACATATTTTTTGCAAATGCTAAAGGTGGAGTCACAGAATATCAAGTCCAGGTTGCTGATTTCCTTTCTACCTTTCTACCTGATCCATGGACGGAATGGACAAAGCAGTAACTGCAGTTAACAATACTAGGTGTTACGGTCCGGCCGGATCTGAACCTGGCTACCTGTTCCTCAGAATGTACGGACGGACTCGGTACCAGCCGGACACGATCAACTGAAACTTACAGTCATTTCCAACACAACCCGAAGTTAGTGTAAACGTTACGTTCGTCTAGGTACCATACACAAACTCTGTTGATGAATGCCTTAAAGTAAATTATGCAATTTTGCCTCGTTTTGATTTGCCTGACATTTGCAAGGCAGCTCAGCCAAATCAATCGCTCGAGACGCTAGTTTTGATCCAGATTCGTAAACTTGCCAAGTCCCTCCGAGCAAGTCGATGCTGAGCCCTCTACCAGTGAATAATACAAATATAATGTTGCCAATCAAGACTATATAAATCCAGCTCTCCCTCCGTAGAAAATTGACAGTCTAGGCAGAACAAAGATACAAAATGTTGCCATCCACCCTGCTCGCTATTTTGTTTTCCGTACCACACTAGAGCCAATGCATACACGCATAAGGTATAGGCGCTTTCCCGGATCCCTTCACTACTGACCCCCTGTCTCAAGTGTAGTACGAAAGAAAAAATTGCGCCCTGCTCGTATGTAAATAATGGAAAATCTCCTGGTATGTCTGCTGCCATCTAGTGCCCGAATCTTCGTCATTCCCGCCCAATCCCAACATCTGAATAATGGCAATTGTTCTTCACATAACACAACAAGCACGTTTCTACAAGGAATTTTTCATAATAATTATTTTCTTCTCTCTGTTTTAAATTAAAGTTACGACTGCACTATGTGAAGTGTCGGACTTAGTAGGCCTACATGAGTGCGAAATTGCCCGTGCTTATCATATTATCATCGGGAGTGTACTGGGGCGTATACCCGTAACAGGTAAACATCTTGGAACCTTCGAACAGTATGGTATCTTAAAACCCTTCGTGACACTCAAAAGAAAAACTCACACACGCCACCAACAGGTATTTTTTAAGTGTACGTTTTGATATTTCGTGTAATACATGTTTTTGAGGAACACAATCACGTTTAAATCGCCCAAACTATTAGATAAAGACCCTTGTGACCAATAGAAATAAATTCTTGCCACTTTTCCTTTGAAATTAGCCCACATGTGTCTCTATTTATAGTTTATACCACTTTACTCTCCTTTTGCCTCTACAACTCATGGAATTAGCACCTATGTTTGTTTACCAAAGACAGCCATAATCCACTTATCTATTTTGAATGGTCTTTCCCACTAGTCCAGTAGGCACAGTCACACTCATTTGGCACCTTGATTTACCCCCTCTACAGTTCCACCGCGAAGTCATCTGACAACCAAATGTTTAATTTCACCTAGTAGTGACTACATGTATTAGGTCCTATGCTAAATGATTGCTGTACAATTCGTATGGGAAACAAGGTCATTAATTGTTTGTGTGTGTGTGTGTGAAAAACAACCCCGATGGTAACAAGACAGTTCGAATGCTATTTGGCTAGGTTTGGCTAGGTGAAGCTGAGGAACTTTGATTTATTTAGATAAAAAAATATATAAAAAAATGTCGATGTACTTATTGTTTAATAAAAAACAGACACTTGAAAAGTCCTTGATGGCACACCGAAGGGTTACAGTCTGGGGTTCTGGCCCACTGATGGTCTTGAGCCCTCAGAATGACCCCTAGGAAATTGTAATAAGCATTTAACGCGTGATACGACAAGCCTCCAATAAACAATTTCTACTGGCCATTTTCAGGTTTTCAACCTATAAATAAAACGAAAAATCAATCCCAACCTTGACGCTGCAGTTTAGAAAGACAAAATACGTGGCTAATTAAAACCACCGATCTCCCTTCCTGGCACGGCCGGAACAGTTTCCATGGTTTCACTTGTCATTTCGTAACGAAGTATGACAGACGCACGGCACCAGTGTAATTTTTTAAATTTGTTTGCATGCTTGACGTGATAGTTTAATTATTAATATTATATCATAGTTTCAGAAAACTTGTATATCTCCAACTAGACTATAGCGGCATTACTCAGTTACTCATACTGAAGTCAGTGTCTTCAGTGGTGACCAAGAGATTCTGCTGTGGTAGTGACTTAGTGAGTGATATAAGCTTAGTGGTCAGTGTTAATCTGAGACCAACACCCTTCGCTTTCATAATAGCACGGGATCAAACAGCTCTTGCACTGTTGGTGCTTTTTGGCACAGCCGCTCTAAAATGTAAGTACGAGTAATGCTGTTCTGAAACCCATACAATTCAGTAGAGTTGTGACTAATGTACATACATACATGTAAATACATATAAAAAAGTCCATAACAATTTAACCGTCAATGTTCCATAACATCTAGATCGAAAATTGTCATAAATTGTCTCTAAAAAATGTGAATGTTCGGGGCATTTGGGGATAAAAGTGAAAACCAGACTTTCTTACATCAGTTTTGTATGCTGAATCTGACAAAACCGGTTCCCAAGCGAATTTTTATTTTCAAGTAGACACGTAGTCAGTTAAAACTTTAACGTGTGGCTTTTGTTGTATCATTTATGATTATTTTGGCTATGAATCAGCATTACGTCGACAAAAAACCCAGATAAATCCAACCTTTAACTAAGTGGTAATTAATTTAAAAAAAAAAAAAAAAAAAAAAAAAAATGGTAATCAAGGCAATTTTGTTTTGAGCACGTACAGTGCATATGTGCGTTAAGTCAATTCGTAACTGGTACCCACTGGCATGGGCGTAGTCTACGTCTTTTCACAATGGATTTATTATTTGTCATAAATACGATCATAAGAAAATTTATAATGCCCTGAGTTATTGAAGATAATTTCCAAGATGGCAGCGGCCGAGTACAGCCATATTTGTTTGATGGAATTTAAACACTTGTTAGTGTACTTAAAGGAACATTACAGAATTGGTAAGAAAAAAAACTTGTAAAATATACTTTTGATCACAGATTTACATAAAACTTACACTGTCTAACAATGATGATAGTAGAAAACATCCCTTGAAATATTTCTGTCTGAAATGCCATATTTGATGGGAAATGAATAAACTAATTATCCGATTGGAGTTTATCGCTCAGTGAGCGTTTTATTCATTTGTTGAATTTATATGATTTCATGCAAATGTGTAATCGGTTTTTCACTATTTTTTTGTGTCCCAGATGACCGATCGATCTCAAACTTTTAAAGGTTTGTCAGTTATGTATATGGTAGATTACATAAAATGCTTACACTGCCAGCAACTGTTTTGTTAGCAAAAACCAATTCTGTCATGTTCCTTTAAAATCGTTTATGTTGAAATTGTGTCTGCTCATTAAAAAATCCTTAATGAAGGTAACGATCCCCTTCCGCTATTCAATCCTTCGACATTTAGCTCAGACGATTCCCTAAAGTATAATTAAACACGAATTTAAAACTTGTCTATAACTTTATTAGGGGAAGAAATAATAATTTCGGCATCATAAAGAAATAAACAATGTTTTCGTAAATCCCAAAAGATGTGATTTAAAATGTGATTTAAAACGACAACAATTTAAATGTAAGTACTTTGAGTTTTTAATGATCTCATAAAAAATCACATTGTAAGCTCAATAACACACAAAACAAAAGATAACAGATTATCAATAACACTTTTGCTTACACAATAAACCTAGTTTTCGAGGCAAAGGGCTGCGTTGTCTGTCTCTCAAAATTACAAACTCTAAATTATCCTCGGTCATAATTGAACCGAAGTCTAGATCCCAGGAAACCTGACCCATTCTTGGGTCAGGCTGACCCGGAAACTGGTTAAAAATTGTTTTTTGATTAACTTGGATTTTGCGTCGATTTGACCGATTTTTTCCTGAGTCATTTTAACACATACTTCTTGCAAATGCTAACGGTGGTGTCACAGAATAACCAGTCCAGGTTGTTACCTTGAACCTTTTTATCTGATCCGTGTTCCGAACGGACAGAGCAGTAACTGCAAGTAATAATGATGGTCCGACCGGAACTGAGCCTGGCCACCTGTTCCACAAAATGTACGGAAGGACTCGTTACCAGCCGGAAAATGATCAACTGACACTTAAAGTCATTTATTTCCAACACAACCAGAAGTTAGTGTAAACGTTACGTTCGTCTAGGTACCAAACATAAACTCTGTTGGTGAATGCCTTAAATAGAATTGTGCAAAATTTGCCTCGTTTTGATATGCCTGGCATTTGCAAGGAAGCTCTGCCAAATCAATCAATCGAGACGTTAGTTTTGATCCAGATTCATAAACTTGCCCAGTCCCTCCGAGCAAGTCGATGCTGCGCCCTCTACTGGTGACTATTACAAATATCCCTCCGAAGAAAAGTGACAGTCTAGGTACACTGGTCCGCTGTCCTTATCCGCAAGGATAAGGGCAGGCACCGGTCTAGTAGTCAAAGAGATGGTCACTGCTACTGGTCCCCTGTCCAACTGGTCCCCCTATCTGCAAGACCGCAATGGGATGCGAGGTCAAAGCCGGTCTCTGGCGTAAAACACGAGCCTCGAAGTGTGACGTCAGATGTTCGGGCTACAGTCTAGGCAGAACAAAAATACAAAGTGTTGCCATCCGCCCACGCAAATGTCGGGTTTCCTGCTGGTCTGTTAATAATGGAAAATCTCCTGGCATGTCTGCTGCCATCTAGTGCCCCAAACTTCGTCATTCCCCCAATCCCAACATTTGAATAGTGGCAATTGTTCTTCACTTAACACAACAAGCACGTAACACATGGAGTTTTTGAAAAAAATATGTTTTCTTCTCTCTGTTTTAGATTAAAGTTAGACTGCATTATGACTGTCATCGCAAGCACTATTTCCCTTATGACAAAACTGTTTCTGATGGTTGTTTCTTCTGATGTTGTAAACGGAGCGTGTCCACCTGCATCACGTGACTATCAAATGCATCAAGGAAACATACTTGCATTCTATCCTAGCCCGGTGCAAGACCATGTTCTCAAAGATACAATCTACCAGGTTAGAAACGCAAGTTCAGACGTGGTATGTGCAGTATACTGTCTGCAAGATGATTCCTGCAAGTCCTTTAACTACTGCAATGACAAACTCTGTCATCTCAAAACAGCCAACTACTCCGGGAAAGGATCGGAAATTCAGTTATCCGCCCGGTGTCGTCACTACGGAGATGAGGAAGTACAAACTGAAGGTAAAAACATGAAATGTGACGACACTTTATCTTTTGTCTTTTCTTTGTGATTCTGCCTCTTAAAAATAATGCATCGTTACATAGCAATAGTAACAACAACGACATGCCGATGAAGATTGCGAGGATGGTTGCGATGGCTATTGCGGTTGCGGTGGCGATGGTATAACTCTTGTTTAATGTTTGATTTAGACAACTGTACAATTGACTGGAACAAAATAGACTGACGTTTTTCAAATGATTAAAGGTACACACCGGCTTCGTTGGGCTATTTGGGCTACAAAATAGACTAAAACATGATTCTAAAGGTCTTCCTGAAATGGAGAAGATTGGTTCATAAAAGAAACCATCCAATTCGGCCGTTTTTGAGCATTTTTCAAAAAACGAAGGTCACGTGACTTTTTGGACCCAAAATGTGGTTCCGAAAAGTCACGTGATCTTCAGAATTAGTTTTACTTACAGCCGTATAAAAGTAAATTACTGAACCAAATTCAAGTATTTTTTTAAAAACAATTATTCATGAGTATTTGGCGAAAAAGACTATGTATTCAGTTTATGGATGCAAGTTGTAATTACTAATGATGAAAAATCGAAAGTAAGATTCGCATTCAGAGAGTCCGTGCACGGAAGCGTGTTTTACGGCGCATCAGCGTGGGGAGCTAGCGAGTAAACCTTGGGGGCATGTCCCGCACAGCCGGTGCAGTGTCTCGCCGGGCCAGAGAGACAAACCACGGAGGCGTGAACTCGGAGCCTGTGGAGGGGTAGGGAGCCAGACCATTGATTACGTTTTGTTTTACGAGGGTTTTAGTCTGTAGCCCTAGCTATTATCCCCTAACTATTGTCACGTTACGTGATGCCTGCGCTACACACGCGGCGGGACGACGACGAATAGCTGCACGGTGTGGATCGGACTGTGTTTATGTCGTTTTTTTTAAATTACACGTGAATTTGTGCTTGATGGATATGAAGACTGGATCTTTATGCCTCGCCATTGTTATAATTAATAAATAAACAGATCACTAGTCTACTTAAAACAATGTCACGTAAACTTGACAGTTGCAACGGCTGGAAAAGCGTATACGCTGACCTTTGACCGCGAAAAATCGAAAAATTATTGTCTGTGATTCAACACCACTAAATTAGGTAAACAGTAAGCCGGTGTGTCCCTTTAACTGAAATGATTACGGCAAAGACAGTAGAATACACACAAGATGCACGCATTATTAGTAATACTATTTTGTCCTTCTTAAAAATGAAAAATTCCTGAATTTGAAAGCTGGCATGTTGTGTTTATTAATGTACTTATACAAACATAAACATAAACTTTCACTAAAGTAGTAAACATCACTGAGCATAAAGGCCGTATATAACTTGCTCTCCAATCTACACATTTAGCTTTCTTGCCTTGACATAAAAGGAAATTCAAATGAACAAAATAAGGGAGGAATAGACACAATCGGCGACTCCGAGCAGCGGTGGTCACGTGACGTATAGTGGGTACAGAATCATAACAAACCATCACGCGACATGTGCGCAGTGTTTAAGCACGGGGGATTGTCGTAGTTTTCCGACAGCATAGCTGAACGGCAAGGTATGATCCTTCTTCCATCTGATAAATGGAATGGATTCAAACACAGAAATCAGATTGTTTTCCATTTTCTTTTCTATGTTGACATAGATCTGATAAATGGAATGGATTAAACATAAAAATTGTTCAATTTACTTAACAAACCATTCTCATTATTGTTAACCAAACTGTATCCTTTTTACTTCATAATTTTTCATGAGGGTACATGTATACATGTTATTGTGTACTTTCCTTAAATAAAAACCGTAAGAGGTTACGGCTTCCTCAATAAAACACAAGTGGCTGAACATACTGTCACCGGAAAAATGTTCTTTCATGTAAGTTCTAAATCCTCTTTTCCCGTCCCACACACCAACCCCCATTTCTTCTGTGAGGTTACATGCAAACATCAAAGAAAAGGTATGTTTTAACCATCGCTTCTTGACTTTTCAAATGACAGACCATTGTCTCCCACCAAATCAGGCATCATGTGACTTATAGTGGGTATACAATGTAAACAAACCAAGTGCGGTGTGTACGTGTATGTCCAGAAAAACATGGCGTTATCCGAGTGCCACTGCTGTAAGGGTTGCATTTGTTGGTTGCAACACGATTTTATTTTTTTTCTTCTTCTAAATCCATCGAAAGTGTGCCCAGTTTCAATTTCCAAACGTTGTCAGAATGGTTAGGTAAAGCTCAAAAACAGTGGCACAAAATCCTGGAAGTTTTTTCAAGGAGAGGTATATACACGATGTGATGTTGCTCGTGTACATACCTCTGGACCTTGAAAAACTTCCAGGATTTTGTGCCACTGTTTTTAGGAGCTTTGCCAAACCATTCCGACAAAGTTTGGCCGTTGACACTGGGCACACTTCCGATGGATTTAGAATAGTTGAAATCGTGTTGTAACCAACAAAAGCAACAAGAACCATGACCCTTACAACAGTGGCACTCGGCTGACTCCATGTTGTTGCCATACACTGCACTTGGTTTGTTTACATTGTATACCAACGATAGGTCACGTGACGCCGGTCGCCGATTGTGTCTATTCGTGAATCAGAGCAATATTAATTGGTCAGGCATAAAGTTCGGGCGGGAAAACATGTCTAAAAATTACACACCAATAACACAACAAATTATGAACAATAATCCGTAGCACAATTATAAATAAAATCCTAAATTCACCAGTATTCTTTTGGAATCTGGTGCAGTTAAAAGAAACGGTATCAAAAGGTGGAAATAATGGCACCTTTTCTCTCAGTTTGTTCGCCGAGAATAAAACTTCAGAAAAACTTACTTGGCAAAAAACCAGAGGAACTTAAAAGGGCGCTAAACCAACAATGAGCGTCACCTAGACGGACAGGGAAGAACATAACACTGATGTGCTAAAATTTATTTTAGAAAACAAAAATTAAGTATTAGACATTTGCAATGTTATCCTATATAAATTCAACTTGATCATTAGCTCAATTCAGTTAAAGATCCATAGTCGTGTTTTATTGTTCTATTGTCCCAGTAGCCCTAATTTTTTGTCTAGAGTCTGTCTAGCTATTTTCTTGTTATTGCGTTTTTCTGCTGTGGGAATTCATCGACATCCATTGACTTGATTTGAGTCTCCCTTGGTGTGCTACGTTTGCACGCCCTGTGTGACACGATCAAAAAAACAAAAAAACAAAACTCACACGCTTACGCCATCGTACTGCAATCCAAAGACCGTTTGTATTTGCGTGTATTTTAATTTTTTTGGAGAACCCAATCACTTTCAAATGGCCCAAAACCTTTAAGTATAGACCGTTTTGACTATAAAAAAAAATAAAAGCTCAAATTATTTTTTAAATGAGCTCACACTTGTCTCTGTGTATATTTTATACCACGTGGTTCAAATTACCTAGCAGTGGCCATTAGCCCAAACAATGAAAAATGGCCGACAATTCCACAGGGAAATCTGGGAGAGCTAGTCATTGATGGATATTTTTTGGGGTCGAAAAAGACCCCGGATAGTAACAAGACATTTTCCATGCTATTTGGCTAGGTGTAGATAGGCATCCTGTAATATTTAATATATATAAAGGGGGTTTATTCCATAGTGATGGTGCCAATGAGGCGAAAGCTCGTTGACCATAGCGAGTGTTCATACGTGGACCATTTGCAAGTTAATATTGTGAGTTGTATGAGGGAAAGCATCGGAACTTTGGGAGAAACCTCGACGTACTACGACGTACGCCAGCGTGCTTCAGCCTGCTTCAGCCTGCTCTTAACTTAAAGGAATATTACATAATTGGTTTTTGCTAACAAAACAGTTGCTGGCTGTGTAAGCACTTAATGTAATCCACCATATACATAAAATGACAAACCTGTAGAAGTTTGAGATCGATCGGCCATCTGGGTCACGAGAAAATATGGCATTTCAGACAGAAATATTTCAAGGGATGTTTTCTACTATCATCATCATTAGACTGTGTAAGTTTTGTGTACATCTGTGTTCAAAAGTATATTTTACAAGTTTTTTTCTTACCAATTCTGTAATGTTCCTTTAAACAAAGCTATTACCCATAATTTATTCGATGTACGCCACTGATTTTAATTTTCAAAGCAAAACCAATCCTATTTAAATAAATAAATAAATAATTGTGTCAAAGCAATAACATTATAACACCTTACCACAATCACCCGATGTAAGACCGATATGGACATGCCAAAACAAACCCTTGTAAAACAATATTTGTCGTTGCTGTCTACACTACAATTTGACCGACTGGTTGAATGTTAGGTCAATTTCCACACAACGATGTATTTGTTACTTTATTGCCGATTCCTCAATTCTCAGGTCTTAAACTCCCCGTTATTTCAGGAACAACATTTGAGGAAGCTTCACTCTGTGCTCAGAATACGCATCGGTTTAACATTGAGCTTCAGCTGCCGATGACGTCACCAATGCGACTAGAGTTCACAGTCAACATTGGTAATAATGTTTGGGTGTACTTTTCCCCCAATGGTCCTGGATATGGTGAAGCTTTGTATGCAGTAAGTAAGTATAGATACAACTGACACTCTCAAATAAATAATTATAATACCAAAGGCATCTTAGTGTCTTTTTCCTTTCTCCCAGGTCTTTTTGACATTTCATTGTAAGAGTGCACAGTGGGCCAGGCCGAGACCAAAGTGCGCCAAAAAGGGTGAAGCGTGACCCTTTTTGTTTTAAATTTTTTCAACACTTTTGAGGTTGCTTATACGCCATCGATTTTAGAGTAGTTTTTTTGAAGCGATCACTGTAGGTTTTTGCCCCTTTTCTGACCTCCGTGGGGCGCTCCACTGAGAAACATAGTCGTGTTTCTCAGTGGAGCGCGCCGCATGTAATATTGAGTTCAGAAAAGGGGCGAAAAAGTACAGTGATTGCTTTAGAAAAACTGCTCTAAAATCGTGTATCGCAGGTTGTCGCAGCTAAATGTGGTACCAAAATGATGCAAACAAGTTGCTCTATTAGAAATGCGTAGTCTTTAGTCAGAAATCGACGGCAATTCTTAGTTTCCGTATTGTTGAACACAGGAAACGCAAACTACATGTCAATTTTGACACAATTATCAGTATATATATATTCATAGAAAACTTCAACAAAAATTAAAACTGATTTAATTTCCTTCAAATATGAACTATAAACTAGAGCCAAGTGAAAGCTCAATGCAAAGTGTCTAATTTTGCTTTGTGAAGATTTCTGCAATATTCACATGTTATGGCCAATTTCCATGGGTTTGCATACCTTTAAGAGGTCATGACAAGTCAAAATATATATATATTTTTTGCTAAATTTTCCCATAAAATGGTCCGATGAGTATAAGCAACCTCAAAAGTGTTGAAAAATTAAAACTAGCAGGGTCGCGTTTCAGCCTTTTTGGCGCACTTTGGTCTCGGCCTGGCCCACTCTTGAGTGGTGCAATACAATACCCAAAGGTGACAGAACCCATCCCAGTCCTATAAGTCAAACTCAAGGATAGTGAGATTAACATCAAACACGAGAGTTATCGACCATCTAGCTCAAATATTTTCAAAAAAAATATTTTAATAAACACTTGTATTTTCGTCAAGCAGGTTGTAATCAACTCCAATAAACTGTTTTGATAGACGTTACACCCTCGTGACACTCTTGTGCGTAGTTTTGATTTACTTGTTTCCAATATGCCGATTGACCTATTACGGTCAAATCATGTAAAACAACCCGTGTTGATTAAATAGTGAAACATTTGAGGTACTTCAAAGAAACCAGAAAAAAAGTTAAGCCGTCTCTGCCCCTAATCCGTCACCTTATTATATTTTTAGGAAAATTATGATGTAATTTTCCTGCATTTAATTGCAGTACGATTTAAAGTTACAAAGTTAATTTCTTTGAGGAGGCGCTTTAACCTTATTTTAGTACAAGTTATTTGTCACATGCTTTTAATTTCAAATCCCTATATAATTAATCTTAAAAGTGGTACTAAAACCAGATTCCATAACAAAGCGACAGCCACGAAATCTTCAGTTGGAACTTTTCAACTGAAAACATTTACAAACGTTTGTGTAAACGTACATATGAGATAACACATTAGGCCCTAGTTGGAAGGTTTACAATTAAACCTTATTATATTTTTAAGGAAAATTATGATGCAATTCAGGGGCTTTTTTTCGTTTTCTTAATATATTCGTTGAACAATAAATAATGCTATTGTAACGCGCCGTGGTCGCGGTCTAAGAACTTTTTATTACAACCCAAAACCTGAACGGGAGTTTGAAGTAACTGCAACGTTAGACCCTAATTTCTGGCCCTATGTTGTTAAATAATAATTCAAAAGAAAGGAGAGACGGAGAAATATTGGACGAAGAGAACAGAGAGTTTAAGTTTCAATTGATTTGATTCGGTATTATTTTGCATTCATTGATCACTTACAATTACACAATGTACACGTTCGGAGAGACTTCTTATGGATGTTTACCGTTTGAAGGGTGAGCATAAACTGACAAAATGCGGGCGGGAGTTCCAATTTGAATTACTCTGTTGGTGGATCTGATGAACAGTACGCGCAGTGTCCCTGGGGATCCAGGGGCCCCGCACGCGCTGCGCATCAGATCCACCACCGACCCAATCTTGTACTAAACTAGTTCAACTCCCGCGCCGAACGGCGCCCTCAAGCGACCATTTCGTCACAATATTGTGAACACTTTTAATTACTTCTTGCAGTTCTGAACACTGATTCCGCTGACATCTACGAAGCCGACTCTCAAGATTGGATTTTCAGTAAGTCTAGTAATAATGGCGAAAACTACATCGGAGTACCAATCATGATCACATACGATAACGGTCGCTTCGAGGTGGCAGTCCAAGGGGTGCAAGATTCTACCCTGACCTACGACGTCCCATCGCCACCTCAGCCCAACTGGTTTGTTACTTTTGATAACCCTGGTACGGTTGAATTAAGTTTCACTGAGCCATGTATTAATGATTTCAACCCAAAGTTCACATCTCAGGAAGGCTAAGAAATAAATGGTGGAAAAATTGTGCCAACTAGAGACTGTCAATAACAGTTACATTTGTCCGACGCTCTCATTTTTCATGAAATCAAACAAATGTTATTTTTCCTCAACCTGGCACAGTTTTCGACGGTTTGATCGATCCCACCATCGATGCGTATAATTGAGGTTAGATCTTAACCAATTTTGATTGGAGTATAATTTTGAGTAGTAGGTGAGCATTTTGTAATTCTTTTTAGGAATCTCATTCAAATTTATGAAGTAATTCAGTTAATGTCAATATTTAAACAAACTAATTTGGCACCTTACTTTAAGTACTTATTATCACGATTGAAGCACTTCATTTCTTATTTCAAAAGCATGCAAAGATTGACAATAATACCTTATCAATTTTTTAAATAATACAGACAGTGATTTATCTTTTACCAAATTTATTTGTATGACTTTCAGTATAATTTGTTGGTGTATTGAAAGTTAAAATTTAATTGTGAAACTTTTCACATAGATGAAAAGTCTTTGTATGACTAACCGGTAGTTTAAGACAACAGGGTTGAGCGCTTGAGCGCTTGAGTGCTTAGTGGATGGTTGTTTAAGTATTTTTTCCCCTTTGGAAATAATTTGTCAAATAATACTGAACTTTTTCTTCTTTCACAATATTGTAGATAGTATTATACATGTTTTAGTCAGCTTATCTTTTTTGAAAACAACTTGTTGAAGATACCGATATGCACCCTTTATCACCACAAAAAACGTTGTTTTGATCCTTAATTTTAAAAGATAACAATAAATAAATACAAAAACAACGGTGAATCGTATTTCAAACGTAGGCCTAAACAAAAATACATTTTTGAGAATGTAAACTAGTTTTTATTTAGCGCTTTATCTCCGGGTGTCTCAAAGCGCTTGTTGTTAATTTAAGATAGGTGTTTTGGCCTGTTAAAAATGTTGCACCCATTATTACAAGGTGCTGCGGCGAAGTCAACAGCCACTGCCAGACACACCGGGGAAAACCCCTTCTCTTAGCGATAAGTGTGGGTTCTTTTGCATGTATTACACAACACATGGATCTGCATGTAACGGCTTTACATCCGATCTGTTAGGGACGAAGCGATAACGGTTAAGTGTCTAGCTTGTACAGGACACCCGTGTCAAGAACGGGACTCGAACCCACACTCCTTTACAGTTGTAATCTATTTGGAAAACAATGAACACTCGTGTACGTAACCCATTCCGCACCTCACATGTTCAAAAACACCTCTTAGTTCGGTATCAGTCTACAATTACTTTATTCATTAAACTTTATTCATCATAGAGAGTTTCGTTACTGATACTGGGTTTCTAAAGAAAGTTCTTCTGCCGACCTCATTGTCCAATTACAGCTTACGAATGGTCGCAAGAGAGTAAATTTCCCTTATATGCACGATTTAAAACTCGGTAGACACGTTAAGTAAAAGGAACAATTTTGTTTTTACAAAATGTTGTCATGATTTTTTGTTCTAATTATTACTTGTAATTGGTATAGTCGAAATAAGCAACGTTGATTTAAAAGAGATTAGAAAATAAAATATTTAAAAGGTTCTACTGCTGATTCAAACTGTTTATGATTTTGTCCACTATAATACAGTGTATTGGGAACCTGAATCACTGCTGATGAGTCGGTAGTTATGTCATACTGATGAAATTGTCAGGTAATGTCTCTTGCAGATTTAGATCAGAATTAATTCGTCAGACTATGTTATGTTGGTTACCAACTACTATTAAGTGATACAAACGCCACTATAAAGTCCAACAGGTCGTGTCGAAATAACCAACGTTGATTTATAAACATACCTTCTTGTTTTTGACAATTATGTTAGAAAGGTAAAAAGTATAAAGTGGATTGGCAGTCAACTTTTAACCAGAATGATGAAAAATGTAAATACATTAATAATACATTTGTTCTGTATATCAATGTTTTAGATTCAACCTTGTAACTATTTGTGAATGTGTGATTTCCAAGATTTGTCTAAATGTGCCTACTTGTACTAAACACTAGATTTCATTTATTTGTTTGGAAATATTTTTAGTTTTTGAAAAGGGCAGTTCTGCATTTAAAAATAATTTGTTGGTAGCAGTTAATCTTGTAACATTCTAACCATAATACAAAATGTGTATAATTCCAAGACACCGGGATCAAAACATGGACATTCGAACTTAAAAAACGAACGACTTTTTGTCTAATCACATACACTACGTATGTAATAGATGTATACTAAATTTGTTAAATCCTGCTTGAGCAATACATCAATATCATGATGTAGCAATAAATTCAATCAATTTAAGTAGTAACGGTAATTTTGTTCATCTTTACTTATGTAAAATATATTCGTTTCAAATGAAGATTTATCTTTCTCATCCGTCGGTTGAAGTACACAAAGTAATTTTAGTACAATGTAATTCCAAGTAATTGTAATTTATCAGCACATTTGTAATGGTTAATAAAGCACTTAAAATTAAATCAGTTTGTACATTTGTATTCTGTCAGGAATTTGCATAGCCTTGAACATGCGATGAGTGGTAGCAATGTATCTGCAATAAGTAACTCAACAAATTTGTAAGATTGAACCAGGTGCAAAGTGCCTACTTTTTTTTGAGTTTTTTTCAATTATCGCTTTTTCATCGAGGCTTCAGGGAATTAGGAACCTAAATCACTGTTGGTGGGTCGATAGTTATAAAACCTATTTTACAGGTTAAATTTTCGGCCAACATAAAAATACGAAATATGAAATATGAAATTCTAAATTATAAGCTGTGGAGAGGAAAGGATCAATTATTTTAAATGCAACACTGCCATTTCCTTTAAGAGCAAGAGTGAAATTATCTTCATATTGTTGAACTTTTCTTTTTTATGAATCTTGTTTCTTTGTGTGTGTGTGTGTGTGTTAAACAAAAACTTATTTAAGTAAATTGTTCTATTGTTATGTATTTGCACAACTGTAATATTTAATAAAGCACTAAAATTAAATGGTTTTGTTTATTGGTGTTTTGTCAGGAATGTTGCATAAACTTCAGCATACAATGAGTGGTAGCATTGAATCTGCATGATGCAACTCAATGGACTGTGCAAGTCACTTGTATATTCGAATATTGGTATCCGTATATGTACGAGAGTTTGTTTCCTTCATGGGTCAAAGCAATGTTCGTGGGACTAAAATTGTCCCAAAACTTGTTGAAAACACGCGAGATTTGCAGGGTCTCTACCCTTGTTGAATTGAACCAGGTGCAAAGCGCCTCTTGTTTTATCCTATCGTTTGTTCATGGATCGCATTTTAATGAGTCTTAACAGAAATGGGAACCTGAATCACTGCTCAGTCGGTACGGTTATGACTACCACTCTAATGGTGAAAATGTCAGTTAATGTCTGCTGCATGTAGGTCACAGTTAATTCGTCATATTGTGTTAAAGGCACTGAACACTATTGGTAATTACTCAAAATAATTGTTAGCATAAAAACTTACTTGGTAACGAGCAATGGAGCGCTTTTGATTGTATAAAACACTGTGAGAAACGGCTCCCTCTGAAGTAACGTAGTTTTTGAGAAAGAAGAAATTTCTCAGTGAAATATTTGAAATAATTTGGGGACCTCACGCGTGAGGTCTTGAAATCAAGCATCTGAAAACACACAACTTCGTGAGACAGGATTTTTTTTCTTCCAATATTATCTCGCAACTTCGACGACCAATTGAGTTCAAATTTTTTACAGGTTTGTTATTTTGTGCATATGTTGAGATACAACAAGTGAAAAGACTGGTCTTTGACATTTACTAAAGGTGTGTATTGTCTTTAACGCCTAAATGTTACAACTACAAGGTGAAAGAAATTACGTTACCACGTCTTCGGGTTGTGTAATTTTTTATTAGCTCTCCAGTGAACTTTTTTTATTGAATCTGGCTTTGTTTGTTTACTTGTGGAACTCCAAAAAGTTTCCCTCTCTAAAGTTTTTTTTTTAGTTGTACGTATTATAATTTATATCGTATATATATAGATCGTATATATATACAAACAATTGCACAGCATAATAGTATGCTTACTAGAATAAAGTCATCAGCCAAATTGACATGACCCGTCTGCTTATTTGTACTCAGCAGAAGTTTTTGTCCTTTTAAATCAGAATTTATAAGATTGGTTCCCCGTTGTATGTAGAGGGCTGCGTTTGCAGGCTCTGGTGTTAACACCTTTTGTAGGTTCCCACTTGGGATGAGTGTGTACTCACCATTTACACACAGAAAGATGAAACCCAGAATCAGTTATTTATTCTTTACTTGTCGACTGTTTATTCAATACGTTTGTCCATATTAAACAAAAACCTGCAAAAGGGTATTCACTCACCCAACACTTGTCACTACTTGTAATACTACACAGCAAGGGACTGGTACTGGTTTCCGTCCTTTATCTAAATAAAGAAGTATAATAGTGTACAACTTGCAGCAAATGTGTATATATAGCTATCCCTATAAAAACTACATCAAAAAGACAACTCGAACTTCAAAATACACGAGGGATAACCGATCATCGAAGGTTTGCTACAATCTATGGATATTATTGAACTTGCCGCTGTCTTTTCAAAGGTCACACAATATTTGTGTCTGAACATTTCGTTTCGTGTCCACAACTGTCACAAATTTAATCCATTTGGAAGACATGACCACTCTTCTGACCATTCTGCGTCTCAAGTGTTGAAACATTACACCTTTGTCCCATATCAGTCTACAATAACTTCGTTAGAACAATTCCAGACAAATTATTTACATTTTTACATATCTGCTGATTCATACTGTCCAATCAGCACTTAAATTACCTGGTTAGAATTATGACTCTCTTGTGTATTATACGTTTAACCAAATTGTTTGAATGAAAATTTGCTCTTTTCTTTGTTTAATTCAAATGATAGGTTGTAGAAAAAAATGTTTACAGATTTAAGTTTCTATAGAGCGTTCTACTGATTTTGCTTTTGATTCGTCCAATAGAATATCGGCATGCTCAAGATAATGACTGGAAAAAAAGAAATTTGAAGCATTCCTTTGATTTCTGGTAGAGTAAATTAATTCATGCAATTCAACATTCATGTAGTTTTGTAGAAGTTGCATCGACTTGTTACTGTTATTTACAGGGAAATTTGTCTCTAACTTATTGGCAATCGGGCATAAGCTTTGTCATCAATGAAATTTCGGGAAAAAAAGTTAGTTGTTCAATTACAATAGGTTAATTTATAACAACAATTTTTCATTATTCACTTTTATTTGTAATAATTATAAAGCACCTTTTACTTGAAGTTGTTTTAAAAATGTTAAAATCATGCTGTTTTTATCCATAAAATATTTCTGGAGAAACAAAGTAAGAATCGCATGCACTTTTAACAAAAATCGTAAGTGTCTTTTGATTTACATCTTTTTTTGTAGCAAAAAGATTTGCCACATTTTGTACAACAAACTATTATTGCATCATATTATCAAAGAAAAATACGGGCACATTTTTATTTGCATTGTCTACTTCATTTATGGGAGAGCTGACAAAAAGAGAGTTTATTCGTGGTTTGAGTGGTAATAGTTTAAGTAAGGGGATACATTATTTTTATCCCTTGTTCCTCAAACCCAGCCGAAAAAAAGGAAGGGATAACATTTTCTATCCCTTGTTCTTCAAACCAATTCAACAAGTTGAAGGGATCTCTTTTTTAATCCATTGCTGCTCAAACCAAGCGAAAAAGAGGAGGGTGATGGAATGTTGTATCCCTTGAACCTCAAACATGACAAAAATGTGCGATAGATTGTTAACAAATAACTGGAATTTATCAATTCTTAAATTGTGAGCCTAGACAAATTTGATTGATTCGTAAAATCTGGAGCATGTTTTTTCGCAATTTGGAGGAGAAATGGTAAAAGGAAAATGTGTTGCTTTTAAATCCTGCTTAGATAGCAATTTTCGGACCACAATAACAATTTTAAGCTGTAAATTTGAAAAAAATATATACATATAAAAAAAATGCACTAAAAAAGTAATTGCTATACCTACAATCTTTGTCACGGTAACAGTCTTTAGAATGCTGTGATTGCTGCTTTTTCATTACCGCGAGAGAGAATCCCATTCTTGTGTAATTTTTTACTCAATATGGTAGTTGTGTGTTGAGCCTAATTTGTATTTAAAGCTTTTAATTGTATTTTGACAAAGGAAGTGTTGAACATGAACACAAAAAATGTGTTAGAAGCGGTTATTCTTGTAACATCTTATTTATATTAATTACATAAGTATTCAATTTCATGACACCTTGCTCAAAACAAGGGTAATCAAATTATCTCTATATTTGTTTTCTTTTTATTTGTAACACTGATTCCCATAATTATTATTTTATTCTTACAACGTCTACCACCAGGGCCCAATTTCATAGAGCTGCTAATCAGATATGGTGCATGTCTTGCCCCGAGAACTTATTAGGCCTCTCGCTTTTTTAGATAGCGCCCTCAAGTGATCATTATTTTACTCACGTCTATCATTTTCCCGTTATAAAGCCTTAAGCCGATTCACTATTACAACTGCGCATGTCCGTCACATGACCTGACAACTGCTTTTGGAAGATAAACAATACTGCCACGTACCATTTGACCACGTACACCATGCGTACACCAATGCCTGAAACTCTACCAGGGTGCAAAATTAACGGTTGCACGTTGGCACGGGGCAGCCAAAAAATCATCCAGGCAACCTGTGATTGAGTCGCCGTTGCCCGACGGGCAACCTTATGAAAAAAAACAATTTAGGCCTAACCTGCTTATTGTGCCAGCTCAAAGATCGTTTGAATTTTCCACACAACAAAATATTTTTTAACGTTTGCACCGCTGATCCTGGTCGCGCACGCGCTTTCCAGCGACCGCTGGTGCCGCGCAGTTGTCATGCTGCCAGTGTACGAGCACGGGACCAGCTAACAATAATGATGTAAACACGATGAATGGAGGCTGCAAGCACGCGCGCTTTCTAGAAATTGCGCTTTCCAGGGATCACTGGTGCCACGCACTCGTTATGCTACACATAAACAAGCGTGGGAACAGCGAGCGACCATGTGTTGAGCGCAGATCCACTCGCGTGGTTGTTGACAGTTCCAAAATTTACAAAAGTTTGGGTTTGGGTCAAAAAATCTGTAAGGAGCAGTACCGATGCTGGATTAACGGATGGTGAAGAAGATGGATTGTATTGTATCTAAATCAGCAAAAAATACTTTAAATCACAGCGATGCGTCCCCTTCACGATCGGAGATTTCTGTTTCGATGTCAGCAAACTTTCTTAATCTTGTACCCTGTCTACCTTTTTCTTATGCCTTTTCCCTGTTACTTTTAGGTCCCTTATACGTAAAAAAAATCCTTTAGTGAGCTTACTGTTCAGTGATTTATCTCTTCTAATGTAAGATCTTCCACTCTACTTAAGAAACAAAACAGAAATATCGCATGTTATGCCCAGAAATTGCCACACTATTGTTAGTTTTCTGCACGGGAGTTAATACGTTTTACTGCTGGCAACGCAATTTGTTTATCTCCCGTGACCTTTGACAATACCCAGCATGCCTTGCGCCGCAATAAATAGTGAATCGGCTTATGCAGTTTTATCCTTGTTTTTTCCCTTGGATCAAGCACAATCCGTAAGTTTTTCATTATGTCTTTTTATAAAACATTATATGTCTAGGTCACTCGATTTATTATGGTTTTCAGGCTAGTTTAGTTTCCACAAAACTGTTGCCAAAATCGGCTACATGTGCGTTTCACATGTACTTTTTTACCATGTATTCCTTGCGAAGGCACTACACGTTCAACGTTTGTCCGGAAACTGGGCAAATCTTGTGTTTCGTATTTCAGCGTGGATTTAGGGTCTTTTATGTGACTTTATTGATTCTATGCCAGCCTACTTATAATGTAAGGCTTCCTTCACGTTATGCTTTATAACAAATTGTATGTTTTATTCTTGTTTATTACAGTTTCACACTGGTTACAATAAAGAAGCAAAATGACAGTCCGACAATGGAATATTCTGACTAATTTCGTCACGTACCCGACTTAGTGAAGTCAGAAGAATGCATGTGATTTTGTTTTGGCTGGTAACCTTTTTCTGGTCAGCATAAAATGTTGTGCTTAGCTACTCTTTGTGCTAAAGCTGCTCTATGAAATTGGTTTAAACTCTACACTAGATTCATCAGGCTCTGCCTGAGCATCAATTTCACATCATTTTTGTGGTATAACAAACCGTTCTGTCATTTCATGCACTTACAGCTTTTCTAGGGGAATAGGGGTAAATATAAATATCGCAATAGTATCAAGCGAAGGTAGGGCCTATATTTATTTCATTCGTAGGTTTAAATGAAAATTTAATTAAGTAAAATGTTCAATTGTAATGTATTTGCACAATTTTAAAAGTGAATAAAGCACCCAAATTATATAAGTTTGCCTTTTTTGTCTTGTGTCAGGAATGTTGCATGAACTTGAGTATAGAGTGAGTGGAAGCATTGTATCTTCATGAAGCAACTTAATGGAATGTGCAAGTTCCGCGCATATTCGAAAAGAATGGTACCCGTTAAAGTGCGAGAGTTTGTTTCCTTCATGGTTCAAATTAATGTTCGTGGGAGTAAAACGGTCCAAATAAATTGTTGAAAATACGCGAGACTTGCACGGTCTATACCCTTGTTAAATTGAACGAGGTGCAAAGTGCATCTTGTTTTATGATATCGTTTGTTCATGGATCGTACTTTCATGAGTCTTGACAGACATGGAAACCTGAATCACCGAGTGCATCATTCAGTCGGTACGGTTATGACTACTACTCTGCTGGTGAAATTGTCATGTATTGTCTGCTGCATGCAGGTCAGAATTAACTGGTAAGATTATGTTTACGCCTATGTTATCAACTTTTTGTGAATGAAAAGACTATACCGCGTCTTCGGGTTGTGTCATTTATTATATTAGCGGCTAAAGTGAGCTTTTCTATTGAAATTGATTTGTTTTTATCTTGCAATGCAAGGTTTCCCTCCTTAAAAAAATAATTTTGCTGCCAGTTTATAAAAACCAATTTTGAGTTGTATGTATTTTAATCTATACTGTTTAGGCCTAACATACTAACAATTGCGACTACTCTCAGGGCCCGATTTCATTCTGAGCTGCTTATACAAAGGTTATTGTACTCGGCAGAACTTGTTGTCCTCTTGAATCAGAATTCATAATATTGGTTTCCCGTTTCGTAGTTTGTTAGTAATTTGTCACATTACCCTTGGGCAAGTTGCAGAATAATGTTTTGGGCATTTTAACATTAAAAAAAACCCACATATTTTTGAAGAATGGTAAAAGCAAAGTCAATATTGTTTATAGTTTGTTGCTTAAATAAAAATAAAACAAATAGCTAAATGCAACTCCCATGGCCTTCTGATAATCAGTGAAGAGACTACTCAATAGTTATTAACGCTTGCTGATTTGCAGGGGATGATTTGGCACAATCGAGGCTCCAGAATGGTTGGAATTCAGAAGCTCTCTGGTGCAAGTTAAGTAGATTCTTAACTACTGTAAGCTGGTAATTTGGTTTTACCCAGGTACTTCCCCCAATATCACAAGCACCCTAATTAATCCAATGCTCACCCAGGCACCAGTGTCCTTACTGGCTGTCTGGGACTTGACAAATTTACGACCTTAATGCTCACCTAGTCTGTCCCCACAACTTTATTATAAAAAGCCATATGTCCCATCTTTAGTACATTCTTCTCTCTTATGTACTTATCGACAGACCCTAGCTCCTGGTTAACCCAGTGCCAAATCTCGCACTGTGGCCCAATCATGTGTTTTCTTCTTTTGCTGCTATTTCTCGTCTGATCTTATTTGTAAAGCCCTACAGATCAAAATAAAGTATTACCTGTATTCCAGCCCAATGATACGAGTTGATTGGAGTTTCATTTATGCTTTATGCTCGGCCAGCCTACAATATTAGTGACACCCATTTCTCGTGTTACACTACTTCCCCCTTTGAATTTGAGCGAAAAATTTAAAGAGTCTACAGAGAACTCCGTGTTATTGGTTTACAGTATTATGGTTTCATAAAGGCCTTTGCTTTTGGCACTATTTAGCATTTCCATGTAAAGGCCAATTCATTCACTCTTAACTCCTTGGAACTTGTGAGAACAAACAAAAAGTTAAAGATGCAATTTGGATCTGTCTGACTCGGCACATTGGTACGGAAAAAACAAACGGGTTTATCATAATTATTGAGGGCTTATTGTCAACGCGTGTCCAAGGTATGGTTGATGCGAATACCCATAACAGTAAAACTTTGCAAAACCCACACACAAGGTTTCATGAAGTGTTGGGTCCTGGTCCTCTGAAGGTCTTGGGCCCAGAGAAGGACACCGGGAAAATGTTTAACGCTTTTAGGTAAAGTTAATTCGTGCATTATCTTCTAAAATTCAGTGATGAGTATTTTTAATTCACATAAAAAGTTAAACAGACACCGGTTTTGTCTAATCTTTGGGTACAAAACCTTGTGCTGCTATGCAGTACTTTGCGCATACGGATTGGTCTGTATTTCCAACTAGACTATAGGGTCACTACTCAGTTATCTGAGGTCAGTGTCTTCAGTTTGACCCCTTTGGCCGCTAGTAATTTTTTCTCCAAACATTTTCAGAAATTGGAGAAAAAATGCGGGGATTTTAATCTGGAATCTGTGACATTTTGACACAAATTCCGGGTCGTGACTACGTGTTGATGGGACCATGAATCCACAGGTAATTTCTGACCCAGCAGTTTGGTTACCAACCAAATTATAATGTCACTCAAGCACCATATGTAATTATTATCCTGCTCATTTGTGCTCCGCAGATTTTGCCCCGTTAATTGGTTTCATGATTGCTGGTCGTTGGTAATTTTGTTGAAAAGGAAATTACAATAAAAAGAGTTAAGTAACAATAAAATCTCCCCTGAATCGTTTAGACCAGAATGTTGAGGGCATTTAAAAATATCAGCTTGGTGCCAATGCCATCCAATCTTTCCTTTCCTGTAAATTTCTTCCGAAACTATACCACTCTTGACTGTGTGGAAAACTACATTAGCATCCTCTAATTAGGTTCTGAAGGCATGCACCCACCGTTTCTGCTTTTTGAGTTATTGCACCAAAAAGATCAATACATCCTTCTGAAAGACAATCTTTTCTCAATCTAAAATTGTTGAATATTTAGGTAAACCCTCACGCTGTCGCCAAGAAAGCTATAATACGTGGTTCAATAAAGACATAGCTCTCCCTCACAAGGTGGCCGGAAAGGTTTCCATGGATTCCTTCGACATTCCGTAACTAGCCATTTTGCAACAAACAAAAATCATAATTTAGCCGCACGGCACCAAGGTTAATTTGTCTTACTTGGCGTGGTTATCGATTGTGATATTATAAATTCAGAAACTTTCTATCTAAAACTAGGCTGATATATGGTAGATCTACTCAGTTATTCACACATCTGAACTCCGTGGTCTTCAGTGTGGTGACCGAGACGGTCTGCTATGGTAGTGACAAGTGAGTATTAAGTTACTTGACAGTGTTCAATGTTAATCTGATAAACACTTTTCGTGCTACTGGCTCCGGATAAAAAAAAAAGCTCTTACAGTGTTGGTGCTTTTTGGCAAAGCAGCTCTGAAAGGTAAGTAATGGTAAGGTTGTTTCAAATGTTCGCAATTTAAATAAGCGTTAAATTGTGCCTGTCAATATTCCACAACAACTCGATCGATAGTCTTCATAACATTGTAACATCATACAACATAAAATTTTCAATGACCGCTGAGAGAAAAAAGGGGGAACAAAATCGACTGTAGGAAGCAACCCAAGATTTACAAATATTCATTTGTACGATAAATGCTATGAGACTCACTTAATACCACCCCTCTCATTTCAGTCCCTCTTCTTTCGACCTGTAGCCACCCCAGGTAGATTCATACTTTGGTAGGCACAACACAACAACTTTAATTCGACACGTAACACAAAGCCCCCCTACCCAAATAAAACAAAAGTTGGCGTCCCACCCGCTTCCTTTAAAAGGGCCGCTTCCTTCTTTCGATCTCTGACGAAAATCTTTTTTTTAAATTTCTTTTATATACCTGATCGTATTTTTAGACTTTAGCACACTGAACAAAACACACAAAAGCTTGCAACCATCATGAAAAATAGCCCGGCCGGTTGTCTTGTCAGTCGCTGATTGGTCAAAATTGAATCGTTTTGACAAACACGCAACATTACGTACGGAAATGTGTTGGTAGTGCTGACTTGTGGTTGACGTGTGAGGACATTGTGGTTATTCCTGTATACAGCAAATACGGATGGAATCAGACAAGGCTTTTTTCTAGCAGCTCTTTACTCTCTTACTTGTTGCCGCTGCTACAATAAAAGGTTAGCTAGGTCTATACAGTAGGCCTACAAACATAGAGAATGGATCAACGATAATCCATCTGTACTGTGTTTTTTCAATAAAGGTACATGCCTATCAACCATTGTACATTATCGACGGAGCTGGCAGTACATAGGAACAACAGAGTGACAATTTTGGTAGATTGGAGACAGAAAATTTAAAACTGCTGCATTGTGTATCTGTGCACTGGATAAAGAACTTGCTAATTCACCGAACAAAGCTTCTATCGTGATCTGTTGTTGAAATGGTTACCGGAGCAGCTTATAAGGACAGCCTCATATAATTGTTGAAGTCAGAGAATGCATGCATGCTGAGGTATAACTCACAGCGCTCCAAAGTGCCCAATTGATACCTGTAATGTTCACAACGATGGCATTATTTGAAGCAACTGTTACGATATTAGTTATTTGTGCTACGTTCACTCTGAAAGGTAAGATTTAGCAGGAAAAGGGGACAGAAAGGTGATTAACACAGAATACCAGTAGAGTATTTTGTTACACACCCATTAGTAGTCTTGACATGAAAGATGTTACTATTCGTACAAACCATTGCTGTAACAGCACCCGAACAAGATTGGTAAAGCGAATATGCGTAGACGGACAATACCGCGATCATTTCTTCATTTACTTCATTCGACCTCATGCTCAGGAAAAACCCCTGATCGTTTCAACCATACTCCTATATTCTATTTAAGAGCATGTAAAAGTGCAAACAGACGTGTAACAAGCAGATAATCAGCTTCATAACCTGCCGCTTAATTCGTAGAGCAAAATGCATACTACTAACTTTCTGGTGTATCGGTAGACTCTTTTTCCCACCCCGGAGATTCTTAGCCCCTCCCCTTCATTTTGTGGCATGTCGTGGCCGAGCAATTAAAAGCACCAGACTCAAGTAATGGTGTTTCTCACGCGCAGATGTAATATTGCTTCGGACTAAAGCACATTTTGTATTGGTTTTACACGAATTACACTGTTGGTTACAACCGATGAGAATATTATACTGAGATGTATTTATCAACATTGACCTTTCGGGGAAACAAAAATGGGTTGGTGCACTTTGTTTTGTTCTCGTGTGACATTATTTATAATTGTTTATTTAATTGTTAATTTTTTTTTATTTCAAAAAATTACAGTTATGCACTTGTTCATGTGCAATGTCCAAGTGAGAATGTGACACATAGCACAATTTTGTACCGTATGTTACATTTTTAATGGGTTGGAAAGGTTTGGACTTTGCTCTATTTTGTTCAGGCGTTTGAAAAACATTATGTAAACAAATCAGTTCACTGCATGCACTGTTTCGTAGATTTTGTGAAAATTATGCTATATCTCTCTTTTTACTCGATATATTTTGCGGTTTTGGCTTTGTACAAGTACTTTGCCTCTTTAACATGAGTATTGGAGGTATGTTTGTTGCTATTAATAATTAGAAAACATTTCCAACGTAAACAAAAACCATTGCGATTGAAACAATAATTGCTTAAATATTTTTTTCCAATTGTTAATGATGTTGATCTGCACAAAAAAACTCGCCTTCCTTTTTTGGTTGAGTTTGTAAACTTAGACTCGCCTTATTTTATGTATTTATTTATTTGGTTGTTTGCAGTTTATGGATGTGTCTGTTACGTGGGCCAGGAACCAAATGGAGCTACTGGTAAGCGATACGGCTGGTCACTAGCAGAAAAGAGACCGTGTGAATGTACCGAGTTTTGTCTGGGCGGGGTGAACATAAAGCCTCAAATAAAGCCATACGAAGTGAAGATTGGTGAAGACAATCGTGTGTCTGTCAACAAACAGGGACAGATTATACAGTCACATGACTGCAGAGAAGATCAGCATGGTGAGAACCTTGTTTAATTTTTATTTATTAAAAATGAATAAAGAATCCTACAATGTATTAGCTAAAACGGAAAGACATCTTGTTTTCGGTGGTTGACTTTACTGATGACGCCAAAAAAACTGTATTATACATCCAACATACATTCGCGGTTGAAGGTTGTTTACTGAACTATTTCTTTTTCTCTTTTTTGAAATTTATTTATTGTCCAATGACTAGAATTGAGCATATCCCGAGGTGCTAAGATTAAGAAAAAGGTACAGATTCCTGCATTAATGAGACTTACAATAAAGGTGACTCTATACTAGTTATTGCTAAGTGTATATGGATGAACACAATTTGCAACGCTTACCTATTTGTTATTAGGTCAGAACTCAGTACATGAAAAATGCATATATGCTTATTCTTGTTTTATTTTGTTTTTTTTCCTGATTACGTTATACTTCCTATAAGCCTTTTTGAAACAGTTATGGTAAACACCATATCAGTTCACCGTTTGGTTGGGTGTATACAGACAGACTTTACCCAAACCCAAAAAGTGCCACTATAATGTGTCCATAATATTTCAGAATGGCTTTGAATAAGCAATGTACAAATTTTCTTCTGGAAGGACTCATTATTGGACCTACTCTTTTCCGCGTCGACAGGACCAGCTATTGTTACAAACATGTTGACCCCCAAACGGGTCATGCTGACCCGGAAATGAGTTGGGCCAATCTGGACGGACACTTCTCCTTGTCAATTATGACACGGCACTTCTACCCCCAAAACAAAGTACTGTTTTACTTCAACTTCCTCAAAGGCAAAGTACAGGATGAATACTTGTTCCCCCAAAAAAAATTACAGCCCGTATGCAAATCAAAAGTGCACTGATTATAAGTTTCTCACAGACACAATTTCTCCAGAGAAATATTCTATATTGCTGAAAGAATCACAAAAATAGCATTCGAAGACGCCCCAATCACCTGATGTAAGCGTGATGTGGACGTACACGTTGTCTACTCTACAATAAGACCGACTTGATGAAAGTTCACTGGGTGGTTGGAGGGTATATCGAACAGAACTGAGAGGATGGGAAAAACTTGTATTCCAAACCTTCAACACAACGATATATTTTTACTTTGTTGCCGATTTGTTGATTATCAGGCTTTTAACTACCCTACTTTTCAGTAACAACATTGAAGGGAACTTCACTTCGTGTTACAAATACGCATCGGTTTGCGAGAATGGAGCTTCAGCTGCCGATGACGTCACCAATGCGACTAGAGTTCACAGTCAACATGGATGATAACGTAGAGGTGTATTTTTCCCATAATGCTCCTGGTATGGATGAAGCGATGTATTTCGTTGGTAAGCATAAATACTGTTGACATTCTCAAAGGTCAACCAAATCCAATCAAAAACGATTCAAACAATTATTGTCGTCTGATATTTGATAGCCACCGGTGGGTTGAGTTGAAACAAACTTACATATTTGCACTTTTGTATCGTGTCCTTTCTCACTTAAAAGTCGGGTTAACATTTTAGTGTACACAATATAAGTCCCAAAAGTAAGAGAACCTTAAACACGTTAAAAACTTCCAAGATAAAAAATGACCCGAATCTGGTCAGGCTGACACTGAAACTGGTACAAAAACTTGGATTTTGACACGGTTTATGCGTCTTATTGCCACGGGTCAATTAGACACAGTTGCCGGGTCATACTGACCGTCATACTGACCCAGAAATGGTCATGGACCCTTGCGACATTGAATAACGGTCAATTCGGACACGGAAATTAAAATCACGGATAGTGAGATTGAACTGAACCGTTGTCGATCATCTAGCATACATGAGCTGAAACATTTTCACACACAACTTAATTGATTGTTAATCCTAACAAGCAGGCTGAAACAATTTCCCTATAGTTTTCAGGTAGACAAGAAACTGTGTACTCTTTTGGTGTATAATTTTAAACAACAAAAAGTTAAGGGTCTCTGCTGCTATTTTATTAGTTTATTATTAGTTGAAGGAAATTATTATTTGATTATGATTTGTTTTGATTTTCAGTGCAGTTTAAAGTTATTTCTTTTAGAAGGCAGAAGTTATGGATTTGCTTTTTTTTCTTTGTATGTGTGTGTGTGTGTGTGTGTGGACACACAGAAGGGCATATGTGGGGTCCTGACAACAATGGAACAATGGACCCCACAAGGTCATTTCAATAGGAACAATTGGGCCCCACAAGGGAATTCTTCAGAAAAGGGAATAATAGAACAACAATAGCAGTACCCCACATTCCGGATCCGTAAGGATTGTGTGTGTGTGTGTGTGTGTGTGTGTGTGTGTGTGTGTGTGTGTGTGTGTGTGTGGACACACAGAAGGGCATATGTGGGGTCCTGACAACAATGGAACAATGGACCCCACAAGGTCATTTCAATAGGAACAATTGGGCCCCACAAGGGAATTCTTCAGAAAAGGGAACAATAGAACAACAATAGCAGTACCCCACAAACCGGATCCGTAAGGATGTGTGTGTGTGTGTGTGTGTGTGTGTGTGTGTGTGTGTGTGTGTGTGTGTAGACGTACCCAAGGGCATTTGTGGGGTCTTGACAACAATAGGACAATGGACCCAACAATGTCATTTCAATAGGTAGGCCTATAATTGGACCCAACGAGGGAATTCTTCAGAAAAGAGAATAATATAACAACTATTGCAGCACCACACAAACCGGATCCGTACGACTGTGTGTGCGCGCGTGTGTGTGTGTGAGTTTGTAATGACATTCAAACCGAGGACTTACAACAAAAGGGACAATAGGTCACACGTTTGTTATCACAAAGGAAAACAATGGGGTCCACGTTTGTCAGAACAAAGAGTTGAACAAAGGAGGGTCCACGATTGGAGGTCATTACACACTTGCGTGTGTGTGTGTGTGTGTGGTGTGTGTGTGTGTGTGTGTGTGTGTGTGTGTGTGTGTGTGTGTGTGTGTGTGTGTGTGTGTGTGTTGTGTGTGTGTGTGTGTGTGCGTTTGAGCATTAAGCAGTCCTACCATGTGGACCTGATAACAAGAGGTCCACACAATGCAGGAACTTAAACACAACGTATTGCATTCTGTTGTGTACTCTTCAAGATGAAAACAAATGTGATAATAGAATAGAAACAATATGTACACTGAAACAAGACCACAGGATGTATGTATTAATATTTTTTTTATATAAGGGAATAAGAGAGTGGCGACAAGGTCTTAACTGGCCGTTTAAAACCGGCAGGTTCGTGGCCGTGTGATAAAGGACCGACCCTGCAAGGTTTTAACGGCTGACTAAGACGGAGTCATTACTCTTTTTTTCTCCATTCATGAATGGCCCCCCTTTTTTTAAACGTAATATTGTTTGAAAATCTGTTCAAATTATCTGTTAGTTTTCAATTCCTGTCACGTCCCCGAGCCCCGTTTTGCGAGGGAGTTAATACGCACGCCACGCTCACCGATTATGGGTATACGCACGCATGCTAACAGATTTTAGATTGAGCCAGTATGTATTGTTTGCGTTTCGCGTAAATTAGCACATGCGTAAAATTGGCGCCACGGGCATGTTTAAACACTTCTAGCCGTGTTTATATCGCATATGGTAATGTGAGCTCCTTTTATGAATGAATAGTATACCTTTTGTTTTTGAAACCGTTCAAATGCTTTAATTTGATATAAATGTAGACATATACAATCAAACTAACCTGTGAAAATTTCATTTCAAAAGGTGGTAGACATTTTTAAAATATAGCCGAAAACCTGAAGCGGTTTTTTCCACGCGATAAGAATAATTTATGACTGGCTTGCACAATCTGATAAATTGTTCTGCATTAAACAGTTCTCAGATTGACTTTGTTTTGTTAATCCCCCATCTTAAACCAAATTCTCAAGAAGAGAATCATTATTTTAAATGTTAAAACTGCAGTGCTTCTTACTAAGTAAGATTTTATGGTAATTAATTGCCAAACAGAGTAATTACCAAACGTATACACTCCCTTTAAGTGCACTTAACAAAGGAATGTTCATTGAAGGTAACATAGAGCTGTGTGTGTGCAATGGATTTTTCAACAACTCAAAGTTTTACACATTCTTTCAGTTGTCGGTCTTTAATCGGTTAACTGATTAATCTTTAAATGGTACTAAAACCATATTGAGGCAAGGCGACAGCCGTAAATTATTTGGATTATTTTCAAAAGAAAAAAAATAAACAACAATATTTGTTTAACTGTTATTATGTGAAGTTGCATACATTAAGTGAAAGGCTTGCAAGGATAAATTCACGCTCTTTAAATTTTTCCTTTTGATGTGCGTTGAACAACATTGTTGAATGATGACATTGTTCATGATTATATGATTACTCTTAATTACTTGGCTGCAGGACTGTACGCTGATTTTGCTTACATCAGCAAACCGAAAACCTCCTCTCAGTCATCGAAACTCCTCAAGTATGAGAGTGGCAACTACATCGGAGAACCAGTCACGATCACATACGATAACGTTCGCTTCGAGGTGGCAGTCCAAGGGCTGCCAAATTCTACCCTGACCTATGACGTCACAACTACACCTCATCCCAGATGGTTTGTTAGTTTCATAACACAGAGCGGAATGGTTGAATTGAGTTTCACTGAGCCTTGTATTAATGATTTCGGTCCACAATTCATATAATTTCTGCAAGGCTAAGAAACAAGTTATGGATTAATAACGTGTCATATAGAAATACCGTCAGTGACCGTTACTTGTTTCCCCAATCTGTGACAATCTTTAAGAGTAAGGTCGATCCCATCATCGTCGCATATTGTTGGGGTTAAAATCTAATGATTAATGCTTAATCATTTGCATTTGAGCATTTTGCACATTTTGTCTTATTCACATGATAAATAATTATTTAACTTAAAAAAATATTTAATCACGAGTGCAGCTCTTTATTTAAGACTTCTTTAGTGTGTGTTATTTGAGTGTGTTTTGACATTTATTTGTTTAACTTTCAAATATGCCATGTTGATTTAAAACTTTGACGCATGAGTGTTGTATTTTTAATACAGCTGGAATTATTACGTATAGTTGTTTAGAAACGATGATGTTAAGCGTCTGGGAGTTTCTAGGGTATTTTGTTAATAACACTTTACAAGCCGAAATAATTTTCGTCAAAAGAATTAAACTGCTATTTTGATTACTGTACATTATTCATGTGTTTAAATGAACTCACAACGATAAATCGCTATTCAAACGTCAAACAATATTTTTGTAATAAGCAATTCGATTTGTTGTCAACAACTGTCACAAGTTCAATGCATTTGGAAAACATGAACACTCTCGTCAACCATTCTGCGTCTCAAGTATTGAATCATTACATCTTTGTCCCATATCAGTCTACAATTACTTCGTTAGAATAACTTGGGACAATGTCTTTAAATATTTGTATTTGTAGGGAACGCTCCATTGCTGATTCATACTGTGTAGTTGTCCAATCAGCACTAAAATTACCAGGTTAGAATTGTTGTTGTTGTTGTTGTTGTTGTTTTTTAATGTGGAACCAAATTCGTCAAATGAAAACTGGCACTTTTTTTGTATTAGCTAGAAATTAAATCGATAAGATTATAGAAAGTTTGTTTACAGATTTTAGTTTCTATAGAGCGTTCTACTGATTCTCCTTTTGTTCGTCCAATAGAATATCAGCAAGCTCAAGTTGAGCACTGAACGATCCCCGCTTCGAAACTAAAAAGGTACTCGTACTGGAGTTTTGTGAAAATTTTTAGCAACGTTCAAACTAAAGCATTTTCCAGTGCGACACAATGAGCAGCTTTGACTTTTTAGCATTCAAGCATAAGCTTTCTCTTTAATGAGATTTCAGACTAATAATAAGTTCTTTAAATGCCTACAGTCGTGTAAAACATTGTGCGATGTTGCAGCTGCGGGGAGGAAATCCTGTTCTCTTTTGTATTTTGTTAATTTCAATGAGACCGTGTGTGTAAAACCTAGTTGTATATAAAGCTTTGAATTATATTTTGTCATAAAAATACTGCATTAGAAGCACTTACTCTTGTAACATCTTATAAAAAAAACATTACATTGTTTTGACACCTGATTCAAAACAAGGATATTCAAATTATTATCTTTATCAATTAGTTACATTGGTGTGTGTTTATAATTTTTTTTCATAAAACGTTAACCACCAAGGCCCAATTTCATAGAGCTGCTTAAACAGAAAATGTTGCTTAACATAAATGTGCAGAAAATCAGTCAAACGAGAAGCATGTGAAATGTTTTTTGGTTGGTAACCTTATTCTAGTTAACATGATTTGTTTGTGCTAGCTACTTGTGCTTAAGCAGCTGGATGAAATTTGGCCCAGGGTATAAACTCTATTTACTAGATTCACCAGGCTCAGCCTGAGCAACAAATTAATATCGTGATATTCCAAACCATTCTATCACTTCACGCACTTACAGCTTTCACTGTATTTTTTTAAATACAGATCAAAAAAGTATTTTAACGAAAATGAATCTATTTCATTCATCTTTTCATTTAAGTAAGTTGTTCTATTGTTATGTATTTGCACAACTGTAATAGTTAATAAAGCACTGAAATTAAATCAGTTTGTTTATTTGTGTTTTGTCAGAAATGCTGCATAAACTTGAGCATTAAATGAGTGGTAGAATGTATCTGGGTGAAGCAACTCATTGGACTGTTCAAGTCCAGCGCAAGAGTTTGTTCCTTTCATGGGTCTAAACAATATTCTTTGGACTAAAATGGTCCAAAAATTGTTGAAACACCGCGACTTGCACGGTTTTTTACCCTTGTTGAATTGTTCATGGATCGCATTTTCATGAATCTTGACAGAAATGGGAACCTTAATCACTGCTCAGTCGGTACGGTTGTGACTACTACTCTACTGGTGGAATTGTTAGTTAATGTCTGCTGCATATAGGTCAGAAATATTTCGTCATAATATGCTTACGCCTATGTTACCAGCTACTAGGTGAAAGAAATGACGTTACCACGTCTTCGGGTTGTGTCATTTATTATTAGCGGCTACAGTGAACTTTTCTTTTCAAATGTATTTGTTTTTAACTTGCGGAACTACAAAAAGTTTCCCTCTGTAAACTTGTCTTTTGCTGCCAATTAATACAAACAATTGTGACTACTGTCAGGGCCTAATTTCATTTTGAGCTGCTTGTACAAAGGTCATAAATAGCTTTAAAGCGCAGCATAATAGTACGCTTATCAGAATAAGGTCATCAGCTAAAATGCAATGACACATGTCCTGTTTGCTTACTTGTATTCAGCAAAAGGTTGTTGTCCTTTTTAATCAGAATTCATAATATTGGTTCCCGGTTGTGTATTTGTTTGTATTTCGTCACTTTAACATTGAGCAGGTTACAGAGTAATGTTGGGGCATTACATCATAAAAAAACAAATACATTGTTTTTTACAAAATTATAAAAATAATCTGCTCGGTGCCGATGTATTATTGGCTTTGCCAAATCTTGCTAAACCCTACAAATAAGGACTTCAGAAAACAAATTTGTTTCATGAATTGCATGGCAACAAATTTACACATTTACACTATGTGAAATGAAAGCTTACCGATATTTGACTGATGGGGTAGATGCGGACATGGCAAATATCAAAAATTGAACATAGCATCTTGAAGTTAATAATGATGTATTTGGGAGATATTCTTAGTTCAGATAAGAAATGTCAATGTTTGGAAAACCCCAAAATAGTGTACAGTCTTTGGAAGAAAATGTTAATACTGTGTAGATTTCATGTTTTTTCTGTTGTACTTAATTATGGTAGAAAAAAATAAGGGTTAAAAAGTCATCATAAAGCTGTAACAGTGCTTATAAAACAATGTTGCGTGTACGTCAATGCGTTACACACGCGCGCGTATCTGCTGTAAGCTCAAGGTTTTACTCTCTTCCAAAGCTGGTTGCCAAAAATCATTCACTTCATCGTTCACTGACATTTTTATAAAGAAAAACTTTTAACTCTGAGCAGACCTAAAGTCTTTGAAGAACATCTAGCCCTTTGTAAAAGCAAAGTCAATATTATTTAAGGTTTCTTGCTTAAATCATAACTCTTATGGGCTTCTGATAATCAGTGGAAAGACTACTCAATAGTTATTTACACTTGCTGATTTGCAAGGGCTAATTTGGCACAATCTAGGACCCACAAATGGTTTGAACTCAGAATTTTTTTGGTGCAAGTTGAGGCGATTCCCAGCTACTTTTCCCCTTGATTTTTAGCAAAAGGTTTAAAGGGTATACAGAGAACTCCGTGTATTGGTTTACAGTCTTGAGGTTTCATAAAGTCTTTTGTTTGGGGCACTATTGTTGAGTTAAAAGCTGATTTATTCTGGGCACGCCGGCGTGCCCCTGGCTACAGGACTGAGTTAAAAGGGTTAACATCTTCAAGTAAAGGCCAATTCATTCACTCTTAACTGCATGGAACTTTGTGAACCCAAACAAAAAGTCAGAGATGCAATATGTGAACTGTCGGACTCGAGACATTAGTACAAAAAAAAACATGCTTATCATTATTATTGAGGGCTTATTGTCAACGCCTGTCCAAGGTATAGTTGAGGCAGATACCCATAACGGTAAAACTTTGCGAAACCCACAAACAAGGTATCTTGAAGTGTAGGGTACTGGTTCTCTGAATGTCTTGGCCCAGAGAAGGACCCTTGGAAAATCTTTAACACTTTTAGGTAAACTTCATTGTGTGCATTGTCGTATTATGAGTATTGTCAGGCAAAATTTATTTCGTTGGGGCCCCGGAAAAAAAAAGTTCGACATCATTTTGCTATACTGACGTGTCTGGAAAATTGTGCACATCCTAATTACACACAAATAGTTAAACAGACAGCGGTTTTGTCTAATCTTTGCGTACAAAACATTGTGCTGCTAGCGTCCAGTACAGTAATTGCACGTACGGATTGCATTGTACTGCCACTCAAGTGACACTCAATCTCCCCTGAGTCGGTTGAAGCAGAATGTTTAAGGGCATATAGAAATATCTGCTAGGTGCCAATGCAAGCCACTTTTTTGTGTTTCTGTAAATTTCTTCCGAAACTATATCACCCTTGACTGTGTGGAAAACGAGTCATCGACATCAATACAGGTAAGCCTGGAATGGAAGGGCGGGTTGGTCTGATGTGAAGTCAAGCATCCTCTAACTAGATCCTGCACCCACCGTTTTGCTTATTGAGTTATTGCATCAAAAGGAACAATATATGCTTCCGAAAGTCAGGTTCGCGACGGCAACTTTTCCAAATAATTATAGAAGCTTTTGTAATACAAATTCAACGCGTGATATCCATCGCAACAGAACCGCCTGTTAAGTCACGTTTCAACCCTCCCAAACTCAGCCTCCGCTCTCACACGCCAACAATAAAACAACAAAGTTACAATGGTCACCCTTGTTAGGGAACAACTCGCTCCAAATAATTGAAACCGATATCAGTCCGTCAGCGTCATAACTTAATTATTTGGCTAGGCAGTTGCACACTAATTAAATTAATTACAATTTCAGAAAATTTAACTGCAAGTTAAACTACTAGCAACGTCTTTTTTTTTATTCAGTTGCACCTTCCTCCGTGCTTGCGTACACTAAATTTGGAGTCTACATTGGTGAGCAAGTGATTCAGTATTTATATTCAATACACTCAAAGTTTGCATAGTGGTCAATTTTAGACTAGCGGCACTACTCAGCTGTTCATTTTTATGAGGTCGGGATCTTTAAAGGTGAGCAGGCAATATAGAGATTCAATACGCTCATATTTAGTGGTCAATGTTAATCTGAATTCACCACCCTTCTCTCTCATGGTACTGGATCAAACATCGCTTTTGCTGTTGATTATCCTTTGTGGCTGAGCTGCTCTTAAAGGTAAGTCATGGTATCACGTATCGCGTACTCACAACTATCTGCAGAAAACATTCTCAAAAATTGTCTGAATTGACCCGGATTCGAGGTCCCCGTGAGCATGACCCAGTTTTTGGTCAGGGCGACCCGGAACGTAGTTTTTTTAATAGTGGAATTTTAACTCAGATTTTGTGTTATTTGACTTATTCTTTTTAATTTTGACACAAATTCAGGCCCCACGAGACCCGGATCTTTGTCAATTCTCACCCGTGTTTATCTCAGTAACCAGATAGTATTTTTTATTTAACACTGAATGGCGTTTGACCAAAAAGAATTCGATCAACACTTGTTGCTTCATAGGTAGATCGCGCTGAACGAAAGACAGTAATTTCATAACTTTGACCATTCAAGAAATATGACAATAAGTGAAAACGTAATTATTGCTTCAGAAATATCTTCAAAAAGATCACTGAGCAAAACCTGTTTTGCTCAGACACATTTTGTGTAATGCTAGCATCCTAACAATTTATTTCGTTTGAAATACCTCCAGTCCGTTGATTTGAAATCAATAGACGTGTACACACGTGTATGGATTTGACGTTCTTGATGAATGTACAAAAACAACAATTTTCTCAACAAGTAGACTAATGTTTTCAGATGAAACCTTTACTGGTGACTTTTATTGAAATAGTCTTGATAATTTTGTCTTTAAATTGGCATTACGTTCACAAAACTCAAAACAATGATTGAAACTTAATGGAGGTATCGTTTTCCTTCCGAAACTACACCGCCCTTGACTGCGTGGAAAACGAAGCATCAAAATTAACACAGGTAGCCCGGAACAGAAAGGCGGGTTGGTTTGATGTGAAGTCAAGCATTCTCTAGAAAGATTCTGCACCCACCGTTTCTACTTATAAAGTTTTCGGGGCAAAAGGCCGAACAACTCATTGTTTTTGTTCGTTTTTTTTTAGGTGTTCGGGGCAACCGCCCGAACAACTCATTGTTAGGTGTTCAGTTTTTAGGTGTTCGGACAAAAGTCCGAAGACCTCTTATTTTTGTTCGTTTTTTTTTTTTTTTTTTTTTTTTTGTTAGGTGTTCGGACAAAAATCCGAAGACCTCTTATTTTTATATTTTTTTATATATTTTTTTATAGGTGTTCGGACAAAAGTCCAAAGACCTCTTGTTTTTGTTCGTTTTTTTTTTTTTTTTTTTTTTTTTTTACTACTTCCTCTTCTTCTTCTCAGCGTCGATTGTCCGCAAGTAAAGACACACTTCCCAAACTCACATAAACTTGAAACTTGAAACATAGTTAGATATTCATTAGTAGAACAATTTCAATTTTGGGGCATAACTCAAGATTCAAATTGAATTAAACATTGAAACTCATCGAACAATTAAACCTCAATATCAAGACGACACAAACTTGATGATGTCATGATGACATCATCAGATTTTGAATAACATTAAATCAAAGTTTAATATTGTAAAAAAAACATAATTTTTACCAATTATTACGGGTATTTTTTGACCCGCTGTCAAACCACGGGATACACTACACACACTACGTGCTGATCTAAACCAATTAAACGGTGGGCAAATCAACCGCAATGTTCAAAGTACATCAAACATGCTTATACTGAGAAGTAAATGCTTGATCCTGGGGGAACAAATACGCTTCCCGAACACCTTGTTTTTGTGCTTGCAACAAAAACTTATATCTAGTGTTTTTTTACTTCTTTTTCTTCTTCTTCTCAGCGTCGATTGTCCGCGAGTAAAGACACACTTCCCAAACTCACATAAACTTGAAACTTGAAACATAGTTAGATATTCATTAGTAGAAGAAATATTTCGCGGTGACGTCACAATGACGTCACCAGGTGTCGAATTACAAGGTTTTTAAAGTTTTAAAAGGACCATTTGCTTTTTGATGTAACTTCGGCAATTTGAAAGCCTTGATGTTCATATTTAAGCATCTGATAGCTCAAGACTGGGGCACCATTTGAAAAGTTTACGTCAAAATCGTTTGACCTTTACGTCCGATCGTACCGGAAGGTCAAAGTCTGCCTTTGTGTTTTTTCGTGAAAAATTTCAATTTTGGGGCATAACTCAAGATTCAAATTGAATTAAACATTGAAACTCATAGAACAATTGGACCTCAATATCAAGACGACACAAACTTGATGATGTCATGATGACGTCATCAGATTTTGAATAACATTAAATCAAAGTTTAATATTGTACAAAATCATAACTCGTGAACCACATATTGGATTTTTACAATCTACACATCATCGGACAGATCGTTGAAGATATAATAAACGCTACACAAAACTTGACCCCATTTGACTTTGACTTCCGGTTCAAACCGGAAGTTAAAAACTTCAAAAATTCATATCTTAAATACTAGTCAACTTTTCTGCATGATTTTTGTATCAGGTTGTAGAACGTTTAGTCTGCTCAAACTTTTGCACAGAGATACCAATATTTTGATCTTTACATCTGGTCGAAAAGGCGCCCGTTTAAGTTGACCCTCATTGACGACGCACGATAGTGAAAGAACACATGTACACATACGCTGTACCTGTACAGCCACACGTACATTGCACGTTTAGTTAAGTTTACGTGTGCATTGCACTGAACAGCTACATGTTGGAATACATCGTCGCCGTTGTTTCATCGATGTTGCATACCCAAAGATAGTCAGTCTAATATTTGAAAAATTCATAACTCCGGAACCCCATGTTGGATTTTTACAATCTACACATCATCGGATTGATCGTTAAAAGTTCAACAAACGCTACAAAAATTATGACCCCATTTGACCTTAACTTCCGGTTCAGACGGGAAGTTGAACATTTTCAGAAATTTATATCTCAAAAACTATAAATCATGTAGATATATGACTGCTCAAATTGCAAGAATGACAATTTTAATTACACGTGAGTTGACCCTCTTTCATAACGCACGCTAGCTAAATAAGGACGTCGCGATGAATTCATCAGTTTTCAAGTTAAGCTTTATTTCAAAAATGTTACTTTGAAAACATGTCTACCAAATTTCCTGATTTTTTTCACCAGCTCTGTTAATTTGGTCACGTGACTTCCGAACACCTTGTTTTGTTAGAACAAAAACTTAAGTCTAGTTTACATTTACTTCTTCTTCTCAGCGTCGATTGTCCGCAAGTAAAGACACACTTCCCAAACTCACATAAACTTGAAACTTGAAACATAGTTAGATATTCATTAGTAGAACAAATATTTTGCAATGACGTCACAATGACGTCATCACGTGTCGAATTACAAGGTTTTTAAAGTTTTAAAAGGACCATTTGCTTTTTAATGTACCTTCGGCAACTTGAAAGCTTTGATGTTCATATTTGGGCATCTGATAGTTCAAGACTAGGACAAAATTTGAAAAGTCAACGTCAAAATCGTATGACCTTTACGTCCGGTCGTTCCGGAAGGTCAAAGTCTGCCTTTGTGTTTTTTCGTGAAACATTTTATTTTTTTGGCATAACTCAATATTCAAATTGAATTAAACATTGGAACTCATAAGACAATTGAACCTCAATATCAAGACGACACAAACTTGACGACGTCATGATGACGTCAGGTTTTGAATAACAATAAATCAAAGTTTGATATTTGTCAAAAATCATAACTCGTGAACCACATGTTGGATTTTTACAATCTACACATCATGGGACAAGTCGTTGAAGATGTAACAAACGCTACACAAAACTCGACCCCATTTGACTTTGACTTCCGGTTCAGACCGGAAGTTAATACATGAACTTGAAACTTTATATGTAGGTAGACAATAATTTGTGGATGATTCTAAACGTTGTGCCACCATGATGACGTCTTTCCTTCTTTTCATCGTTTTAATTAAATAATTTACACATTAATACAACGCTGACCCCATGATACCCGAACACCTTGTAATTGTTTCTACAAACACTAAATTCTATTATTTTTTTTTTTTAGGTGTTCGTGCAACAGCGCGAACAACTCAATGTTATTGTTCGGTTTTTTAGGTGTTCGGGGCAATAGCCCAAACAACTCATTGTTAATGTTTTTTTGTTTTTTTAGGTGTTCAGACAAAAGTCCGAAGACCTCTTGTTTTTGTTCGTTTTTTTTAGGTGTTCGTGCAACAGCACGAACACCTCATTGTTTTTGTTCGTTATTTTAAGGTGTTTTGCAACAGCGCGAGCAACTCAATGTTTTTGATCGTTTTTTTTTTCTAGTTTTGCTTATTCTTCTCAGTGGGCTTTTTCCGCAAGCAAACGCATACTTGCAAACCTTTGATCAACTTGAAACTTAATGTGAAGTTAGAACATAACTAACAGAAGCTGAGTAAGTTGTGACGTGTTGATGACGTCATCAGGTGTCAAAATAAAGTAAATCAAAGTTTAATACTTCATAAAATCATTACTCAAGAAGTACATTAGCTATTATTACAATCTTTTCATCATCGGGGAGGTCATGAAAAATGTAGCAAATACTACACAAAGTCGTACACCATTTGACCTTGATTTTTTGTTCAAATCGGAAGTTGAAAATTTCGAAATTCTTACTTTAGGAAATATTCGTATTTTTTTTTACGAGCACACTACTCACAAATGTTACATCATGTTGTAGGTCCATTAGCGTCCTCAAACTTTGCCACAAAGATGTTACCTGTTTGACCTTCACTTCCGGTTGAAATCAGATATGCATTGACCCGCTGTTAAACCGCGGGAAAAATAACTGCACTGAAAACACACACAATGCGTGATCTATACCAGTTGCATTGTGAGCAGCTTTTCGCTCTATTGTCTATTGACCACAGGGTCTAAAGTCCAAAGATGCTGTACTCTAGTCTCTGTTCAAGGTTCAAGCAACCCGATTTATTGCAATAGCTTTGTTAGCCGGCCATGCAAACCTCGCTAACAATCAAATGGCAGGCTTTTAATCGTGTGCTTTTTTAGACTTTTGCTAAAGTGTGTAGCTTGTTGACCCCATTGATAGCCGAACACCTCGTGTTTGTTTGTATAAACACTAAGTTCTATTTGAGGTGTTCGTGCAGCAGCGCGAACAACTCATTGTTTTTGTTCGTTTTTTTTTAGGTGTTCGTGCAACAGCGCGAACAACTCATTGTTTTTGTTCGTGTTTTTTTTAGGTGTTCGTGCAACAGCGCGAACAACTCATTGTTTTTGTTGGTTTTTTTTTTTTTTTTAAGTTTTTTTCTTCTTGGTGGGCTTTGTCCACAAAAAAACGCATAGTTGCGAGGCCTATATCAATTGAAACTTTACATGTAGGTAGATTGCAACTAGCAGATGATACAGAAGTTGTGGCGTCATGATGACGTCATCGGGTGTCAAATTACAAACAATTTAAGTTAAAAAAGTGACGTCATGCCAATGCCTGTATGTCTCTGAATATTATAGCTAGAGTAGTTATATTTGGTCAAGACATGGGCAACATTTGAAAAGTTGACGCAAAATTCACATGACCTTTACTTCCGGTCGTACCGGAAGGTCAAAGTTTCCCTTTGTGTTATAAAAAAAAAAAAAACACTTTCCTTGTAAAACAATAATTTCTGTTTATCAGATCAACTTCTAATTAACACCATCTTAAGACCGTAATACAACCCCCATCAGGTAGTTGTGACGTCATGATGACGTCATCAGGTGTCAAAATACAGTAAATCAAAGTTTAATACTTCAAAAAATCATAACTCAAGAAGTACTTTAGCTATTAATTCAATCTATACATCATCGGAGAGGTCTTTAAAAATGTAGCAATTACTACACAACATGTTACACTATTTGACCTTGACTTCCTGTTCAAACCGGAAGTTGAAAATTTCAAACTTTATACTTTAAAAAATATTCATACTTTTTACACACAAACTAATCACAAATGTTACACCATGTTGTAGGTCTATAAGTCTCAAACTTAGCCACACAGATGTTACCTATTTGACCTTCACTTCCGGTTGAAATCGGGTATGCATTGACCCGCTGTTAAACCGCGGGAAAATATCTGCACTGAAAACACACACACAATGCGGGATCTACAACAGTTCTATTGTGAGGGGCTTTTCGTTCTATTGACCGCAAGGCTCTGTTCAAAGTTCATGCATCCTGATTTTGGCAATAGTTTGTTAGTCTCTAAAACAGCCGTCCATGCAAACCTCGCTTACAATCAAATGCCAGGCTTTTGTTCGTGAGCTTTTTTTGACTTTTGCTAAAGTGTGTAGCTTGTTAGGTACGCCACAAAACAGTAATGGCACCAAATTCAACTTAATGCATTAGCTCAGGCGTTGACACAACCCATTAATAGCCGAACACCTCGGTGTTTGTTCGTACAAACACTTAAGCTCTAGTTTTTAGTTTTTCTTCTTCTTCTTCTGCGCAGCGTTTGTCCGCAGCAAAATGCAGTTGTAAAAATTGTATCAACTTGAAACTTTACATGTAGGTAAATATAACTTGTAGATGATCTTAAAACTTAAAAAGGTCATGATGACGTCATCGGGTGTCGAGTTACAATAAATATAAGTTTAATATTGGAATAAATCATTACTCATGAACCACACAATGGATTTTTACAATCTATATATCATCGGAGAGGTCTCTCACAACCAAACAATCGTTTCACACAATGTGACCTCATTTGACCTCGACTCAAAAATTCATATCTCAAGAACTAATTATTCTGTAGTCAAAATGTTTACATCAGGATGTAGGTCCTCGAGACTTCTCAAACTTTTGCAAAGATATGACACCAATTGGACCTTAACTTCTGGTCGAAATCGGACGTTAAAGCCCACGTTAGCGTTGACCTGCATTTAAACTGTGTATAATGCAGAAGCACTGTGGCGGGCTGTTCCGCTCCACTCACCACACAGGGTCATAGCAAGGCTCTATGGGCTGCGTAAGTCTAATCCAAATGTATGCATTTTTGTCAGCCAACAAAGACACACTTCCCAAAATCACACAATTTTCAAACTTTGCACATAGTTAGCTCCTCATTTTGAGAAAACAGCGCTTTCATGACGTCATTATGAAGGCACCGAGTAAAATTAAATTAAGTATAGTGCATGACCAACATATGTAATTTCTAGGTGAGTAAAGGTGTTTTTTCAAGGCATTTGAATGGGATAAGTAACATACCATCTTGTACCTCATAAAATTTGTTAGTATGAAAAACCCCTTTTTTCACCATGACGTCATCGGGTGTCAAGTTACAGTAATTCAAAGCTTACTACTTATTATATCTCCTGAACCACATATCATAAAGTTGTAATGTTTGTTTTGTCTTGTAGCTTACACCACTTGTGACATTTTGTTCAAACGGATGACCCCACTTTGACCTTTACTTCCGGTCCGAACAGGAAGCTCAAACATTTAAATAATGAATCCAAGTCGAAACAGATGAATCCAAGTTCACTGAACACACACACCAAAGATTTTAACATTCTGGCAATCGAAATCCGCGATTTGCCAAAAATAGTACACGTCGAAATCCACGGCCCCATCCCTATGGCAATTTTACTTTGTATGGTGTTATGAGCCCCTTAGACCACAGCCAAGGCCCTATACAATCCATACACCAAATAGCCATGTGAACACATGAAACAGCCACTCCATTCAGATGACAGACAGCTTGTTGATACAGAGGCGGCAAGTTTGTTATTGCACAAATGAATTTCGCCTTGGCTCCACCCACATTTGTGACAACTGGCCTACCCGGTAAATGACCTCTAGGGCAAAATCGGTTCAGCCACTTTGTTAGGCATGCCACAAAACAGTAATAGCATCAAATTCAACTAAATGAAATAGATCCTGCGTTGACGCAACACTTACCCCATTGATAGCCGAACACCTAGTGTTTGTTTGTACAAACACTAATTTCCAGTTAAGTTATTGCATCAACAATATATGCTTCTGAAAGTCAATCTGTTTTCAATCTTAAAATAAGTTGAATAATTAGGTAAACCTTGACGCTGTCGCCAAAAAAAAAAAAAAAAAAAAAAATACGTGGTTCAATAAAAAAAAACCGCTGTACCTCCCCAAATGGCCGGAAAAAAAATCCACGGTTTCCTTTGTCAATCCGTAATGTGTTCATTGTTAATCTGATATACACTTTTAGTGCTATTGGCACCGGATCAAAAAGCTCTTACACTTTTGGTGCTTTGGAAAAGCTGCTCTGAAAGGTAAGTAATGGTAAGGTCGTATAAATGTGCGCATCTTAAATGCGCGTAAATATGTGCCTGTCAATATTCCACCACATCTCGATTGACAGTCATCATAATATTGTCAAATCGAAAAAACTAAAAATGAGAAATTTTAAATATCCACTGAGAGAAAAAAGGGGGAACAAAATCATCTGTCGGAACCTACCCAAGATTTACAAAATATCCATCTGTACGACAACTGCTGTGAGACTTTCTCAACACCACCTCTCTCATTTCAGCCCCTTTCCTTTTAACCTGTAGCCACCCCAGGTAGGTTCATACTTTGGTAGGCGGTGAAACCCCGGTGAAATGGTAAACCCCAAAATATCCTAATAACTATCCTAATTTCTATCCGAAAGCTTACTTTTATAAAGATGGTAATGGTATTAAGCATCCCAAGAATTTATTTCGTTTGAAATACCTCCAGTCCGTTGATTATAAATCAATAAACGTATTTGACGTTCTTGTTGAATATTACGAATATTATTTTGTTTGCAATTTTCACAACAAGTAGGAAAAATGTTTGCAGCTAAAACTTTCAATGGTGACTTTTATTGAATATATCTCGACACAGTTTTCTTTAAATTAGGATAACGTTGACAAAACTCAAAACAATGATTTAAACTCAATGGAGGTTTTGTTTTCCTTCCTAAACTACACCGCCCTTGAATGCATGGAAAACGAAGCATCGAATTCAATGCAGGTAGGAACAGAAGGGCGGGTTGGTTTGATGTGAAGCCAGGCATCCTCTAATTAGATTATGCACCCATCGTTTCTGCTTATTGAGTTATTGAATAAAAAGGGACAATAGAATAGAAAACTTTTGAAATACACGTTCGCGCCCGCACCTTTTCCAATTAATTAAAGAAGCTTTTGTAATACAATTTCAACGCGTGATACCCAAGGCAACAAAACCGCTTGTTAAATCACGTTTCAACCTTCCCAAACCCAAGCCTCTGCTCTCAGACCCCCACAATAATACACTTGGCTGAACAAAATTACAACGGTTACCCTTGTGAGGGGAAATTTGCGCCAAATAATTGAAAACGATCTCAGGCAGCGTCATAACTTAAATATTTGGCTAGGCAGTTGTACACTAATTGAATTAATTACAATTTCAGAAAATGTAACTTGCACCTTCCTCCATGTTTGCGTACACTCAAGTCGGGGGTCTGCAGTGGTGAACAAGCGATTCAGTATACAGATTCAGTACACTCAAATTTTGCATAGTGGTCAATGTTAGTCTAGCGGTACTGTAGAGATCATGGATTTTTGGACACCCCTAAACAAAATTAATGAACCAATCCTTACTTGCCTATGTTTTGTTTAAGTCATTGTTTATGTAGAACTTCACCCTCCTAGGTCCTTGGAGCTACTATTTAAACACCCCCGTTTAGAATGGTACATTCTGTGTGTGGACAGAGAGTTTGCTGCATTGAATGTACTGGTCACTTATGGCAGAGTTTTGATAGTGAACAGTATATTCAACCAGTGTTCTTTTGCCCTTTCCTTACAGGTATGTACTCATTTTATTTATGTATTATTTATATTATGCTAATTCTTGTGATTCAAGTCATCTGGAAAAGAGTTAAGAGTTTTGACTCCAAAGTTGCAAGATTTGATTTATTCAAACTTCGAAGACAGTTAGAATGTGTTTTGAAGATTTCTTAAATCATTGATTATATCCTCATTTGGCTATGAGAAGGATTTTAATAAGGTTAAGTCAGGCTGTGTCCTTAATTCAATATTTTGTTTATTTCCACATCTAAAGATTGCTTGTTTATTGTTTATTGCAACATCTCTAAGTTGCCCTTTTAGTGCTCATTTGGGTATAACCATGGAGGTAAAACGATTTAGTTTGGAAGTACTGTTAATCTAGTACTGTGACCAAACTTCATGCATCCATGGTTGGTTTTAAGTTTCAGTTGGTTCCAGTGATGCCATTGTGGGATAGGTATAATGTACATAGCTGGGCATAGGGCAGTTAGCAGCATACACACAGAGCCCTCGTGGTCTGTGAGGCAATGCCCCCAGTTGGTCTGTGTGGAAAAGCCATTAACTTATGCCCTGGGGCGATGGTCGGTGGATGGTTTGTTTTAGGACCATAGCTGTGCCAAGTCTTCACCAAATAAGTGGTTTTTAAGTTAATGTTTTTCTTTATTCCTTATCTTTATGTTTTTCTTTGTTTAGTTTAGTGGGAATTCACTGTCATTTACTCTAGTTCTGGAGTATATATGTCCAGTTTGTAGAAGAGTAATTGGGTTCTTTTGCCACAGGTTTAGTTAGTGTTGGAATAGTGCTGGCTCAAGCCAGGCCAGGTTTCCATGGTTGCAAGAGTTGGGGCCAGAAGAATTCCCAAAGTTGTTTATGGGTGTTAGAAAGACATAGAAATAGGAGTCGTGGTATTATTTTATTGGAGACAGTTCCATATGTCTAATCAGTTTATGACTTGTATGTATTTTAATATACGGTTTGAGAGTGGATTTTATATATTAAAATCACTTATGGCAGAGTTTTGATAAGTGAACAGTATATTCAACCAGTGTTCTTCTGCCCTTTCCTTACAGAAAGCGAATAATTTAAACGTTCCTGTTGCTGGCATCTTTCACGATACCACACAGGCGTTACAGTACTACTAGTTATTTATATAATTATACTAAATTCAGGGTTTTAAGAGGTGAGCAAGAGAATTTTAGAGATTCAATACACTCTCATTGAGTGGTCAATGTTAATCTGAAACCACTACCCTTGTTTTCATGTTACTGGATCAAAAAACCCTTGTACTGTTGATATTTTGTGGCTCAGCTGCTCTTAAAGGTAATAAGTCGTGGTATCGCGTACGGGTGTATACCCACATCTTAAGAAAACACCCTAAAAAAACCTGTCTGAATTGACCCGGATTCCAGGTCCAAGGGAGCATGAACCAATTCTGGGTTGGGCAGCCTGTAAGGTGGTTTTTAACTCAAATTTTGTGTCATGTTGACGTATTATGGGTAACTTTGACACATAATCTGAGTTAAAATTACCCAGAATCGAGTCAGGCCCTATGAGACCCGGATCTTGGTCAATTCTTGTCTGTGTTTGCTGAAAAAGAGTTCTCGGTAACCGGATAGGATTATGAACAAACACTGGGGACGTTTTACCAAAAAGCATCCGATCAAAGAACTAGTAGAACAATTGTTGCTTCATTGGTAGATTGCTCAGAACGAAGACATTAAAGTAATTTCATAACTCTGGCTATGCAAGAAATATGAAAATAACTTAAAACGTAAATATTACTTGGATATCTATTCATTTGATAGTAACTGGACTATTTTTATTTTGTGATATTGCATACAAAGAACAATTTGAACATTTCAAAAGATCACTAAGCAAATAACCTTTTTTGTTCACACACATTTCTTTTTCGCCACCTCGATGGGTTTCTACGCATCCGTTTTTATTCTTTGATTCGTATTTTATTCGTTTAAAGACCTTTTTAGACTGCATCCAAAATTATGCAAGAAAGTAAAACAACATGAATATTAATTAGTTTTTGTTGTATCATTTAATATTACTGGTATAATGGCGTAAAATAACCCAGAACAATTATCGAGGAAGAGTATGGGTTAACCTCGGGTTTTCCGGTTGACATTGCAGCACTCTTGTTTACAGGATTCCTTGGGTTTGCGAGCTGCAATAATTTAGCATAATTATAAGGCATACTTTGTTTCATTACCAGAAATTCATAACACTACTATCATAATGCTAATTTCTTTTAAGCCAGGCGCCTTTTTAACTTATGATATTGTAATAATATCATCCTTGGTTCATCAAGAATTGTTGTGTTACAACATAAGGACCATGCCTTTCCTTTATTATCAAGCGGTGGCTGAGCTCCCGAAGACAATCCAACGACCGTGACCGAATAATGAGGTGTCAGAAATCCATAAAAAGATATTTCCAGACCTAGTTGTTGCTACATCTGTAACTGCAAAGCAATATTTTACATTCTGAAGTGTAGGGAGACGGTTGGTTAGCTTTGAAAACAATCCTCCCCCATTCTGTTCAGTATCTCAACTGTGGATATTGGTTTGTTGCTGCAAAATCAGTAAGTTCCGTACGAACTCAAAGTTATTTGTGACTCAATCTGTTTCTGCAGGTAAAATCATTTACGCTCCCCAACCTTAGAAACACCGGATAAAATAGAACCTACCCTTGGAGCTGGGCCCAAGAAACTTTGTAATCATAGCTTGTGACAAAATCCTTTTCTCAATCTAAAAAATGACACTCGTGGCCACCCACACAAAGCTCAGGTTTCCCGCTCGTTGTTATGTAAATGATGGTAAAAATCACCTGTTATGTCTGCTGCCATCTAGCGCCCCAAGTTCGCTAATACCGTCGAATACCAACATTTGAATTGGCGACAACTGTTCCTAACGTAACACCGCAAGCATGTATTACACTGACATTTTTGTTAGAAACAAACTGTTTTTTCTATCTGTTGCAGATTAAAGTTGCGACTGCAATATGACTGTCATCGCAAGCACTCTTTCCATGTTAACAAAACTATTGCTGATGGTTGTTTCTTCTGATGTTGTAAATGGAGCTTGTCAACCTGCATCGCGTGCCTACCAAATGCATCAAGGAAACATACTTGCATTCTATCCTAGCCCGGTGCAAGACCATGTTCTCAAAGATACAATCTACCAGGTTAGAAACGCAAGTTCAGACGTGGTATGTGCAGTTTACTGTCTGCAAGATGATACCTGCAAGTCCTTTAACTACTGCAATGACAAACTTTGTCATCTCAAAACAGCCAACTACTCCGGGATAGGATCGGAAATTCAGCTATCCACTGGGTGTCGTCACTACGGAGATGAAGAATTACAAACTGAAGGTAAAGACAAGAATTGTGACAATCTTTTGTTTTCATATTTTCTTTTTTTTCTTTGAGGTTCAGTCTTTTCAAAATCTTTGAATGAATTTCATCGATAGAAAGCAATAGAAAATCAGATAAAAAGACAAACTTTTTTCAATGATTGACCGAACGATGACGCAAGAGACAGAAAAATTCATCAGGTAGAATGAACAATATCTATTGTTTACTTAAATCTGAGTTGTTTGACTGAAAATTGAAAAGTACTGAATTCGAGACAATAAGTGTTTAATGAATTACAACTGTTACTAATAAAGTAGATTTAGGCGGTTGAATATGGGCGGCCACGAGGGCCAACACTTATAAACTTATAAACTAAAGGACAAAATCAAAGCAATGAGTTGTTAAAATAAAGACGAAATCAAAAATGAAATCAAACTATAAAACGCAACATAATTCAAACAGAGTAAAAGTTTGCTTTAATCTGTTTACTGAATTATTATTATTATTTTTTTTTAAGGTGGGATTTTTTTATTGGGGGAGATTCATTTCACATCTAATGGTTCGATTTGAGCATACCTTAAAGTGCCAAAGTTATGAAGAAAACACAGTTTCCTGCAATAATTAGGTTTACAGTAAAGAGGTTTCTAAATATTACTCATTAGTGTTTCACGGATGAACTAAATTCGCGACGCAAACCTGTTTGTTATTAACTCAGAATTCAGTACGTAAATATTTCATTGGCCTCTTTTTGTTGTTGTTGCTAGGCTTTTAATCACATCTTTTTATGCACTCAAATCAATTTAAAAAAAACCCAAACAAACAAACAAACAAAAACAAAACGGAAGATCCAACTCATGGTTTTACACTAATCCGGGTCGAAATGACCAGCTATTTGGAATCAGTTTCTTGTTGATGCGATACGGACGGACCCTTCTCCACATCAAATATGACCCGGCACTTTTTCCCTAACATTTAAACCAAGACATGTTTTACTTCAAACTACGTCAAAGGCAAAGTACATCATTAGTAGCTGTCCAAAAAAAATAAAAAAATCATGTATTCAAATTTTAAAAAAAATGATTATAAATTCTCCAGATACCATTTTTTCAGAAATATTCTAAAATGCTGAAAGATTCATGAAAATAGCATTCTAAAACGCCCCAAATCACCCGATGTAAGCGTGATGTGGACGTACACGTTGTCTACTCTACCATAAGACCGACTTGATGAAGTTCACTGGTTGGTTGGGTGGTATGTCGAACAGAACTGAAATGATGGGGAAAATTAGTATTCCGAACTTTCCAAAAAACGATGTATTTTTACTTTGTTGCCGATTTGTTGATTATCAGGCTTTTGGTTCCCCACTTTTCAGTAACAACATTGAAGGGAACTTCACTTTGTGTTACAAATACGCATCGGTTTGAGACAATGGAGCTTCAGCTGCCAATGACGTCACCAATGCGACTAGAGTTCACAGTCAACATTGGTAATTATGTACACGTGTTCTTTTCCCCCGATGCTCCTGGCAAGGATGAAGCGTTGTATTATTCGAGTAAGTTTATACATTCTCAGAGGTCAACCAAATCCAATCAAAAACGATTCAAACAATTACTTTTTTTCTGATGCTTGAAAGCCACCGTTGGGTTGAGTAGAAACAAACTTACAACTTTGCACTTTTGTATCGTGTCCTTTCTCACTTAATTGTCAGGGTAAAATTGTAGTGTACACAATATAAGTTCCAAAAGTACTATCACCCATCCCAGCCTTTAACAATTTAAAAACTTCCCGGATCAGAAAAGACCGGGAACTGGTCGCAGGGGACCTGACCCATTTCTGGGTCAGGCTGACCCGGAAACTGGTAAAAAACTTGGATTTTGATTCGAATTATGCGTCCGTTACCCACGGGTCTTAGACACAGTTGCCGGATCATACTGACCCAGAAATGGTCCAGAACCCCCTGCGACCCAGAATCACGGTCAATTTCAATCAAAATCAGGGATAGTGAGATTGAACTCAACCGTTGTCGATCATATAGCATACATGAGCTGAAAAATGTTCACACAAAAAATAATTTATTGTTATTCCTAACAAGCAGGTTGAAGTTCCTTTTACGTTTTAGGTAGACAAGAAACGGTACATGGTTTTAACAACAACAAAAGTAATTCGTCTCTGCCGCTTGTCTTTTAGTTTATTTTTGATTAAAGAAAAATACTAATTGATTATTCTGCTTAAAATTGCAATACAGTTTGAAGTTATTTTTTGAGAAGGCAAAAATAATGGACATTGGTTTAGTTCTTTGTATTTGTGTGTGTGTGTGTGTGTGTGTGGGTGGTCCTGACAACAATGGAACAATGCACCCCACAAGGCCATTTCAATAGGAACAAACGGACCCCACAAGGGAATTCATCAGAAAAGGGAATAGAAAACACAAAAGCAGTACCCCACAAACCGGATTAGTGTGCGTGTTTGTGCGTTTGAGCAGTACGCAGGCCTACCATGATGACATAAGAACAAGAGGTCCACACAGTGTGGGGACTTGAAACACTACGTATTGCATTCCGTATTGCATTGATCAGGATGAAAATAAATGTGATATTGAATTGAATAGAAACAATTATGTGGACTTAAACACGTCCACATAATTTATGTAATTTTTTTTCTTCTAAAATAAGGGAATAAAAGAGTGGTGACGAGGTTTTAACCGGCCGTATAAAACCGGCAGGTTCGTGGCCGTGCGATAAAGGACCAACTCTGCAAGGTTTAGAAGGCTGATTAAGACCGAGTCACTACTCTTTTACTCCCATTTATAAATGTCAACCGCCCCCCCTTTTTGTTAAGCTTGAAGGTGTTGAAAAATCTGTACAACTTATCTGTTAGTTTTATATTCATGTGACGTCTTCGGGCCCCGTTTTGCGAGGGAGTTAATATGCATGCCACGCTCACCAGTTCTGCGTACGCGCGCGTGCTAACAGATTTTAGATTGAGCCATAATGTGTTGTTTGCGTTTCGCGTAGATTAGCGCCTGCGTAACCACGCGCGCCACGGGTATGCTTAAACACCGTGTTTAGCCGTGTTTATATCGCACGTTTAAACATGGTAATGTGATCTCCTCTCGACCAATCAGAATGGATGAACTGTCCCGAATATTTACAAATGCATATTAAATCTTTTGTTTTGGGAACCGTTCAATTGTTTTAATATTATATGAATGTAGACATATGTATTTAAACTAACCTGTGAAAATTTAATCACAAAAGGTGGTGACACTTTTGAGATATCGCTGAAAATCTGGAGCGGTTTTGTCCACGCAGGAAGAATAATCTTTTCCTGGCTTGCACAATCTGAGAGACATTTTTGCATAAAACGTTTCTCAGATTGACTATATTTTTTTTAGATCCCTCTTAAACCACATTCCCTAGAAGAAAATCATTTTTCCAAATGTTATTCATCATCAACAACTGCAGTGCTTCTTACCAAGTAAGATTTTATGGTCATTAATTGTTTTAGTAATTACCAAACGTATACCCTCCCTTTAAGTGCTCATAACAAAGGAATATTCACAGAGGGTAACGAAGAGCTGTGTGTGTGTGCAATGGATTTTTAAACCACTAAAGGTTTGACACATTCTTACAGTTGTCGGTCTTTAATCTGTTAACTAATTAATCTTTAAATGGTACTAAAACCAGATTGGGGCAATGCGGCAGCCGTTAATTATGTTGATTATTTTCAAATGAAAAAAAAAATCTTTTGTTTAAACGTTATTATGAGAAGTAACATACATTAAGTGAAAAGCATGCAATTCACCCTCTTTAAAAATTGTCTTTTGATACGCGTTGAACGATATTGATGAATGATGACATTGTTCATGATACTATGATTACTCTTAATTACTTGGCTGCAGGAATGCACGATAGTTATACTAGCATCTACAAACGGGAAACCTCCTCTCTTTCGTGGGAATTCGATCACTGTAAGGATGAAGTAAACTACATCGGAGTACCAGTCATGATCACATACGATAACGGTCGCTTCGAGGCGGCAGTCCAAGGGGTGCAAAATTCTACCCTGACATATGACGTCACGTCTCCACCTCAGCCAAGCTGGTTTGTTAGTTTTTTTTCCACGACTGAGGTTGAGTTGAGTTTCACTGAGCCTTGTATTAATTTTTTCGATCCACAATTCATGTAATTTCTGCAAGGCTAATAAACAAGTAATTGATTACTAACGTGTCATATATGAAATACCGTTAAAGAACCCTGCAGCGAGGCACCTGTATTGGCGCAACGTTGCAACAGTATCGAGCCACAGTTTTTTGGCACGCCCATTTGATAGGTTAAGAGGTTAAGAGGGTCTGTTCTGCCTTATCTCAATGATTTATGTCTGCTAAACCACTCTGCTGTCGGCACAAGATCACAAGACCTTCATTCACAAAAGGCCATTGAACCTAGAGCGGTCAGACACAACATGCCTTACCACTAAGCTTGTGGTAGTGATGAGTGGCGCACGTGCTGCAGAATAGGAGTTTGTGCATGACCTATGGGAATTTTTTTTTTTTTTCACCACCCCTCCTGACAAAATTGACGACCCCTGTTCTTTAGAAAACTTGTCTTGCTATTTGTTTTACTACCGCGGAGTAGATTTTCGGAATTCGGGAGACTTCTAAGTTCTTTGAGACTTCTAAATTCTAACCGAAAATGCGTACCTCACCATGCAATGTCTCAAAAATTATATTGATATAAGCTATGACGCTTTAGTAATGAATGTTGTATTTTTAATACAGCTGTAAATATTACGTATATTTGTTTGTTTTCTAGGATATTTTTCACAAATCTTTGACAATTAGGTATTAAGGTCAACCCCATTATCGTCGCATATCGTTGGGGTTAAAATCTATTCAATGATTAAATAATGCTTAATCGTTTTGCACTTGAGCATTTTGCACATTTTGTCTTATTCAAATTCACACAATATTTACACTTTATTTATGACTATTTTTGTGTCTGTTGTTTAAGTGTGTGTTGACATTTTCAAAATGGCACATTTATTTGTTTGACTATTAAACAACCATGCCATGTTTATTGAAAGCTTTGACGCCTTAGTAATTAATTTGGTATTTTTAATACAGCTGGAAATATTAAGTAAAGCTGTTCATAAAATATAATGCTTAGCGTCTGGGTGTTTCTAGGATGTTTGTTTTTAAAACACTTTTCAAGCTAAGAAAATGTTTTAGACAAAAGAATTTAAACTGCATTCTTAATTACTGTTCATTATTCATACGTGTTTATATGATTTTTTTTTAAAGTTGGAAATGAAAACAAAGCTCTACCTCTCAACACCGAACATAAATTGGATTCTTGTTCCGAATAAAACTCACAACGGTTAATCGCTTTCAGAGTTTAAACAATATTTTTGTCTAAGCATTTCGATTTGTTGCCCACAACTGTCAACAATTCAATCCACTTGAACACTCTCGTCAACCATTCTGCGTCTCAAGTATTGAAACATTACATCTTTGTCCCATATCAGTCTACAATTACTTCGTTTGAAAACAACAAATTATTATAGTTTTGTGAAAGATTGTCCAGTGCGACATCATAAGCAGCTTTGTCATTTTAGCATTCGAGCATAAGCTTTGTCACCAATGTGATTTCAGAAATATTATTAGTTTTTTAAACACTTTGGTTATGTGTAAAACATTGTGCGAGGTTGCAGTTTGTTATTACAGCGAGAGGAATTCCTGTTCTTTTGTAATTGTTATTCAATATAATTGTTTAGTATAAAACCTAGTTGTATTTGCAGATTTGAAATATATGTTTTTATAAAAATACTGAATTATAAGCATTTACTCTTAAAACATCTTTAAAAAACTAATATAACATTTTATCACACCTAGCTTAAAACAAGGATATTTAAAAATATTATTATTAGGGACTGTACTATTTGTTTTCAATTGTTTCGTTTTGATTATTTTTTCCCTAAAACTTTACCACAATGGCCCAATTTCATAGAGCTGCTTTAACATAAAATTGTGCTTAACATTTTATTGCTTAACAAAAATGTTCAAGATATCATTCAAACATGAAGCATGTGACATGTTTTTGGCTGGTAACCTTGTGGTAAAAAATATGTGTTTGAGCTTAATAGCTACTTTTTGTGCTTAAGCAGCTCTATGAAATTTGGCCTAGAGTACAAACTCTATAAATTATACTAGATTGACAAGGCTCTGCCCGAGCAACAAATTAATATCGTTGATTAATAACGTTTCATATAGAAAGACCGTTAATGGCCGTTACAATTGCTAGATGCAAATCATTCGGAGTTTTTGTTTACCCCAATCTCTGACAATCTTGGAGATTAAGGTTCATCCCAACATCGTCGCTTATCATTGTGGTTAAACTATGATTAATAAATAATGCTTAGTCGTTTTCCACTTGAGCAAATTTGCACATGTTGTCTTATTCAAATATTTAATTAACTGAAAAAAATATTGAACCACAAATGAAGCACTTTATATATATGACTGTTTAGTATGTTTTTTTAAGTGTGTTTTGACATTTAAAAACGGTACATTTTTTTGTTTGTCTTTCAAATATGCCATGTTGATTTAAAGCTACGACGCCTTAGAAATGAATGTTGTATTTTTAATACAGCTGAAAATATTACGTATAGTAAGTTGTTTAGAAACGATAATGTGTAGCGTCTGTGTGTTTCTAGGATATTTGTTTTTAAAGCACTTTTCAAGCTGAGAACATTTTTAGTCAATAGATTTAAACTGCTTGCTTGATCACTGTAAATTATTCATACGTGTTTAAATGAATTTTCTGAAAAAAAGTTGGGAAAGAAAACAAAGCTCTACCCCTCAACACTGAACATAAAATGGATCCGTGTTGTCCACAACTGTCACAAATTCAATGCAATTGGAATTATGAACACTCTCGTTAACCATTTCGCGTCTCAAGTATTGAAATATTAAATCTTTGTCCCATATCAGTCTACAATTCGTTAGAATCATTTGAGACAATTTCTTTACGTATCTGTAGTTGTAAGGAACGTTCCATGCTGATTCATACCGCGTGGTTTTCCAATCAGTACTAACATTACCTGGTTAGAATTATCGACTTTTAATTGAACGTTGAATCAAATTCTTTAAATCAAAACTAGAGATTAAATTGATATGATTGTAGCAAGTTTGCCTACAGATTAGAGTTTTTCTTAGAATCCACTGATTCTACTTTTGATTCGTCCAATAGAAAATCAGCAAGCTCAAGTTGATCACTGCATGATCCCTACTTCAAAACTGAGAAGGTACTCATTAAGGGAAAGAAACATCATTGTTTTTGGAAAGAAAATTCATCTACATTCTCAAGATTTCAATAAACACACCATAAAACAAACCTGTTAAATTCTCTTTTTTTCTTTCTTTTTATTTTTTCGGGGGGTGTGAAAACAACAAATTATTCCTGTAGTTTTGTGAAGAATTTTATCAACGTCCAAATTGAGATATTTTCCATTGCGACGTAATAAGCTGCTTTGACATTAAAGCATTCGAGCAAAGGTTTTGTCATCAATGAGATTTCAGATTTTTTAATTAGTTCTTAATAGGCGTATGCTTTGGTTACGTGTAAAACATTGTGCATGGTTGCAATTTTTTTTATTATCTTGTTCTTTGGTAATTGTTAATTCAATATAACTGTTGTGTATAAAACCTAGTTATATTAGAAGCTTTTAATTAGTTTTTTGTTGTCATAAAAATACTGCGTTAGAAGCAGTTAATCTTGTAACTTCTTATAAAAACAAATATTAAATTGTAGGACACCTGGCTCAAAACAAGGACATTCAAAAATGTTATTATTATTACTTTTTTTTTTTGAAACATTGGTTGGTGTTGATTATTTTTGGTCATAAAACATTTACCACCAGGGTCCAATTTCATAGAGCTGATTTAACAAAAAAAATTGTCTAACAACTTCTTGCTTCTTGCTTAAAACACTTCGCTGCAGTATCACGCAGTCATTGACTGTACCGTTGTAAACAAATTATGTTTACTCATTAACGTTACAGTCAAAAATCACGTTTTTTTTAAGTTCCTAAAACTCGGGGTGAGTCTGCGACCTACAGTCACCTTTAAAGGCCCATGTACACTATTGGTAAGATCGAAAAACACAATGTTCACAGATTCACACATAACTTACATGACTTAAAGTAAGTAATGGTAGAAAGGGTTCTTTGAAATATTTCTGCCTAAAATGCTATCGTTTCTGAGAAACGAGTAAAACAATAGTAATTATCGCGCATAATTTGAAAAAACAGAAAACACATAAGATCTCTTTTCACTATTTTCTCGTGACCTCGATGACCAATTGAGCTCAAACTTTCTAGTTTGTTCATGCATTTGTTTAATCACACAAAATGTGGACACTGATTTTGAGCTGTTACCAAAAGTGTACAATACCTTGACTTCGAAGCTCCATAGAATTCCCTTGAGGCTATAAACCCTAACCCCATTGACCCGCTCCAAAGTCTTAGATCTAGCCGCTGTTACTTGGGGCAATCAATCATCCTGTCACTGTTCCAGACATCAGGCAGACACCAGGTGCAGGTTGTGGTTTCGGGTAGGCCAAGTAAATAAGATAACTTGTTTCTCAGAAGACTGGTAAGCACTTTGATTTTGGTAACATTTTTTTGTTTGCAACTGAGTGTGCTTACCATCCAGGACGTTTTTTTTTTTGCTTTTTTTTGGTTTTGTTCTGGGGATTTAGTTAACGTTTCTGGGTCTAATGATACCATGTTAGAAGAGTTTGTGAGCAGCCAAATTAGTTTTTCACGCAATTTCACACGGTACTGCAGCGGACAGTTCGATACTGTAACGGCGTGTTACTTAGAAGCATGAACGTTGGATTTTGGCGGAGTTGGGTAAAAGAAATAACCAAAAATTCATTTTGCACATTTTTAATTTTTTTTTTTCTTCTTGGGATTCAGTGAACGTTTCTGAGTCTAATGGTACCATATTAGAAGAGTTTCTGAGCAGCCAAATTAGTTTTACACGCAATTTCACACGGTACTGCAGCGGACAGTACGATACTGTAACGGCGTGTAACTTAGAAGCATGAACGTTGGATTTTGGTGGATTAGGGTAAAAAATAACCAAAAAATTTATTTTGCACTTTTTAATTTTTTTTCTTCTTCTTCTTTGGATTCAGTGAACGTTTCTGAGTCTAATGGTACCATGTTATAATAGTTTGTGAGCAGCCAAAATAGTTTTACACGCAATTTCACACCGTACAGGGCTGACTGTGCGACCAGGGGACAGACGCTTTTGATTGTCATACTGCAGCGCAGGGTTTTAACAAAAATGTGCAGGATATCAGTCAAACATGCAGCACGAGACATTTTTTTGGCTGGTAACCTTATCTGGTAAGCACGATTTGTTTGTGCTTAGCTACTTTTTGTGCTTAAGCAGCTCTATGAAACTTGACCCAGGGTATAAACTCTATCTAGATTCACCAGGCTCGGCCTGAGCAACAAATTATTAACGTGATATATCGAACTATTTTATCACTTCATGTACTTACAGCTTTATCATTCATCGGTTTAGACGGAAAGTTATTTAAGTAAATTGTTCTGTTGTAATGTATTGCACAACTGTAAAAGTAAATAAAGCACTATAAAATGAAATCAGCTGGTTTAGTTGTTTTTTTGTCAGGAATGTTGCATAAACTTGAGCATAAAATGAGTGGTAGCATTGTATCTGCATGAAGCAGCTCAATGAACTATGCAAGTCCCGCGCATATTCGAAAATTGGTATCCGTTAATGTGCGAGAGTTTGTTAACCTTCATGGGTCAAAGCATTGCTCGTGGAACTAAAATAGTGACACAATTTTGGAAAACACGCGAGACGTGCATGGTCTGTACCCTTTTTGCATTGAACTAGGTACAAAGCGCCTCTTGTTTTATTCTATCGTTTGTTCCTGGATCGCATTTTCATGAGTTTTGACAGAAATGAGAACCTGAATCACTGCAGTTCAATCCGTACGGATATGACTACTACTCTAATGGTGAAATTGTCAGTTAATAGATTTGAAGCCAATACTTTGAGCTTCGAATAATGTATTGCCACTAGACAGTATGACGGTTGCCCTGGGGCATGGAGCGTTAGATCGCTTCGTGGTCGGAAGTTGCTACAATTCAACTGCCCATTGGTCTTTACCGTGTAAATTGATTTACGACTTGTTTCTCCTAGCAGCCCCCCCCCCCCCATTGGACGGATCTGTTGTTTTCACATCGCAAAATGTTTATGGAGTCTTCGTGTTAACTTGTTCTCTTGCGCTGTTAGATAAATTAGTTTGATAAATTTCTCTCTGCTTCGTTTGCTGTTATTCTGGAGTTTCTTTTGCTATTATTTAAGAGTTTGTGGCTGTTTGCTGTCTTTCTGCGTGTTCACACGGTTTTTGCTCTAATAATGCCTCGCTCAAAGCGTACTTCTGCCGCCCCAAAGTCAACAGCAGTCTTTGGTAGGCCTAAGCGGCAGAAGCGCTGCTCATCCAGGCGATCCGCTACGGTCACCACGGCGAGTGCGTCTGCGACTGCTTAGGCCTCATCCTTTTACTCCTGCTGTCAACGTGGAGGATCTCACTGTTCCAGTTATTGGTCTTCCGCAGCCTCCATCGATTCAGCAAAGTTCTGCTGATGTGTCAGCTGCCGCTCCAATCACCTCTCTGGAATAGGTGAGTTTCATTCTGGTTTAAAATTTCCTTCAGTAAACTTGTCAGCCCCAGTTATCACCCCAGTTATCATTGCAACAGACTTGGTTGCTCAATCCCCGCTGTTTAACGTGTGCGATGAGCTTGGGGCTGAAGTGCAAATGTCAATGCAAGACAAAATTTGTTTGTTTTAACAATTTGTTGTTTCTTTTTCTAAAGCGTCACCCTTGGCATGCGCGAAGTTTGCTGAAATATGCTGACATTGTTCATTCAGCTGCCTACCTTTGGCTGGCGCGATCATGGTATCATCTTCAGAATGAAACAAGCCCGTATGCCATCCCGCTCTTGGGCTACCATTGACGCTGAGTTGTGGCTCATTTGGTTGGTGCGCCGGTGCAGCCACATAAATTTCGGACCTACGAAGCAGTGGCTCCTTTCGGCAGCACTACAGCAGTGGTGGAGTGGGACAACGCCAGTCAAATCAAATGCCCCGTACCTGTCATGGTTTCAACCGTGGCCAATGCTTGCGTATAGCCTGCAGTTACGCGCAAGCTGTGCGCGTGCACTGCAGAGCTACTCGTGCCTTCAAGCCAGCTGCTAGCACCAACCCAAATCAAGCTCAATTTAAAGTTACTCCCTTTTCTGCATTCATTTCCTAACGAACGTGATTCTCAAATTCCCTTGCATGGTTTTTCCATGGTTAGGCAAAAGGTGGCACGTGAAGTTGAGCTTGGCAGAGTGGCTGGTCAATTTTCAGATTAATGATCACATTGATAAATCTTTAACTTCGGTCACTTATGCTAGTTTTGATTATGCCCTTGCCATGGTAACTCTTTAAGATCCCGGTGCTCTTATGGCCAAATCGGATATCAAATCAGCGTTTCGCTTGCTTCCGGTTCACCCTGATGATTTCATTTTGCTAGGTTTCACTTTTGATGACCACTTCCTTCGACAAATGCCTACGGGTCGTTCAATTTATTGTGCCACACTTGAGCGTTTTAGCACCTTCCTTGGATACAGTGCCTGCAAGGTGGCAACCATCCAGCACATTATGCACTCTCTGATTTATAACCTTACTTCACCACTTTGGGGTTCAGTTAATGATCACGGTGATCAAATCTTCTGAAAAAATGCCTACCAGCTGCTGTTCCTGTCATGACTGCCTTCATAAACAATACAGCTTAAGAACAGAAATTGTTCCCAGCGCCCTAAAATTGGCCAATATTCATTCGCCCTGTACTGAAGAAATCTGGTCTGGATCACAACACCTAACACAATTTTCGTCTAATCTCCAAACTTCCTTATATATCAAAGGTCATGGAGCGTGTTGCTTTCTCCCGACTACAGAACATTTGCTTGACAACCAAGTACTTGACACTCGTCATACGGCATTCCGTAAAAATTACAGTGTTGAGACTCTCCTGGTCAACTTGACAGACCACATTCTGGACGAGATGGATGTAAGCAACAAAACTGCTCTCATCTTGCTTGAAATTTCATCGGCGTTCGATATACAGTTGACCAAACCATCTTAATAAACCGTTTGCAGTCTTTTGGTGTTACATCACATGCACTCATCTGGTTTACATCCTACCTTGGGGAACCGCTTCCAGCGTGTGTCATTTGATGGCTCTAAATCCACACCCATAGCTCTCACTCAAGGCGTCCTACAAGGATCAGTTGGATGTCCACTCCTTTTCTCAATATATACTCTACCACTTGGCCGACTTATCTGCAGTCATAGCGTTTGATATCATATACGCTGACGGCATCCAACTTGACATCTTCTTTAAACTATCAGATACACATTTGCTCTCCACAATCAAGCGTCTAGAGGATTGCATCTCCGATATCCTGAAACTAAACGAGCTTAAATAAGAGTTCATGCTCATAAGTTCAAAGGGGAGGTTGAGCAAGATCTCCAAACATCCTATCATTTTTGGAACCTTGCAAATATACCCATCTGAAAAATGCCGCAATCTCGGTGTTGTCATAGATTCCAACATGACCCTTATTTACCCGTATCCATCGTTTTACATATTGTCAGGTATCAGCTCAGAAACATGTCTCACATCCGTAGGTTCTTGACCTTAGAGGCAACTGAGTTGATGGTCCACTCATTAATTTCCTCACGACTTGATTTCTGCAATGCCATTTTTGATCAACCTTCCCGAGTATCAGATAAATCGACTTCAACGCCTCCAGAACTCAGCCGCTAGAATTGTCACTTGCGTCAAACGGTCATCACATATCTCCCCAGACTACAAGCATTACACTGGCTTCCTGTTCGGGACCGCATCATCTTTAATATTCTCCTAACCATCTTCCACTCCCGGAATGGCACAGCAACTGAATATATCAAAGACTTAATCTATCTGTACAAACCTCCCAGACAGCATTGCTCCTTGAATAACCTGCTTTTAACCATTCCATGTTCCCTGCACTCCTGGGGTGATCGTTGTTTTTCACATGCCGGGCCATCTCTTTGGAACAGCATCCCACTTCAACTCAGACAAGCAGATACCTGTTCTCAATTGAAAACACATCTCAAAACCTACCCCTTTTCGGAAATCATAGCTTCGGCCTTGGTTGTCCGTTGTGTATAGAAGAGTTCCTGTCTTTGTTTGCGACAGGAGTGTCATACCTGACAGACATGGCGCAATAGAAGTGTTCAATATTATTATTATTATTTATTGTCAGTTAATGTCTGCTGCATGTAGGTCAGAATTAATTCGTCATTTTGTGTTCACGCCTATATGTTACCAACTAGTAGTATAAGAAATGACGTTACCACGTCTTCTGGTTGTGTCATATATTAGCGGCTACATCGAACTTTCTATTGAAACTGTATTTTGTTGTAGTTGCGGAACTACAAAAAGTTTCACTCTTTAAACTTGTTCTTTTGCTTCCAGCTATTGAAAACCAATTTCATATAGTCCCAACATACAAACATTTACAACTACTGTCGGGGCCCAATTTTATTCTGAGCTGCTTATACAAAGGTCAACAAATAGCTAAGCACAACATAATAGTATGCTTACCAGAATAAGGTCATCAGCCAAAATGCCATGGCACAAGTCCCGTTTGCTTATTGGTACTCAGCAGAAATTGTTGTCCTGTTTTAATCCGCAATCATAATATTAGTTCCCCGTTATTGTCATTTTAGCCTTGATTTAATAAAAGTCTTGGTCTACAGTGGTGAGCAAGAGATTCAGTTCTAGAGATTCAGTAAACTCAAATTTAGCTTTTAATAGTTGTTAAAAATTAGGCTAGTGGCGCTACTCAGTTATTCATATACTGAATTAAGTCAAGGTCTTCAGAGGGAGCAAAAAAAAAGCACTTAACAATTAAAATGATTAATGTTCGTTTATATATTTGTTTGTTTGTTTGTTTGTTTGTTTGTTGTTGTTGTTGTTTTTTTTTTTTTGGGGGGGGGCGGGGGTGCTTTCTTATTTGTTTGTTTGTTTGTTTAGTAGTTTTTGGCAGGATTCGTCAATGATGACACGAACTCGAAAATGAGCATTATATAATATGCTCAAGTAAACCCAATACTGTCTTTGGGTTCTGCAATGAAGTTTCCTTTCATAGAACTCTGTGTTTTTCACGCCTTCAATGCGTGAAACCGTAGGCGAGCCTCACATAATTAGTTGTTTCTGCTGGTAAATGTGAATCTAAAAATAAGTTGAATAACCAGGTAAACCTTGACGTTGTCGCCAAGAAAGCTAGAATACGTGGCTCTATAAAAACACCGCTCTACCTCTCCAAATGGCCGGGAAAGTTTCCATGGTTTCCTTTGTCATTCCCTAACGAACCATTCTGCCCCCAAAAAATATAAAAAAAATCAGTCACTCGCACGGCACCAGCGTTAATTTTTCTGTAGTTTGCGCGGCTATTTGATTGTACTAGTATAATTTCAGAAAATGTCTACCTCCAACTAGGCTTTATTAGAGGAACTACAAATTTGTTAATACATTTGAAGTCCGTTCCTTTAGTGGTGACCAATACATTCTGCTTTGGTAGTGACAAGTGAGTAGCAAGTTAACTCACTGTGTGATATACACTTTTCGTGCTATTGGCACCGGATCAAAAAGTTCTTACACTGTTGGTGCTTTTTGGCAAAGCTGCTCTGAAAGGTGAGTCATGTTAAGGTTGTTGTAAATGTGCGTAACTTAAAGGCACTGAACACTATTTATTGGTAATTACTCAAAATAATGGTTAGCGTGAAAACTTACTTGGTAACGAGCAATAGAGAGCTGTTGATAGTATAAAACATTGTGAGAAACGGCTCCCTCTGAAGTAACGTAGTTTTTGAAAAAGAAGTAAATTCTCAGTAAAATATTTGAATTGATTTCGAGACCTCACGCGTGAGGTCTCGAAATCAAGCAATCAAGCATCTGAAAGCACACAACTTCGTGTGACAAGGGTGTTTTTTCTCCCATTATTATCTCGCAACTTCGACGACCAATTGAGGTAAAATTTTCACAGGTTTGTTATTTTGTGCATATGTTGAGATACACCAAGTCAGACGACTGGTCTTTGACAATTACCAAAGGTGTCCAGTGTCTTTAAACGCGCGTACAAATGTGCCTGTCAATATTCCACAACATCTCGATCGATAGTCATCATAATATTGTAACACCAAACAAACAAACATGTAAAATTTTCAATGTCCGCTTAGAGAAAAAAGGGGGAACAAAACCATCTGTGTGGTTATTTGATTGTAATATTATAATTTCAAAAAAATTAATGAAACCGACCTCAGTCCGTCAACGTCAGAACTTAATTATTTGGCTAGGCAGTTGCACACTAATGATATTAAGTACAATTTCTGAAAAATTAACTGCACCTTCCTCAATTCTTACGTACACTAAAATCGGGGTCTGCAGTGGCGAGCAAGTGATTCAGTATACGGATTCAGTACACTCACATTTTGCTTAGTGCTCAATGTTAGACTAGCGGCGCTACTCGATTATTCATACATACTGAAGGCAGGGTCTTCAGAGGTGAGCAGGCATTATAGAGATTCAATACGCTCATTTTTAGTGGTCAATGTTAATATGAAACCACCACCCTTCTTTCTCGGTACTGAATCCAACAACTCTTGTGCGATTGATACTTTGAGGCTGAGCTGCTCTTAAAGGTAAGAGATGGTATCTCGTACGGGTGTATACCCACAACTATATCTGCAGAAAACACTCAAAAAAATAACTGTCTATATTGACCCGGATTCCAGGTCCCATGGAGCATGAACCATTTCTGGGTCGGGGTGACCCGGAAGTTTTTTAAATTGTTTTTTATTATGTCATTGTGACCTATTATGGGTAATTTTGACACACATTCTGGATAAAACTATCCCGGAATCCCCGAGTCTTGATAATTTCTTACCCGTGTTTGCTTTGGAGTTTATCTCAGTAACCAGATAGTATTTTTAACTCACACTGGGGGTGTTTGACCAAGAAGCATCTGATCAAAGAACTATGTAAAACAATTTTCTGCTTCCTTGGTAGATCGCTCCGAACGTAGACAGTTACAGTGATTTCATAACTCTGACCTTGCAAGAAATATGAAAATAAGTGAAAAAGTAATTATTGTGTCAGAAATCTATTCTATTTAATGATTTTGCATAAAGAACTATTTGAAATTTCAAAAGATCACTGAAGAAATGACCTGTTTTGTTTACACAGTTTTTTTTTCGCCACCGTGACCGGGTTTCTACGCCAAACTTCTATGGTTTCTAATGTTTTTGATTTTTACCAATCCAAAGATTGTTATGTTTTTTGAAACTGCATATACAAGAAAGTAGAACACACTGAACATTGATTTGTGTTTGTTATATCAATTAATACTATTGGTAGTGCCCGTAAAAGAACCAAGAACACTTATCGTGTAAGAGTAGGGGTTAACCTCTGTTAACATGGCAAGCACCCTTGTTTACAGGATTCCTCGGGTTTGCGAGCTGCAGTAATTAGGTTCACTTATAAGGCATACTTTGTTTCATTACCAGGAATTCATAAGCCAGGCGCCTCTATCATCAATGAAATTGTATTAATATCAGTCCTTGGTTCATCACGGATTGTTGATACAGGTTGCATAGTTTATGTTTAAAACATTAGGAATATGTCTTTCATTTATTATCAAACGGTGGCTGAGCTCCCGAAGACAATCCAACGACCGTGACCGAATAATGAGGTGTCAGTCAAAACAGAAATCCTTAAAAAGATATTTCCAGACCTAGTTGTTGCTACAGCTGTAACTGCACAGCAATTTCTAACATTCTCTGGAGTTTAGAGATGACGGTCGGTTAGCTTTGAAAACAATCCTCCTCCCATTCAATTCAGTATCTCAACTGTGGATATTGGTTTGTTGCTGCAAATCAGTAAGTCCCGTATAAACTTTTTTTTTTTTTGACTAAATCTGTTTCTGCAGATAAAATTATTACGCTCACCCACCTTAGAAACACCGAATAAAATAGAGGCCAAACTTAGAGCTGGGCCCAAGAAACGTTGTAATCATAGCTTGTTAATTAGAAATTCCTTCTCTCCCTCTACAAAGTGACAATCGAGGCAGGACAAGGAGTCAAAGTTTCGCCACCGCCTGCACATAGATCAGGTTTCCCGCTCGTAAATGATGGAAAAGCACCTGGTATGTCTGCTGCCGTCTAGGCTTTAGCGTTCCAAGTTCGCCAATCCCGTCGAATCCCAACTTTTGAATTGGTGACAATTGTTCTTAACGTAACACCGCAAGCACGTTTCAACTAGGACTTTTTGATAAGAAATTTTGTTTTCCCTCTATTGCAGATTAAAGTTGTGACCGCATTATGACTGTCATCGCAAGCACTCTTTCCATTTTAACAAAAATATTGCTGATGGTTGTTTCTTCTGATGTTGTAAATGGAGTGTGTCAACCTGCATCGCGTGCCTACCAAATGCATCATGGAAATATACTTGCATTCTATCCTAGCCCGGTGCAAGACCATGCACTCAAAGATACAATCTACCAGGTTAGAAATGCAAGTTCAGACGTGGTATGTGCAGTACACTGTCTGCAAGATGATTCCTGCAAGTCATTTAACTACTGCAAAGACGAGCTTTGTTATCTCAAAACAACAAACAACTCCGTAAAAGGATCGAAAATTCAGCTATCCGCTGGGTGTCGTCACTACGGATATGAAGAATTACAAACTGAAGGTAAAAACTAGAAATGTGACGCATGTGTCTTTATTTTTTTATTTTCTTTGAGGTTCAGTCTTATCAAAAGCTTTGAATTAGATTTATCGTTACATAACCTTATTAAATACGACAAAAAGACAGACGTTTTTCATTGGTTGACTGAAACGATGACGCCAAAGACAGACACACTCATACGACCAGTATATGAACACAATCTATTTTGATCTAAAATTTAAGTTGTTTGTCTCAAAATTGAAAAGTACTAAATTCGAAAGCTGTCACTTATTGTTTAATGAAACAAAATTGATACTCCTGAGTTTGATTTACGCGGTTGAAGGTTGATTTAATCTGCTTACTGAACAATTTGTGTTTTGTTTGTTTTGTTTGTTTTGTTTGTTTGTTTGTTTGTTTGTTGGGTGTTTGTTTGTTTGTTTGTTTGTTTGTTCGACATCTAATGGCACATATTAAGCATACTCTAAGGTGCTCATGTTATAAAGACAGTTTTCTGCATAAATGAGATTTACAGTAAAACTGTTACTAAACATTGCCTATTAATGTTCACGGATGAACTTAATTCGCGACGCAAACCTGTTGATTATTAGCTTAAATTCACTACATAAATATTGAAGGGGCCTCTTCTTGTCAAAAAAAATCACATTATATTTATGCACTCAAATAAGTAAAACAAAAAAAATACCCTCGGAAGAGCCCACTAATGGCTATTAGGATTCAGTTTCATTTGGATGCGATTTGGACGGACCCTTCTCCATGTCAACTATGACCCGACACTTTTTGCCAAACATTTAAACCAAGCCATGATTTACTTTAATCTACGTCAAAGGCAAAGTACATGATTAGTAACTGTCTGAAGAAAAACTTTCTATATTCAAATCAAAAATTAAATGATTATGAATTTCTCACAGACACCATTTTCTCCAGAAATAATTATTCTAAAATGAAAAAATAATAGTTACAAAAATAGCATTCGAATACACCCAATCAGCCTATGTAAGCGCGATGTGGTAGTACGCGTTGTCTACTCTAAAATCAGAACGACTTGATGAAAGTTCACTGGTTGGTTGGATGGTATATCGAACAGAACTGAGAGGATGGGGACAAATTAATATTCCAACTTTCCACACAATGATGTTTTCTTTACTTTGTTGCCGGTTTGTCTCATATCAGGGCTTAAACTTCCTCACTTTTCAGTTAAACAAATTGAGGGAACGTCACTTTGTGTTACAAAAACGCATCGGTTTTGGACAATGGAGCTTCAGCTGCCGATGACGTCACCATTGCGACTAGAGTTCAAAGTCGACGAGGGTAGTAATGTACGTGTGTACTTTTCCCCCAATGCTCCTGGTAATGATGAAGCGTTGTACGTAGTTGGTAAGTATAAACAACAGTTTAATATTTAACTACAATTTTTCATTTTTCACCTGTTTTGAAATCTATAGCAACTTTTCTCGATTTTTTTTCTTCAAATGTTCAAACTGTGCTGTTTTCCTCAGTAAAATTCTACTGAAAGAACAAAATAAAAATTCGGTGCACTTTAAAAAGTATTTTTAATGGAATTGTGTACTCTTTTGTTAGCAAAACAATTGGCCACATTTTATACTCATTTTTTAGCATCAAAACATCTAATTTAAGTGAGGGGATAGATTGTGGTATTCCTTGTTCCTCAAAACTAGCCGAAAAGAGGATTTAATAAATTTGTGTATCCTTTTTGTTTTCCCCTTTGTTCCGTAAACCAAGCTCAAAAGAGGAAGGGATGGAATGTTTGATCCTTTGTTCCTAGAATAAACCCTCTTCTTGTGAAACTGTTTTTATGTCTAAATAACACACACAAAAAATTGCATATATATTTTAACTATTAACTAGAATTAATAGATATTTCAATTGTTGGCCTTGCAATTTGTTTGTAAAATCTGGAGCAAGTTCTTCACAATTTCGAAGAGAAAATGGTATAAACGAAAAATTAGTTGCTTTAAAATTCTGTTTAGATAGAAATTTCCAGATTTTAAAGAAAATGTTATGCTGTAAATTTGAAAATTATTTAAAGTTTGCAGTTTAAAAGGAACCTGTTAAATACAGTTGTCATTCTCAGAGGTCAACCAAATCCAATCAAATATAATTCAAACAATTACTGTCTTCTGATACTTGATTTTGTATCGTGTCCTTCCTCACTTAGTAGTCGGGTTAAAACTTTAGCGTAAAATAATGGAGTTGGCTTTGTTCTTTGTATGTGCGTGTGTGAGTGTGTGCGTTTGAGCATTACGCATGCCTACCATGTGGACCTGAGAACAAGAGGTCCACATAATGTAGGGACTTGAAACACTACGTATTGCACACTGCTATGGACTGTTCAGAATGAAATTGAATGTGAAGATTAATTGAATAGAACAAATATGTGGACTTACACACGTCCACATAATTGATGTAGTTTTTTCTTAAATGACGGAATAAAAGAGAAGCAACGGTCGTTTCAAAAGGTGGTATAGACTTTATTTTATATCGCCAAAAATCTCGAGCGGTTATGTCCACGCAGGAAGAGTAATCTATGACTGGCTTGCACAATCTGAGAAACGTTTCTGCATACAACGTTTCTCAGAATGACTATTATTTCTTAAATCGCTCTGAAACCACATTCCTTAGAAGAAAATCGTTTTTTCAAAATGTTATTTATCGTCATTACCTCCAGTGCTTTTTACCAAGTAAGTTTTTATGGTCATTAATTATTGGAGTATTTACCAAACCTATACCCTCCCTTTTAGTGCTCAAAGCAAAGGAATGTTCACAGAAGGTAACATAGAGCTGCGTGTGTGTGCAATGGATTTTTCAACAACTCAAAGTTTGACACATTCTTTTAGTTGTCGGTCTTTAATCTGTTAACTAATTAATCTTTAAATGGTACTAAAACCGGATTGAGGCAACGCGACAGTCGTCAAACATTTTGATTATTTTCTCGAATGTTTCTATGAGATGTTACATACATTAAGTGAAAGGCTTGTTTGGATAAATTCACACACTTTTTAATTTTTTTTTTATGTGCGTTGAACATTATTGGTGAATGATGATATTACTTTTACTCTTAATTAATAAATACCTTGGAGAGTTTATGCACTCTGATTGGTCGAAGACTGGTCACGTGGGGGTGTATTAACATGTGATATAAAGACCGGCTCAGTAAAATAGCGAATAAATGGCCCCTTAACAAGCACATTGTTGTGTAAAATCCTATGCACTATGTGCTTGTTGCGCGGCATACTACTGGTATCAAATCAACTCATTTCTTTGTGCGTATTTATTTGTTTATTTTTTTGAGCAGGACAGATGGTGCCGCGTGCGGAAACATTCCACGCGTAGGCGTGAACGCGCAGACAATGTATCAATTTAGGGTAACTGGTACGCGCATGAAACCTACATAATGCAAAGTCATGGTCTGGTTCTTGAAAATATGTATAAACAGTTCATTATGTGTAAGAGACTAGGTACCACACAAAAGTTGAACAGCCAAAGGATTGGACAGTTTTTTCGTTATAAGGCATTTATTAATGGGATTAACAGTGCGATGAGCCGGTCTTCACTTAGACTTGGTTCAAGTCGGGTTTCGTGCTACCGAGTCAACGGTACATTCTAGCTAGCTATGATGAGCTTTTTTAATGTGCGCCCTCTAGTGCCAACTCGTTGCCAATCTAGGCAGTTGGATCGCGAAACCTGACTTGGCGAATCCGCCACAGGTTTGTGCACGGCCTACGAGCTCATCTACCCATTTGGGTAGCAGCCAATGAGGTTGCAGCATTCAGCGAATCAGCATGCAAAATCAATATGCAAAGAAATCTAACGCAACGACGATACATTATACATGTACAGTACATGTGTGTGTACACATACACGGTCCTACATATTACCATGTATCCGGCCGTCTCATGTACTTTATGACTTGACCATTCTATTTTGGGGTCATCCATGAATTCTTTAAGAGTCCATTTGACACCTTAATAAATATGTGTAATGTTTCAATCAAATTTGTACGTATTATATAACAGCTTAATTACAAGATGTTAAATAAATAAGGGATATTTACAGTCACAAGCTGTATGAAACTTTGTGGAGTAAAATTTGTGAGCCCCTAGTTTAAAAATGAACGTGTCTTAAAAAAATTAACTGATTTCATTGGTCAGCAGGTTGCATATTTTAAACTGTTGCATATGCATTGTGTGAATAACTACATATCACGCGGGGGGTGCCTCCGGGCGGATTCATCAAGTCGGACTTTCGAGAGCAGAGTTGATTGGCACTTTTCTGTCGAGTGATGGCGCGCAACAAAAAGAGGTGAAATAAAGCTGGGTCTGATGGATGCAGTGGATTAATCAGAAATCCAAGGACTCGACGAAAGTTCAACTTGGGTCAAGTCTAGTCTTCACTGCGTGGTAATGACCTTGGTTGGTGGCTGGTCGCTGTTAATGGACCTCGCCTTCGGCTCTGTCCATTAACAGCGGCCAGCCACCAGCCCGGTCATTACCACACAGTGAAGACCGGCTCATCGCACTGTTAATCCCTAATTAATTGGCTGCAGGGCTGTAAACTGATTCTGCTTTCATCATCGTTCAGTTTAAGAGAGGCGTAAACTACATCGGCCTACTAGTCATTATCTTATTAACTTTAATAATCTTAATATTCTTTCAATAACTTTTGTTTAAACGTTTTTATCAGATGTTACATACATTAAGTGAAAGGCTTGCAATGATAAATTCACGCACTTTAAACAATTTCTTAAAATTTGCGTTGAACAATGTTGATGAATGATGACATTGTTCTTGATGTTATTGTTACTCTTAATAACTTGGATGCAGGTCTGGGTGGTTTTTCTGCTTCCATTATGAAATGGGAATCCTCCTCTCAATCGTGGTCAACAACCGCTCAGTCTAAGATTGGCGAAAACTACATCGGAGTACCGGTCATGATCACATTCGATAACGGTCGCTTCGAGGCGGCAGTCCAAGGGGTGCCAGATTCTACCATGACTCATGACGTCTCATCTCCAACTCAGCCAAGCTGGTTTGTTAGTTTTTATACCTCCACTGAGGTTGAGTTGAGTTTCACCGAGCCTTGTATTAATGATTTCGGTCCGCAACTCACATAATATTGACAATGCTAAGAAACAAGTTATTGATTAATAACGTGTCATGTAATATAAAAATACGTTAATTGCCTTTACAATAGCCAGATGCAAATCATTCTGGGTTTTTGTTTCCCCAATATGTGACAATCTTTGAGAGTAAGGTCGATCCCATCATCGTCGCATATCATTGGGATTAAAATCCAATCATTAAATAATCCTCAATCGTTTTGCACTTGAGCATTTTGCACATTTGTCTTATTCACATGATAAATATTTAATTAACTTAAACAAAAAATTAACCACGCGTGAAGCACTTTATTTATTACTATTTTAGTGTGTGTTATTTAAGTGTGTTTTGACATTTTTGAAAAGATACATTTGTTTGTTTGACTTGCCACGTTGATTTAAAGCTATGCCTTAGTAATGAATGTTGTATTTTTAATACAGCTGGAAATATTACGTAAGTTGTTTAGAAACAATGATGTTTAGTGTCTGGATGTTATTAGAATATTTGTTTTTATATCAATTTTCAAGCTGAGAACATTTTTAGTCAAACGTTTTTAACTGTTTTTTTCAATACCGACATTATTCATACGTGTTTAAATGAATTTTGGGAAAAAGTTGAGAATTAAAACTAAGCTCTACCTCTCAACACCGAACATGAAATGGATCCATTATCTTAATAAAACTCACAACGATAAATCGCTTTCCAAAGGTCACACAATATTTGTATCTAAGCAATTTGATTTGTTGTCCACAACTGTCACAAATTCAATCCAAATTCAATCAAATTTGTATTTGTAGGGAACGCTCAACTGGTTATTCATAACGTGTATTTGTCCAATCAGCACCAAACTCACCTAGTTAGAATTATTTTACTTTTTTTCTATTAAACGTTGGACCAAATTCTTCAAATGAAAACTGGAACTGTTTTTGTTAGAGATTATATTGATATGATTGTAGAAAGTTTTTTTTACAGATTTGAGTTTCTATAGAGCGCTCTAATGATTCTGCTTTTGATTCGTCCAATAAAATATCAGCAAGCTCAAATTGATCACTGAGCGATCCCCGCTTCGAAATTGAGAGGGTACTCGTTAAGGGAAAGTACATAATTGTTTTTGGAAGAGAAAATTAATTTACATTTTCAAGATTTTAATATACACACCAAAAGACAAACTTGTGAAAATTTCATCAAACTCAGTGGTCGTTTATTTATTTGATTTTTTTTTTAGTGTGTGAAAACAACAATTTATTCCTGTAGTTTTGTGAAGGATTTTATCAACGTCCAAATTGAGATATTGTTTAGTGCGAAATAATAGGCAGCTTTGACATTTTAGCATTAGAGCATAAGTTTTGTTATTGATAAGATTTCAGATTTATAATTAGTTCTGTAAATGCCTACAGTCGTATACTTTGGTTACGTGTAAAACATTGTGCATTATTGCAGCTTTTTGATTACTGCGAGAGGAAATCTTGTTCTTTTGTATTTAATTCATTATGAATGTTGTGTATAAAACATAGTTGTATTTGAATTATATTTTGTCATAAAAATACTGCATTAGAAGCAGTTACTTGTTTTACATCTTATAAAAAGAAATATTAAAGTTTATGACACCTGGCTCAAAACAAGGACATTCAAATATTGCTTCGTGTTGATTATTTTCTTTCGTAAAACGTTAACCACCAGGGCCAAATTTCAATAGAGCTGCTAAAACATTGTGCTTAACAACTTCTTGCTTAAAAACAATATGCAGGATATCAGTCAAACATGAAGCATGTCACATGTTTTTTTGCTGGTAATCTTATTCTGGTAAGCATGATTTGTTTGTGCTTATCTACTTTTTTTTTTGCTTTAAGCAGCTCTACAAAATTTGGACCATGGTATAAACTCTATAAATACTAGATTCACCAGGCTCAGCCTGAGAAACAAATTAATATCGTGATTTTCCAAACCATTTTTTCACTTCATGTACTTACAGCTTTCGTGGTTCATTTTTTAAAATACAAATCAATATAGTATCAAACGAAGGTAAATTTGTTTCATTCATCTGTTTAAACAAAAAGTTATTTAAGTAAATTTTTCTATAATAATGTATTTGCACAACTGTAATAGTTAATAAAGCATTGGAAATTAAATCAGTTTGATTATTTGTCTTCTGTCAGGAATGTTGCATAAACTTGAGCAGAAAATGAGTGGTAGCAGTGTATCTGCATGATGCAACTCAGTGGACTGTGCAAATCCCGCACATATTCGAAAAATGGTACCCGTTAAAGTGCGAGAGTTTGTTTCCTTCATGGGTCAAAGCAATTATCGTGGGACTAAATGGTCCCAACACGCAAGACTTGCACAGTCTATACCCTTGTTGAATTGAAGCAGGTGCAAAGTGCCTCTATTTTTTTTCAATCGTTTGTTCATGGATCGCATTTTCATGAGTCTTGACAGAAATGGGAACCTGAATCACTGTTCAGTCCGTACGGATATGACTACTACTCTACTGGTGAACATGTCAGTTAATCGATTTGAGACCAATACTTTTAGCTTCAAATAATTTATTGCCACTAGACAGTATATCGGATTGCCCGTGGCATGGAGCGTTAGATTGCATCGTGGTCGGAAGTTGCTACATTTAACTGTCATTCTTGCTCTTAAAATCTCCCGGGTCAAACTTTTGACCCTTCCTACGGGTCAAATTTTTTTGGCCCTTTTCCGGGTCAAAATTTGGGTTCATGACGTCATGTCATGATTGGATAAAAAAAAAAAACGTGATGAAGCAACTATTGCTTCGAACTGCGCCATTTTGTTTGCAAGTGACTTCGTCGTCGGCGCTCAGAGTATCATCACAGAAGTCAAAGATTCATTGAATACTAGTAGGGGCTGCCTATTTATGTGGTAGTAGATGAAGGTAAGTTGAAGCTACAAAGTACAATTTCATTAGGTTTATTTTTCATAAAATGTGAGTGTGTGTGTGTTTGTGGTCCCATTTCACGAGTTACGTTTTGTCACCGATGGGAGGCACGCAAAGCAAACCCCGGTCCAACCGTGTACAGTAGGCCAATGCACTTTGCTTCCGACAACCAGTACACACACACCAGTTGTCTAGTCCAGAAGGGCTCGTTGTCGGGAGTGTACGACATGTTCAGTGTTGCTAGAGTAATACATGTACTACAATGGCTACCTTGCGATGGCTGTCTTGCATTGCCTGAGTTAGGATCGCTTTGTACATCCGACATTCACCCATTTTTAACTTGTTGTTTGGTGTACACTAAATTCTCTTGCTCGCCAATCGATAGGAATCCGAGTGAGTGTGGTACTTGGATGTAGCTACTAACGTTAATGGTTCTGTTGTCTATGTTTAAAGACTGTAAACTGTACACAATTTTGGGTTGAAAAAACAAATAGCAGGGGCCTAATGGAAAATAATATGGAATACAAAAATAATTTGGAAGTTGGGCACTGTGTATATTCAGAGCACAATCAATGTTCTGCCGAGAAGTGTTGTTGATACAATGATGGATTTAGAACATAACAAAATCAACTGAATTTTATTCACTTCTAAGACCCAAAGATGGTAATGCTTGTGTTTGCCGTATACTTCTTTTTAAATTGATTTTTTTTTCACTATGCAGCGAGGCACCCAACCACAGTACTGTGGCACATATCAAGAAAAACATAACCATTTCAAAATGGTAGATCCCAACCCCGTGATACTTCTTGATATCCTGCAGTGTACCAGTACACACTGTTTAGGAGGGGTTTCAATCAACAGGGGTCGTCAATTTGGCCAGGAGGGGTGGTGAAAAAAGAAGAATTCCCATAGGATATGCACAAACTCCTATTCCGCAGCACGTGCGCCACTCATCACTACCACAAGCTTAGTGGTAAGGCATGTTGCGTCTGACCGCTCTAGGTTCAATGGCCTTTTGTGAATGAAGGTCTTGTGATCTTGTGCCGACAGCAGAGTGGTTTAGCAGACATAAATCATTGAGATAAGGCAGAACAAACCCTCTTAACCTCTTAACCTATCAAATGGGCGTGCCACAAAACTGTGGCTCGATACTGTTGCAACGTTGCGCCATTACAGGTGCAGCGCTGCAGGGTTTTAAAGTTAACAATTTGCGAGTCGAGAAGTTTTCCTCTTCACATGTTCAAACATCCTTTCAAACGTGTACATTTTTCGCTGGCCATGCAATTCTTCAAACAATTTGTCCACTATAGTCCTTATCTGGTAGGGTTTAACGAGATTTAGCAAAGCCATTATTGCATTGGCACAGAGCAGATTATTGAAATAATTTTTGCACATGAATGTTGTTTTTGTTTTTAAATGAGTACAATTTACTTATGTTGTCATTCCAAACTTGTATTACAATCTGTATCAAAGACGGAGAAGGTATAATTTAGTCTGGTTCCCTGACCAAAGATTCCTTGACGTCTCTTGTTAAAAATCTTAGGTCAGGTATCACCCACGGTTAAAAATAGAGCATGACGCAACTTGTCAGGGTCGGGGGTCATCTCCAGGGAATTCGTGTCTGCACCTGATCGGAAGGGTCGCACTAAATACCGACAACTCACGACCCCTCACGACAACACATTTTAAATACACCTTAAAACATTTGAACATAAATCAACCGTTAAATATATGTAGAAGAGTTATATGCATCTAAATCACCTTCAAACTGTTGAAAAAATTGTATTTTTAACTGTAAAAAGTTTTTTTTTACCCCGAATTATAAACGAACGGTAGCATCCGCCATGTTGTCTTTCGACGTACCTGGTCGATACCATTATACCGCAGGGGTAATACAAAAAGCAAGATGATCATCATGGGTATGTGCCCTCCAGCAGTGCGGTCCAGAAAGCAATTGTGCTTTTTCGTTCCTAAGGCTTATCCCCGTTGCCTATTGTAAATGTTCTGTGAAGCTGTTAGTTGTCGCGCAACCCTCCGAAATAATAAAGCCTTTAATCTATATGTACACCAAAACCCAATTGCGTGCATGTGTTGCGCAATGGTAACACCACGATCGGCTGCCCATAAAGAAAATTAAGCCGCGCTTAATTTTCTGTTTGTTTAGGGAACTATTTAACATCATTAAGTAAAGGTCAATTATTTCACTCTTATCTCTATGGAATTTGTGAGCTCAAACAAAAAGTTGCAATTTTGAACTGTCGGACTCGGTACATTGTTACGAAAAAAGTACTTATCGTTGTTGAGGGCTTATTGTCAACGCCTGTGCAAGGTATGGTTGAGGCGAATACCCATAACAGTAAACTTTGCGAATCCCACAAACAAGGTTACTTGAAGTGGGTCAAATTAAACAGACAACGGTTTTGTCTAATCTCTGCGTACAAAACATTGTGCTGCTAGCGTATAGATTGGTCTGTATCCAACTAGATTATTGTGTCACTACTCAGTTATCTGTCGTCAATGTCTTCATTTTGACGCCTTTTGCCGCTAATAAATGCTAACAATTCAAATATTTTCAGAAACTGGTAAAAAAAACGGGGGATTTTACTCTGGAATCTGCGACATTTTGACACAAATTCCGGGTCATGACTACGGGTCGATGGGACAAGGAACCCATAGGTGATTCTGATCCAGCAGATTGGTTACCAACCAAAATATCATGTCACGCAAGCACAATGTAAACATTATCCTGCTCATTAATTGCGCTCTGCAGATTTTGCCCCTGTTACTTGGTTGAAATGGTTGCAGGTCGTTGTAATTTTTCTTTTGAAAAGAAATTACAATAAAAAGTGTTAAGTAACACCAAATTCTCCCCTGAATCGGTTGGACCACAATTTTGAGGGCATTTAAAAATGTCTGCTTGGTGCCAATGCCTGCCAATTTTTCCGTTCCTGTAAAATCCTTCCAAAATTATACCACTCTTGACTGTGTGGAAAACTTCATTAGCATCCTCTAATTAGACACTACAGGCATGCACCCACCATTTCTGCTTATTGAGTTATTGCATCCAAAAGATCAATACATGCCTCTGAAAGACAATCTTTTCTCAATCTAAAAATTGTTGAATATTTAGGTAAACCTACATGCTGTCGCCAAGAAAGCTATAATACGTGGTTCAATAAAGACATAGCTCTCCCTCACAAGGTGGCCGGAAAGGTTTCCATGGTTTCTTTCGACACTCCGTAACGAGCCATTTTGCACAACAACAAAAATCATCATTTAGCCGCAGGGCACCAAGGATGATTTGTGTGTATTTGGCGTGGTTATCGGTTGTAATATTATAAATTCAGAAACTGTCTATCTAAAACTAGGTTTATACATAGTGGAACTACTCAATTATTTATACATCTGAGGTGCGTGCCTTCAGTGGTGACCGAGACATTCTGCTATGGTAGTGAAAATAATATACACTTTTCGTGCTGTTGGCAACGGATCAAAAAGTTCTTACACTTTTGGTGCTTTTTGACACAGCTGCTTTGAAAGGTAAGTAATGGTTGTTTTAAATTTGCGCAACTTAAATGCGCGTAAAAATGTGCATGTCAATATTCCACAACATCTCGATCGATAGTCATCATAATATTTTAACATCAAACTAACACAAAAAATGCGAAAAGAAATACGAAAATGAGTGAAAACGTTATAATTGCTTCGATAGCAACTAGACTATTTCTATTTTGTGATAATGCATTGAAGAACAATTTGAAAGTTTCAAAAAGTCACTGAGCAAATAATCTGTTTTGTTTACGCACAACAACAAAATTGCTATCGTCATGGGTTTCTAAGCCAAACTTCCATGGTCTACTTATTTGTTTGATAATATCCCTCTACATTTTGAGAAAACAACACTTCCGATTCGTTTAAGACTATATACATTTTTACTTGTTTTATAACAAAGATTGTTATGTTTTTTTTTAGACTGCATTAAACAAGAAAGTAAAACAATATCAACATTGATTTGTGTTCGTTGTATCATTTAATACTATTGGTAGTGCCCGTATAAAAAGCAGAACACTTATCGTGGAAGAGTAGGGGTTAACCTTGATTAACATGGCAAGCACCCTTGTTTACATTATTCCTCAGGTGTGCGAGCTACAAAAATTAATTCCACGTATAACGCATAGTTTGTTTCATTACCAGAAATTCAAACTACTATCAATATGCAGTATTACTCAACATTAATGAAAATATATTAATATTATCCTTGGTTCGTCAGGGATTGTTGATACGGGTGGCATAGTTAGGTGTACAACATTAGGACTTTGCCTTTCATATTATCCAGCGTTGGCTGAGCTCCCGAAGACAATCCAACGACCGTGACCGAATAATGAGGTGTCAGTCAAAAGAGAATCCTAAAAAAAGAAAAATCCAGACCTAGTCGTTGCTACAGCTGTAACTACAAAGCATTTTTTTATTACATTCTCTGAAGTGTAGGGAGACGATCGGTTAGCTTTTAAAATAAACCTCCTCCCATTCAATTCAGTGTATCAACTGTGGATATTGGTTTGATGCTGCAGAATCAGTAAGTCCCGTACAAAATCACTAACGCTCCACATCTTAGAAACACCGGATAAAATAGAGCCCAACCTTGGAGCTGGGCCAAAGAAGTATTGTAATCACAGCTTGCATAAAACCCTTCTTTCCCCTAAAACTTACACTCGAGGCAGGACAAGGACACAAAGTTTAGCCACCGTCCGCGCATAGTTCAGGTTTCCCGCTTGTTATTATGTAAATTATGGAAAATCACATGGTATGTCTGCTGCCATTTAGAGCACCAAAGTTTGTCAATGCCATCGAATCCCTACATTTGATTTGGTGACAACTGTTCCTAACCTAACACCGCAAGCTCATTTTTACATGGACTTTTTTCATTTTCATAAGGACCAAACGGTTTTTTCCAATCTGTTGCAGAATAAAGTTGCGACTGCACTATGACTGTCATCGCAAGCAATCTTCCCATGTTAACAAAAATATTGCTGATTGTTGTTTCTTCTGATGTTGTAAATGGTGCGTGTCAACCTACATCGCATGACTACCAAATGCATCAAGGAAACATACTTGCATTCTATCCTAGCCCTGTGCAAGACCATGCATTCAAAGATACAATCTACCAGGTTAGAAACGCAAGTTCAGACGTGGTATGTGCAGTACACTGTCTGCAAGATGATACCTGCAAGTCCTTTAACTACTGCAATGACAAACTTTGTCATCTCAAAGCAGCCAACAACTCCGTAAAAGGTTTGGAAATTCAGCTATCTGCTGGGTGTCGTCACTACGGAGATGGAGGTAAAACCAAGAATTGTAGCATAATCTTTTGTCGGTTTTTTTTTCTTTTGAGGTTCAGTCTTTTCAAAAGGTTTGAAATAGATTTGTTGTTACATAACAATAGTAATTACGGAAAAAAGACAGACGTTTTTCAATGTATGACTGAAAAGATGAGCCAGAGACAGACACATACATATAACCAGGAGGATGAACACAGTCTATTGATTACCTAAATTTGGTTTGTTTTTCTGAAATTTTAAAAGTCATGAGTTCGAAAGCTTAAACTTATTGTTTAATGAAACAAAACTATTTTTACTGAGTTAGATTTAGGCAGTTGAATATTGGCGGCCAAAAGGGCCAAAACTTATAAATGTATAAACTAAAGGACAAACAAAAATCAAAGCAAAGAGTTGTTAAAATAAAGACAAAGTCAAAATGAAAGTAAACAACGGAACAACAATCAAATAAAGTTGTTTTTATACAACGAACTTTTCCCAATCAAACTATAAAACGGCACATTATTCAAATAGAGTAAAAGTTTGCTTTAATCTGTTTACTTAATGAACTTAATTCGCGACGCAAACTTGTTTGTTATTAAATCAGAATTCAGTACATAAATATTTTATGGGCCTTTGTTGTTGTTGCTGCTTTTTTTTTTTATCACATTATATTATGCACTCAAATCAGAAAAAAAAATATTCAAAAAAACAGCCAGCGGAAGAGCCAACTTATGGCCTTACTCTAATCCGGGTCGACAGGACCAGCTATTGGGATTCAGTTTCTTGTTGATGCGATACGGACAGACCTTTCTCCATGTCAATTTTGACCCGACACTTTTCCCAAACATTTAAACCAAGTCATGTTTAATTTCAAACTACGTCAAAAGCAAAGTACAGGATGAGTAACTGTCCAAAGAAAAACATTGTTTATTCAAATCAAAAACTTACTAATTATTATTTCTCCAGACACCATTTTCTCAGAAATATTCTAAAATGCTGAAAGATTCACAAAAATAGCATTCGAAAACGCCCAAATTACCCGATGTAAGCGCGATGTGGACGTACACGTTGTCTACTCTACAATAAGACCGACTTGATGAAAATTCACTGGTTGGTTGGATGGTATATCGGTCAGAACTGAGAGGATGGGAAACAGTTGTATTCCGAACTTTCCACACAACCATGTATTTTTACTTTGTTGCCGATTTGTTGATTATCAGGCTTTTAACTACCCTACTTTTCAGTAACAACATTGGAGAGAACTTCACTTTGTGTTACAAATACGCATCGGTTTGAGAGAATGGAGCTTCAGCTGCCGATGACGTCACCAATGCGACTAGAGTTTACAGTCAACATGGGTGATTTTGTATATGTGTACTTTTCCCCCAATGCTCCTGGTATTGATGAAGCGTTGTACGCAGTTGGTAAGTATAAATACTATTGACGTTCTCAAAGGCAAACCAAATCCAATCAAAAACAATTCAAACAATTACTGACTTCTGATACTTGATAGCCATCAGTGGACTGAGTAGAAACAAACTTACGTATTTGCACTTTTGTACCGTGTCCTTCCTCACTTAAATGTCAGGGTAAAATTGTAGTGTATACAATATAAGTTCCAAAAGTAATATCACCCATCCCAAACTTATGCAATTTAAAAACTTCCCGGATCAGAATCGATCCGGATCCTGCATCCAGGGTGCCTCGCCCATTTCTGGGTCAGGCTGACCCGGAAACTGGTAAAAAACTTGGATACTGATTCGAATTACGCGTCCGTTTCCCACGGGTCTTAGACACATTTGCCGGATCATACTGACCCAGAAATGGTCCAGGACTGCTGCGACCTTGAATCGCGGTCAATTTCAATCAAAATTAGGGATAGTGAGATTAAACTGAACCGTTGTCGATCATCTAGCATACATGAGCTGAAACATTTTCACACACAAATTAAATTATTTTTATTCCTAACAAGCAGGTTGAATTTCCATTTACGTTGTAGGAAGACAAGAAAAGGTACACTCTCGCAATACCCCTGGGCGTATAATAAAAGTAATAAAAAATATATATATATTCGTCTCTGCTGCTTTTAGTTTTTAATTAAACAAAATTATTGTTTGATTATTCTGCTTTAACTTGCAATACAGTTTGAAGCTATTTCTTTGAGAAGACAAACATAATGGATTCTGGTCTGCTTCTTTGTATTTTTGTGTGTGTGGGTGGGTGGACATACCCAGGGCATTTGTGGGGTCCTTACAACAATCGAACAATGAACCCCACAAGGTCATTTCAATAGGAACAATTAGACCCCACAAGGGAATTCTTCAGAAAAGGGAATAGAAAAAAGCAGTACCCCACAAACCGGATCCGTATGTGTTTGCGTGTGTATGTGTGCGTGTGCGCGTTTGAGCATTACGCATGCCTACCATGAGGACCTGAGAACAAGAGGTCCACACAATGTAGGGACTTGAAACACTGCGTTTTGCAGTCCGTTATGCACTGATCACGATGAAAATAACCGCGATGTTGAATTGAAAAAAACAATGGACTTATACACGTCCACAGAATTTATGTTATTTTTTCTTCTAAAAAAGAAAAGGGAATAAGAGAGTGGCGACGAGGTCTTAACCGGCCGTATAAAACCGGCAGGTTCGTGGCCGTGCGATAAAGGACCAACCCTGCAAGGTTTAGAAGGCTGATTAAGACCGAGTCACTACTCTTTTACACCAATTTGTCAATGCCAACCGCCCCCCTTTTTTGTTAAGCTTGATAGTGTTGGAAAATCTGTACAATTATCTGTTAGTTTTCAATTCCTGTCACGTCCTCGGACCCCGTTTTGCGAGGGAATTAATATGCAAGCCATTCTCAAGCAGTTCTGCGTACACGCGCGTGCTTACAGGTTTTAGATTGAGCTATTCATTATATATCCATGGAGCCATTGTTTGCGTTTCGCGTAGATTAGCGCGTGCGCAACCTTGCGCGGCACGGGTACGTTTAAACACTTCCAGCTGTGTTTGTATTGCACATATAAACATGGTAATGTGATCTCCTCTGGACCAATCAGAATGGAAGAACTGTCCCGGATATCTATGAATGCATAACATACCTTTTGTTTTGGGAACCGTTTAATTGTTTTAATCTTAAATGAATGTAGACCTATGAAATTAAACTAACCAGTGAAAATTTAATTTAAAATGGTGGTAGACATTTTTGAGATATCGCTGAAAATCTGGAACGGTTTTGTCCACGCAGGAAGAATATTTCTATGACTGGCTTGCACAATCTGAAAAACGTTTCTGCTTGAAACGTTTCTCAGATCGACTCTATTTTTTAAGTCCCTCTTAAACCACATTCCCTAGAGAATCGTTTTTCAAAATGTTATTCATCATCAACAACTGCAGTGCTTCTTACCAAGTAAGATTTTATGATCATTAATTGTTGGACTAATTACCACACGTATACCCTCCCTTTAAGTGTTCATTAAGTGAAAGGCTTGCAAGGATAAATTCACGCTCATTAAAAATTATCTTTTGATATGCGTTGAATAATATTGATGAATGATGACATTGTTCATGATACTAAGATTACTCTTAATTACTCGGCTGCAGGGCTGGACACTGATTCTGCTAACATTAAAAAGCTGGAACCCTCCTCTCAATCGTGGCCAGAGGTTCAGCGGAAGAGTGGCGCAAACTACATCGGAGTACCAGTCATGATCACGTACGATAACGGTCGCTTCGAGGTGGCAGTCAAAGGGGTTCAAGATTCCATAATGACCTATGACGTTATATCTCCACCTCAGCCCAGCTGGTTTGTTAGTTGTCGTGTCAATCTTGAGGCTGAATTGAGTTTCAATGAGTCTTGTCTTAATAATTTCGACCCCAAATTTATATAACTTCTGCAAGGCTAAGAAATAAGTTTTTGATTAGTAACGTGTCATAAAGAAAGACCGTTAATGGCCGTTACAATTGCCAGATGCAAATCAATCGGAGGTTTTTTTTCCCCCGATTTGTGACAATCTTTGAGAGCAAGGTCTATCCCATCACCGTTGCATATCGTTGGTGTTAAAATCTAATGATTAAATAACGCTTAATCGTTTTGCACTTGACCCTTTTGCACAATTTGTCTTATTCACACACAAAAAAGCTTAAACCACGAGTGAAGCACTTTTTTATGACTATTTTAGTATGTATTTTTTAAGTGTGTTTTGACATTAAACAAATGGCACATTTATTTGTTTGACTTTCAAATAATCATGCCATGTTGATTTAAGACGCCTATTTTTAATACAGCTGGAAATATTACGTATAGTTGTTTAGAAACGATGTTTAGCGTCTGAGTGTTTCTATGATATTTGTTTGGATAACACTTTTTAAGCTGAGAAGATTATTAGATAAAAAATTTATTCTGCTTTCTTGATTACTGTTCATTATTCATACGTGTTTTTTTGGGGAAAAAGCTGGAAATTAAAACAATGCCCTACCTCTCAACACCTAAAATGAAATGGATCGGTGTTCCAAACATCATTTATGTCTAAGTATTTCAACTTGTTGTTCGCAACTGTCACAAATTCGATTAATTTGGAAAACATTAACACTCTCGTGAACCATTCTTCGTCTCAAGTGTTGAAACATTACATCTATGTCCCATATCAGTCTACAATTACTTCGTTATAATAGTTCGAGAAAATTTCTTTAATAATCTGTAGTTGTAAGGAACGCTCCACTGCTGAACACACACAAACTCAGTGGTCGTTTGCTTGTTTGAATTTTGTTCAGTGTGTGAAAACACAATTATGTTTGTAGTTTTGTGAATGTTTCATCAACGTTCAAATTGAGATATTTTCCAGTGCGATATAAAACGCAGCTTTTACATTTAAACATTCGAGCATAAGCTTTGTCACCAATAAGATTTCAGATTTATAATCAGTTCCTTAAATGCCTACAGTCGTTTGCTTTGCTTACGTGTAAAACAATGTGCGATGTTGCAGCTTTTTGATTACTGCGAAAGGAAATCCTGTTCTTTTATATTTGTTAATTCAATATGACAAATCAATTCCATTTAAAGATTTGAATTATATTTTGTCATAAAAATACCGCATTAGAAGCAGTTACTCTGTTTACACCTTATACAAACAAATATTAAATTTGATGACACCTGGCTCAAAACAAGGACATTCAAAAATGGCTTCGTGTTGGATATCTTCTTTCGTCAAAAGTTTACCAGCAGGGCCCAATTTCAAAAGAGCTGTTTAAACATAAATTGTGCTTAACAACTTCTTGCTTAACAGAAATGTGCAGGATATCAGTCAAACATGAAGCATGTGACATGTTTTTTGGCTGGTAATCTTATTCTGGTAAGCATGATTTGTTTGTGCTTAGCTACTTTGTGTGCTTAAGCAGCTTCATGAAATTTGGCCCAGGGTAAAAACTCTATAATGTTAGATTCACTATAGGCCCTGCCTGAACAACAAATTAATATCATGATATTTCGAACCATTCTGTCACTTCATGTACTTACAGCGTTCATGGTTCCTTTTTTTTTTTAATACGAATCAATATAATAGTATCAAAGAAAGGTGTATCTATTTCATTCATTGTTTTAAACAAAAAATATATAAGTTAATTGTTCCAATTTAATGTATTTGCACAACTGTAATAGTTAATAAAGCACTGGAAATTAAATCAGCTCGTTTTTTGTCTTTTGTCAGGAAAGCTGCATGAACTTGAGCATAAAATGAGATGTAGCATTGTATCTGCGTATCCATGCAAGTCCTGTGCAAATTCGAACACTGGTACCCGTTAAAAGTGCAATAGTTTGTTTCCTTCTCGGGTCAAAGCAATTCTCGTGGGACTCAAATGGTCTCAAAATTGTTGAAAACACGCGAGACTTGCACCCTTGTTGAACTGAACCAGATGCAAAACGCTTCTTGTTTTATTCGTTTGTTCACGGATCGATTTTCATGATTCTTGACAGAATCGCTGCATCACTGCTCAGTCCGTGCGGATATGACTACTACTCTACTGGTGAATTTGTCAGTTAATCGATTCGAGGCCAATACTTTGAGCTTCAAATAATTGATTGCCACTAGACAGTATGGTGGGTTGCCCGGGGGCATGGAGTGTTAGATTGCTTCGTCGTCGGAAGTTGCTATAATTTAACTGCCCGTTGGTATTTGCCTTGCAATTGGTTTACGACTTGTTTCTCCTGGCAGTCCCACTTGGACGGATCAGTTGTTTCACGTGGCAAAGAAAACTTCACTTTTGTTTGAGCAGTCTAAGTGTTAACTTGTTTTCTTGCGCTGTTAGGAAAATTAGTTAGATAAATTTCTCTCTGCTTCGTTTGCTGTTATTCTGGAGTTTCGATTGCTATTATTTTAGAGTTTGTGGCAGTTCGCTGTCTTTCTGCGTGTTCACACGTTTTTGCTCTAATAATGCCTCGCTCAAAGCATACTTCTGCCGCCCCAAAGACGACAGCGGTCGTTTGTAGGCTTAAGCGGCAGAAGCGCTGCTCATCCAGGCGATCCGCTACGGCCACCACGGCGAGTGCGTCTGTAACTGCTTAGGCCTCATCCTCTACTCCTGCTGTCAACGTGGAGGATCTAACTGTTCCAGTTATTGGTCTTCCGCAGCCTCCATCGAGTTAGCAAAGTTCTGCTGGTGTGTCAGCCGCCGCTCCTGTCACCTATGAAATAGTTGAGTTTCATTCTGGTTAAAACTTTCAGTAAATTGTTCAGTCCTAGATATCACCCCAGTTATCACCGCAACAGACTTGGTTGCTCAATACCAACTGCTATGCGTGTGCGAGGAGCTTGGGGCTGAAGTGCCTCTGTCAATGCAGGACAACATTTGGAAAGGAGAGTTTGTTAATTTTGGCTCTTTGGTGTGGCCTGTTCACGGCAATTCCGTCAATAATTGCGTTTTTATGGTTGGTCCGCATGAGTCCCCATCAGACTGGCAATTTAGGACGCATAACCAGTCGCGGCGTATCATGTCAATTGAACAGTGGGCCTCAGTTTTCCTTACCTCCGTTTTTATAAGGCGTCACCCTGGGAAAGCCCCAAATTTGCTGAAATGTGCTAATATTGTTCATTCACCTGCCAACAGGCGTACTGGCTTTGGCTGGCGCGATTACGATATCAATTTCAGATTGAAACAAGCCCGTATGCCATCTCGCTATTCGTTACCATTTACGCTGAGTTGTGGCTCACTTTGGTTGATGCGTCGGTGCAGCCACATAATTTTCGGTCCTACGGAAGCAGTGGTTCCTTTCGGCAGCACGACCGCAGTGGTGGAGTGGGAAAACGCCAGCCAGTCAAACCAAATGCCCCGTACCTGTCACGGCTTTAACCGTGGCCAATGTGTGCGTACAGCCTGCCGTTACGCGCACAAATGCGCTAATTGCTCTTCAACAGGGCATGCAGCCGTGCACAGAAGAGCTACTCGTGCCTTCAAGCCAGTTGCTAGCCTAAGTTACTCCCTTATTTGCATTCATGTCCTAACAAACGTGATTCTTAAATTCTCTTGATCGATTTTTCCTATGGCTTTAAGCTTGGTTTACGTTGATCCTCAGGTCGGTTCACGGGCTCGTAATTTGACTTCTGTTCTTGACAATCCTTCCATAGTTAGGCAAAAGGTGGCCCGTGAAGTTTTGCGAGTGTCTGGTTCATTTTCAGTTCCTCCTTTGCCAGCACTCCGTTGTTCCTCCTTTGCCAGCACTCCGTTGTTCCCAAGTTGGTCTTGTACCAAAGCAAGTGTCTGGCGAATTTCGCCTGATTCATAACCTTTCTTCACCGCTTGGGGATTCAGTTTATGATTACATTGATCAATCTTTAACTTCGGTCACATGCTAGTTTTGTTATGCCGTTGCCATTTTAACTCTTTTTGGGCCCGTCGCTCTTATTGCTAAATCGGATATCAAATCAGTGTTTCGCTTGCTTCCGGTTCACACTGATGATTTTAATTTGCTAGGTCTCACTCCTGATGACCGCTTCTATGTCGACAAATGTATGCCTACGGGTTGTTCTATTTCTTGTGCCTTCTTGGCACCTTCATTGGATACAGTTATTCATAACCTTTCTTCAACACTTGGGGATTCAGTTAATTATCACATTGATCAAATCTTCTGAAAAATGCCTATTAGCTGTTGTTCCTGCCATGACTGCCAGAGTTGTTCCCAGCGACCTAAAATTGGCAATATTCATTCGCCCAGTACTGAAGAAGTCTGGTCTGGATTAAAACACCTTACACAACTTTCGTCCAATCTCTAATCTTCCTTATCTATCTAAGGTCATGGAGCGTGTTGCTTTTTCCCGACTCTCAGAACATTTGCTTGACAACCAAGTACTTGATACTCGTCAATCGGCATTCCGTAAAAATTACAGGGTTGAGACTCTCCTGGTTAATTTGACAGACCACATTTTGCACGAGATGGATGTAGGCAACATAACGCTCTCGTTCTTCTTGACAGCGGCGTTCGATATAGTTGACCACACAATCTTAACAAACCGTTTGCAGTCTTTTGGTGTTACATCACATGCATTCATCTAGCCTTGATCAAGGCGTTTGAGTTTTGTCTTCATTTATTAATTTTTGTATTTGCGCCTAGCTACCCGCCCGAGCTAGCTGCAAACAATGTAGGCCTAAAACTATGATTATTCTTCGCGGCAACCCGCGTGTGTGTGTACGTGTGTAGATACAGCATTGCAGTATAGGTGTGCGCCTGCTCTGTGTGCGTATGCATGGTGTATGCGTGTATTAACTGAATCAACGCCTTGACGGTTCTGTGTTGAAGCGACCAAGGCCAAATTTCATGGCTCTGCTTACCGTGGAATTCTGCGCTTACGGAGCCCTTGTAAGCGCAGAAATCCACGGTAAGCAGAGCCATGAAATTGGGCCCAAGTCATTACTCTAATGCGCGCGGAAGACAACACCCCATTGGTCAGTGGAAGTCATGTTTAATAAATAGTCGTCGTGCAAAGTTCATGAGGGAAGCCCGTAATTGGACGACAACAAAATGAATCATTCATTATTATAACACCCCTTACAAATATTCTGCCTTTTGATTGGTTTAGAGCGCGTCACATGATATGTCTTAGTTTTACTAGAAACCGCGCGCGAACCGCGCGGTACTATCACACGGCCGCCGATGTACTATTCAACGATAGCCTAGCAACCGATGTACTAGTGCATGGATACCCTGGTACCCTGACTACATTGACTTCAAACATTGATTTAAACGAGCTGCTTGAAAACCTCGAACCAGGTGTAATGAACAAAATATGTGCACTTGAAATACGGTTTAGAGAACGAACGTAACAGCAGTAGTCTGG